>CM075807.1:67357242-67785776 GCA_037975025.1 Excoecaria agallocha | reverse complement strand
ATGTCGTCAATTCATATTAATGTAGTCCACTATAAAGTAGAATAATTCAAAGTAATATGCCATACCATGATTCTCAACTATCACCATATATACATGTATACAACCATCATTACCATATAATTGCTGTAATGTCCCAAAAGTGACCCTAGTCAAATTGCAGGATTTAATGACTAATTCTTGGATTTGGACTAAATTAAATATGTAAAGTATTTAATATAAAAATTATTTAAGGGTATGTTTGAGGAAAAAAATAAATATAAGTTATGGGTTGAATTGGGATTTTTGGGGGCCAAATAATTGAGGAAAGAGAAAAAAAAAAAAGAAGAAAGAAAAGGGAAGGAGAATCGGGGAGAGAGGGAGAGCGAGGGAGGCGCCGGTTCCCGCTGGTCGGAGGCGCTGCGCGTTGCCGGTAGCCGCCTCATCGCTGCCGCCCTCCGATCGTCTCTCTCTCCACCAGCCACGGCGTCTAACGCCTTTCCCCTTCACCTTCCCCGTTTCTCTCTCCTTGCAGAAGCTTCCTCCTTTCGTTCCGGCGGGTCACGACGGCAGATGGTGGTACGACCACCACCGGAGAACTGCCAGCGACGGATCGATCCTTTCCATGTCCTCCTTTTTCTCCCACTCGCCGGCGAAAGGTAGATCGGAGCTTGTGGCAGCCGGCGGTTCCAGGCGGTTTTCCGGCCAAACCGCGATGTCTTGAGGCGCGTGAAGACCACCGGAAAGCTACCGGCGCTTCTGGCTTCAGGTGAGAGGCTTCAGTGTCTCTCCGGCGAGGCTCCGACGAGTCTCCGGTGAGGCCCCGGCGAGACTCAGAACAGGCAGAACGGATGGAATTTTGGGCTTCGACTCTGAGGTACGGGAACTTGGTGTGAATCCTGACATGCATGTGAAATTTTAGTAGATTTTGATGAAATCAAAGCTATGTGTATGTATATATATGTGCATAGATTGAACTGAAAATGAAGCTAAACTCCCAATATAGAACATAAAAGGATAATGTGTGTAAGGTTAAATTTTGAAAGGATAAGTCATTTTTATTGTTTATTCTTTAAATAGTGAGATTTAGCTTAGTTTTGGTGTTCTAAAGTTTTGAAAGATCGGTAATGTTATAATAACCTTGTCAAGATTGCAATTAAGCAGATGGCTCTGTTATAAGAGAACTAGAAATCTAGATTTTGAATTAGAGATAAAAAGTAAATAAACTCTGAGCATAGTATTTCAGACATGTAAAATTGATTTTTCTAGGATTTGCACTGTCGAAATTGTGAATTAATGAAAATTAAAGTAAGCATGATAGATATATATGACTGATGTTGAAATCTTGTAAGGAAGAAAATTTCAAAGAACTTGACATCAATTAACAGTGAAGAGTTAGTACGTAATTTAGTATAAATACATAAAAACATAATAACATCATAGGGTAAATATATGTAAGTTGGATAAAATATGTTATATAGCAAACACTTGAACAAACATGTTGTTTAATACTTAATTGAAATAACATGAATATGCCTGCATGCTTATGCTTATATGTTATCATACGAAACTATATAGTTGTAGTGATGTATATTTACAGTTACTTATATTGATATTTGGAAATTAAAGGTACATGTATATATATACCGGTAGTTGTGTATTTCTGGATATAAATGTACATGTGCCAGATTATACAGTAAAAGTACAAGCATGATAATTAAAATGTGCATGTAATTGTATGGGTATAAATAAGTGCAGTATTGCATGTTTTAAACCTATCCAAAGGGGGCATGAAATTGGAAAATGGTATATATATATATATATGCATGTATAATTATGACGTATGCCTAGATGTTCAATTAGCTTATAACTAATATTGAGAAATGATATTATGAGATATAGTATGATGACAAATTTCATTGACTTGATCAAAGTATTAATTGAGTACGAATGGAAGATGATATAAGCAAGTATAAAGGGGCGTGGAAAATAGCTTTGATGTATCAGAAAGGTACGCTCTCATGCAATGGTGGTATGCTTGATGTGATATCACATACACGAGTAAGTTATACGTGTTTAATAAGTTATTCATGTGTATTTTGACAAATATCATATTATAATGCTTGAGTAAGTATGACTGTATGATATATACTCAACCTGTTTTTAAATCATAATGCATGTTTTTGGAATAACTTATTATTAAGAAAGAAAGGTATATAGAATATAAGGTAACCTCATTTTATACAATAACGGGCATAATTAATAAATGAAGTTCGATTTTGGTTATTATGAAATGAGGTACACTGATGTTTTCATATGTGTAATAGCATGGTTATGCACTTGTGGTGCCATCGATTATTGTACTAATGTATATAACTACAGTGACATGTGTTCATTCGTGGAAATCTTGCTGAAGATTCGTATACAATACTATACCAGATTGTATTTCTTTTTATGTAATTATTTATAAGAGACTATATAAGTATTATATGATTTGCGCATGTAAGTATTGTGCACTAGAGAAGGTACATCCTTTATATGATATTTAGGCTCTTTTAGGTTTTATCTCATTATAAATTACCTTGCATAACTATGTGATTATTTGATGCAAGTATAACATGCTTAAAGGTTATGTTGGGTGATTGGCATAATTAAAGTTCGTAAAGGTATAAATCTAAATCAAAAAGCATGTGAGAGGCATGGTTGAATGACAGATTCCTCCATGTTTGCAATATGTAAAGCTTTTATTTCTATAAAGTAGTAATTTGAATGCATTTTGTGCTTGATTCAATATTTTAACCTTGTATTGGCAAGATTTAGAATTGGTTAAATGCTTCTGGAGATTTGATTTTATTATGTGTATACATATACATCGATATTGGTTGTTAGGCCATGTTCTGCCTAAAGGATATTTAAAGCTTTTGGAAAGGAAGTTATGTATCTGTTAGCCTGCAGTCATAGTTCAGTCGTGGATTGAATAGGCGCCTATAGGGATATTGCAGCTGCTTCTGTTGACCCTGTTTGGGTCTTAGTCCTTTGTGGACTTCTGATTGTCCTGATTGAACCATTGTTTGATCCTATGGGGATCCTCTGTTTTATATCTTCGGATATCCTCTGTTTGATATCTTCGGATATCCTCTGTTTGATATCTTCGGATATCCTCTGATCCCGTTATTCACTTTTAGAACTTAGGCAGGCTAATTTCAATATAGTATAAGAAATCTAAACTACCAGTGCATGTCTTGTATCTCATTTGTATTTGGAATTTGCAATGGTATGCATATGAAATTTCGAGTAGGTTTTAACTCTGTGGAGATGTTTCTTAGCCTTTTTATCTTTTTGATAAATAGAGGCCATGTGATCAATTAACCTTTATTTAGTATTTCAAGTCATTTCTTACTTGCTTTCTGATGTTTTTCTTGAATATGGTGCATCTATGGATGGTGGTTTAATTACTACATTTATATATATATATGGACACTGATGTGTTTTTAGAAGATTAGTTATAACTGGATTTATAAGATATACACTACGAGTTGTGCATGGCAATGCTTTTAGGTATGATTATATGTTTTGCTTGACTTTGAGAAATTGATATGTGATAATTCACTTATATGTGTGATTGAACGATTTAATATTGATTTATAAGGAAATAAAAGTGAAACTAACATGTGCATTGGTAATAGCTATGTGGATAATGAAGAAATGGTTTTTAACAAGGTAACTGGTAAGGTTGTAAGAATTATCCAAAATTTTCATACTATCAGCACAATATATATATATATATATAAAAGAATATCATTTATTACAATTGCTATACGTATTTGTAGTATATCTTAGTGCTTAGGCAGTAATTGTTGATCCTTATAGGAAATTTCTTCTATAAAATATTTGTTGTTCCCTACTAAGCTTTATAGCTTAGCACGGGTTTTATTATCCGTGTAGGTTTATGGCTCAACCATCAGAAGAAAGGATTTAGTGTAGGCAGATCTCCATCAGGGTTTACAGTTGTAGCGAGACGATTTTAATGTATATTGTTCCTTACTTTGGAATGTTATAGTGAATTAAAAGTGTAATTTGTAATATTGACTTATCTTAGAAAATGTGATTGATAAGAGAATGGATGGATGAGATGTATGATGAAATTATTTTTGTATTGTTGTGCCCCTGATGGGCTGAGGAAATTGTCTGATTTTCAGGTGGATTAGATAAGTTTTTAGACGTTATATTGTCGGATTTTTATTTGGTAATTAGTCATTTGGACAATATTAACTTTATCGGCTTATTTAATTTATAAGTATTTCTTTTTGGACAAGTCTGGGTCGATGGGATAGTTAAGATTCAAAAGAAAAATCTTGCTGATTTTGGAATTGTCACTCAGTGCATTGCTCCTCAAAGGATCAATGACCAGTATCCGACAAATGGTCCTTGAAAAAAAAAATTTTCCAACCTATCACTTGTTTCGGTTAGACTGCTCAGCAAGGGTGTTACACTCTCCTTTCTTGTTGACCAAAGTTCCCTCACCCATTCTCTCCATTTAGTCGGTCCTAAGATCGAAGCAAATGTATTAAGGATAGAATGATATGTATACGTGCCATGAATAAGTATTGATGTTAAGAGTGATTATAACTATATGAGAGGATATAAGGATCTCTTAAGTTTATTTAGTCATAAGGATCATAAGTTGTAAAAATTTATTAGAAAATCTATTGTGAGTTGTTAAATTGGATACCCACAAAGTGATCATATAATAGTCATAGCAATTGTAGTATGCAAAGAAATTTTGAGGATAAATTTTCTTAGTAGGTGAGAATTGTAATAGTCCAAATACCGAATTAGTCAGGAATAGTATTCCGATGATGAATAGTGACATTGAGATGAATAATACTTTTTGGAGTTGAAAAATATTTTATTGGACCATTGGAAAGAGGAGGTTAACAAGAGTCCAAAAATGTAATTTGGACTGAAAATGAGGTCAAATGAATTTTCAAAATCTGAAAATACAAAAATTTCATGGTTTCAGTTCAAATAATGCTCGACTTGACTGAGGTTTGATTAGAACTTTAAAAATAGCAAATGACCTTTAAAAATCACCAAAATTTCTAGATCTACATTAAATGAGAGGTAAAATTATATGGTAATGAAAAATTAATTTTTCAGTAATTTTGAAAAATTTAATTATCGAACTGGTAAAAATGAACCGGATCGGAAAACAGTCTTTGTTTGACTCAAAAAAATTCGTGGAGCCTAACGAATATAGTTTGAGGATTATAGAAGTATTTTTAGGAAGGTTTGAACCATGAAGTAAGAAAAAATTAATGATTTTAATTTAAATAGTAACTGGTTGACCATGAATTTGATCTATATTTTAAAAATAGTAAATGATCTTTGAAAACTGCAGAAATTTCCAGTTGGACACTAATTAATATTTATAATTATTTGATAATTGGACTAGTTTGAATGAATTGGATAAAAAATGAACTCTGATTGAGGTAAAATTTTGTATGTAGGCTAAGTTATATATTTTATAGATTATGGAATCATTTTTGGGAGAAATTGAGATTGAAAAGTGAGAGAAATAATTTTGGATTGCATAATGGACTTTATGTGCATTTTAGGCTCAAGTATGGTTGGCCCAACTTGGTTGGACCAAATCCAACCCACTATATAAGGCCAAAAATAGCTGATTTTCCTGAATTTACTATAGTTGTCTCCACCCTTTCTCTCCTTTCTTGTTGATTGAAGTTCCCTCTCCCATTCTCTCCATTGGTTTCTTCTCATCTCTTTCAATTTTCTCCTTAAATCCAAGCTTTCTAAGTAAAATTCAGCCTCTCTAATTAATAATTGAAGCCTCTAGTTTTTATTTGAAGGAATAGAAGTGGGAAAAATCAAAGATTGAAAGTTATGGTACCAATTTGAGGTATGTGGAATTGATATTTTTAAATTGATTTAAATGCTCAAATAGGTAGTTTGAGATGTGTAGAGTATATTTATGATATTATATTGAATTAAGGAAGCATTTTGATGGTGGTTTTTTTGATATTTATATTCAGCCACTTTAGGATTCAAAGGAAAAAGATGATGTTCTAAGGATTTAAAGTGAAGAAAGAGAAGTTTAAGAGTGAAAATTAAGCTTTTAAGGTAAGTGGATATATCATCTGTAAAGCCCCAATCATAACTCTAACATAAATGCATGTAATTTAATGGTATTTTGCCAATTAATGATTAATTGGTTAGTACAATGATAATTATGGTCTATGGAGTAATCAAAAAATTTGTATTTGAAGAGTGGTATTATATTGGTTAAAATATAATTCTACCAATTTGGGATTGAATTATATATATAAAGGAGCAAAGCATTTAGTGGTGAAAAAAAAGAGAAATAAAAATAATAATACATAAATAAATAGCCACATATTGTTTTTGGAAAAAAGAAAAAGAGAAAAAGGAGGGAAGGAGAATCTAGGAGAGAGAGAGAGAACACTGGAAGGAGCCAATTTCGCCAATCAGTGGCACCGTATGTCGTCAGTAGCCACCTCGTTGTCGGCTACCCTCCGATCTTCAGTCCTGCCACTAGCCTCGGTGTCTAACGCTTTTCCTTTTCCCTTCCCCTTTTCTCTCACCTTGCCGTGGTTTTCCTCTCCCTTCGGCAACCACAATGGCGACAGTAGGTGACAATTCAGGCAGCTCCAATGAGGCTTCTGAAGGTGAGGCCTATCTCCGAAGTTCGCTCCTGTCCAATCGTCGGTAACGGGTGGATCGAAGGAAGAAGACTTGGCAATTTTTGGAGCAGATCCCAGCGAATGAAGACGGAGGTACGACGCGTGACCACTGCCGGTAAGTTTAGGGTGACGTGAAATCCATTTCGACACTGACCGTACATCTCCGGTGAGGCTCCGATGAATGATCCAGCGAGCAACGGTAAAAGGTAGATTGAAGCTAATTTTTGACTCTATATAGGTATGAAATACTGAAATTATCTCCTTCAAACTTAGTTAAATAAAATTTGAAATTTAATGAAAAATTATTGCATGTTTAATATAAATGTTTGCCTGTGTGTGTGTGAATTGATAGAATACAGGAATTAAGTTTAAGTGAACGGTAAATTATGAAATTATTATGAGATGATTTCAAGGCTTATGAATTGATAACATAAAAAAAACAAAAATGCTGAAGAAGTTGTAAATTTGTCCAGTTGAGTCATGGATTTAGTTTTGTTATCAGATATGATTGAACCTATGGTAAAGGGGTCATGAGAACTATTATTTGATAGTAAATTTAAGATGTGATTTTAGTAGAATTTTAAGTAAAATTTATAATATGGGATTTAGATAAGTTTATTGAAATTAAAGTAGTGATGGGGGTGTTTAATCTCACATGCAAATTCCTTGGGTTGAGTTGGGTAATGATGGAGCCAAAGCAAATGAATCAATATGATAGTGAGAAAATTTGCTTTTGTATGTGTAATTCTTGAATTGAATTGATTTATTCAAGATAAAGTATGCATGATAGCATTTGAGATTTATTTTTCTTAAAGTGTTTATAATATAACTAAAGAACAACGAATTGTATTGGTTAATAAAATTGAAGTTTCAATTAGTTTTAATGGAATTGAGGGTGAAACTTGTTGAAATGTAATTAAAATATTTCATTTTACTCTTGAAGCTTGTAATGCTGTCTTGATTAATTCTTGGAATTAATCTCCAAATAGGTTATAGTTAAAGTTTTAAAAAGTTAATTGGGGGAAATTTCATAGATAGTAATAGAAAATAATGTTGGAAATTAGTGGTTCTAGGTAAAAGATCATACTTTGAGTTTGTAGGTTGAATTGGAGAATTTATAGTTTTCTTGTTCTTGATCAAGAGATAACACTGTATCCTACGTTCACTTAATTTGTTTTGAGCAATAAAGACATATAATCATAAAATTAATGTGTAATTAACCTTATAGCAGCCCTTGAAGTTTGATAAGCATTGATCATAAGAATTTGGTTGGTAAATTTTAGTTACATGTTAAAAATTATTAATAGATTAAGGAGCTACTATTTGACAATGGGCTTAAGATGTAGATTATAATTGAATTTCAATTGGAATTTCTGAAATAAGTTGAGATTTAATGGGTTATTAATATTAGATTTATTTAAGGATGTTTGAAGGTAAGTTAGTTTAGATGATGGAGATTTAATTCTGGAATGTGAACTTGTTTTGAAATAGTTTAGAAAATATTATAAGCAATATGATTTCCATAATTACTCAAGCTTGATGTATAAAACTAATGACATAAAAATATAAGGATTTTAGTAAGAATTCTTTCTGTTATCCTATTGGAAACAAATGTATTGAATAGCTATTATTTAAATAAATTATTGATCCCCACAATCAAATAGACTATACATGAGAATTATAATGTTATGATACAAAGTAAGTAATAATGTAATTAGTATAGTGACAAGCTATTGGTATAAATGTTAAACATTTACTTCCCTTGATAAATTCTTGCTTGATACTTGAATAACAATTAAGAACATCATTATATTTAATGGAGTAGATATAGTGGTATGTTTATGCTTTTATGATATTATGAGAAACTGATATTAAAATACTATGCTTTTACACATGGTTGCCTTAGTATATGACTATTTAAGAATATATAGTTACATATATAAGCATGATATTGAATTTATATGCATATATAGGCATCTCAATTAAGGATGATACATTGAATGCAAGTATCAAATATAGTATTGTATTGTAAATAGAAGTTTGTGGATGAGAATTGTAGGAAGTGGATTGTATGTATGTGTCATATAATGGAGTATATGAATGTGTTATGTGAATGGATTTAAACTGTTGTGCCTCTGAGAGGCTGTGATATTGTCTGCTTTTCAGGGGGTTAATTAAGAATATAGCCGTTATATTGCCAAAATTTTGTGAAATGCATAGTAAAATTGGACAGTTATAGATCAGCGATTAATAGAAGTTATATATGAAAGGAGTTTGTTATGCTAATGGAAAAGTTGTTATTAGGTTTAAAAAAATTCCGACCAATTGCTTAAATCGATAAGACTGTAACAGTAAGGGTGTTACATTATCCTTCAATTTTCATATAATTTGTATGGGGTGGATGATTATGTATGAAATGAATATATGTGTATAATGCATGCCTAATGGAGTTAGACTTAATAGTTGTATTTAGGAAGTTAAATATGATAGTTTGAGTGATTAAAATGAAAAGAAGTGTGTTGAATGGAATGGACTTAGGGTTGGCTGAATGGTATACTTAGGTATACTAGGGGATATTTTGTAATTTAAGGCAAAATGAATATGTATATATGCTATTTAATATGTAATCTAGTTTAATTGATAATACAAGAATGAAAAATAAAATTGAAGAAAAAATTATATGGTTGGCTAAATGTATATACTAAGTATATACATGTATATTTTGTGAATTTATCGATAGAAATGCTTAAAAATGAATGTATAAGTGAAGTGAAGTGTGAGGCAATTTATTTGAAATATTTAATGTTTAAATGGGATACTTTTAAATGTTAACTATGCATTATGTGATAAGTAAAGTTATGGAAAATACTAAGTTGAGGTAAAGTAATGATGTAAGCAAGGCTAGAATAAACTAATATGTGAAATGAAATTGAAAAGTGGAAAAGAAACTGATAAGTAAAATAGAATAAAAAAGTAGTAAAAAATTAAATGTATAAGTGGTAGTAAAATAAATGAATAGTAGGTGGATATGGATGCATTATGCATTGAATAAAATGTGTAAACTTAAAAAGAAGTAATAGTGTAATTAAGAAGAAACTAAGTAAGTAAGAAAATAAAAGATAATGCGAGCATGTTTAATTATATATATATATATAAAGAATATGAAATTGAATTATATTTATGAATGAGAAATAGGATTGTGTAAAGACATGATGTGAAATGATAATATTCATTATGTTAAGAATATCCCTATTGTAAAATAAACATAGGCATTATGAGATAAGATGGCAATAATGAAATAATTGTGATTAAAGTGATAAATGAATTGATTGAAAAGGTTACTGAAATGGAACAGCAAATGAAAATGTCAAAATGTGAAAGTGTTTATGAAATAAGTAATGAATGTTACCCTTAGTAATGGTTAGATAGTTAAAATCTAGTTCAGAATATGATTGGCTAGCCATAGAGACTTCCATATCGCAGTGCAAGTCATGGCAATTTTGCTATTTTAGGATCATAATGATCTCCTATAGTTTATGTTCTGATATGATATGAGGTGGATTTGTCCTTCAGGATCATCCCTTATTGTACTGTTGTGGGTCTATGGGATCCACATTCCGAATATCCAATCTGAAGATTTCTGCCAGAATTATACTAGAGACATAATGGTAAAAGTGACAGAAAAATGCAAAAAAAAAAAAGTGAAGTGAAAATGGAAAGTTGAATTAAAAAGTACCTAAATGAAAGAAAATGAAAAGCTTAGGGTGAAATTGGTAATTTTCCTAAATAACAAATTTAGTGAGCAAAAATTGTTAAGTATTGAATAAAAGGAGTAAAAATAGTGGATAAATAGCCTAACAATGAACTTTTGTAATTTTGGAGGACCAAAATGTAATTTTATACGAAAATGTCAAAATAAGAACCAATTGGTAATTTGTATTCCACATAACGAGTGTGGAGTGAAAATAAGTGAACTGGTGAAAAAATTGTAAATAAAATATAAAATTGATAATTTTGTAATTAATTAAAATGGTAAGCCTTAATGGTAAGTGTGGCAAAAATAAGAAGACTCTTTTGGAAATGTGCAAAAAAATAAATGATTAAGTGATTGAATGAATAATTGCATGTCTGAATGTTTAAATGCTTGTGTTATAAATAAAAGTATGAAGGTTGATTTTCCAAGTGGAAATAAAATATAAGTGAACCTAATTGTAAAGTATGAAAAAATTGATATTAAAATGTAAAGTGGCAAGAGAATAGTATGTTAAGGATTAAAATTGCAAATTGTATAATGAATAGTAAATGAAATACATAAATGAGTTCAACTATTGATATTAAAGTAATTAAATATAATTGAAAAACAATATTATACTTCAATGGAAGTTAAGAATATAAATGATCAAATAAGAAAATGAGTGGTTTAATGTGTAAGTTAATGGTTCAATAGGGATTAGCATGTGAATTGGCATAAAAATAATATATTTGTGATTAAATAAGAGACTGCATGTTAAAACCATGAGGGCCAAGACCCAAAGCAGACAATATCGGCAAGCGGCCATTCGGGGAAGTTACAAGTATAAACTGTATTTAGTACTGTGTATGAATGGTGTTGTTATTAGTGCTTGAAAGTCGATGATGTTTGGAAAAAAGTTTTACCGGATTGTCTGATTTAGTACATCGGGTCACTGTAGCTTTAAGGTGACATCTGAGTTTATCAGTCATCATGTGTATAATATAGTGTTATAAGGGTGTTACACCTTTCATCCATTAAGAATTCTTTGTATCTTCGAGCCTCTTCTAGTTATGTTGTAATGTCAGTAAATTGAAGGCAATTATGAGGATGACCTAAATTCTTTTTTGCCGATAGGAACAAATATCAATTTGTAGTAGTTATTGCCCTTAGCTTGACAAGTTGAGCTATTGAATACAATTTGCAAATGTATGCTTGTTTGGATTGGTAAGTACCAGTCAAGATTTTTTTGACGACCTTCTTATCTTTTTTGCATCGATCGTTTGATCTGCATTAACCGAATCATTAATTTGTGGCTATTTGATCATCGCCTTTTTCAAACCATTGTGTTTGATCGTGTCTCTTAAAAAATGGCATGGAGTAATTGTTCTTTTATCGCTTCGATTTTTGAGCTTCAATTGTGGCAATTTATTCTCTTTAACTCTCATTTATTGGAGTTGCTAAGTTTTCCTTTGAATTTCTACAAATAGGGTTGTGCATTTATACTTTCTTCTACATTTTTTCCTCTATTTCTTTATTCTTTTCCCTCATTTTCCTGATGAAGCCACCTGATAATTCCTTAGTTTATAGCTTTCTTACCATTTTGGGAAGATGAATGAATGGTTAGGTGGTTCTTCACCATGGTATCACATGCCATGGCAAGTGATATAAGCTCTACCCTTCGCTAGCTCCTTCGTTCTCATCTTCTCAAGCTAATGCTGATCTTTTTTCATTATCCTAATTTCGATGCGTCACAAGTAGGAGATGGTTGTAATATCTTAAGGGCTGACGAAGAGTGGCTACAGCTGATGGTAGATATAGGAATGTATTTTTCTCCTTTGTAAAATTTTTAGATGTAATTTCATAAGGAATTTTAATAATTAATAAATTTCCAATTTCTGAGTTACCAAGTTATCTTCGTTTTTATGCTTGAAATAGATATCTATTGCTAGTAATTTGATTTGATTGAGTAGTTGTTATATGTACCAAAATATCTGAGAGTTTGATTGGGAAAGCATTGATCAATACAATTTTAAAAATAGTCGAAACATAAATTTCATTCATTGATCTTTCGATTGAGATTATAAAAAATTTTCATCGATCTTTTGATCGGGTCATACGCCGATCAAGTTTTTCTTTAATTAAAATTATCTTCGATTGCAATTTTGCTAATTATCCCATTCCAAAATCTACCTTAACCATGGATCCATCAAACAAGTTTGATTGGCTTATCTATTTTTGAATGATATTCAATTGCTTTTTTTGGCTTGAAGTTAAAGGAGAGAAACACCATTAGGGCTTTCTTCACCTTTGTATCATCAAATTAGGCTTTTCTCTTTGCTGCCTTTCCCCTATATTGAAAGTAGAGAGTTATACCTGGGCTTCATCATCTAATTGTCTTCATCCATAAGATGCAATTTCATAGCTTTCTCTATAATTCATCAATTATTTTGATTGGGATTAATTCTTCGATCGAAAACACATCAATCAATGGATGTTGACTCTTCAGCTTTTTGATTGAGGTTGAGCATATTTTTCATTGACATGGATTTCTAACTCCCCATTTTTACATCTGAAGGGATGTTTTTTTATCACCAGAGGAGGAGCTTTTAGGGTTTTCTTTAGCCCTCTTTTTCTCTTTTCTTGTATGATTTTTCTTTAGTTATCTCTATCCACATGTCAGGGCTTTTTATAGCCTTCTACGGTGCTCCAACTGTGCTAGTGAGTGAAGAGATAAACATGCTATTTTTACCGCATTTTCCTTTTCATCTTACCAGATGGTAAAACTGTATGTACGCCTACCTTATCGTTCCTCCCTGTATTTCTAGTGAGGAGGTTATAGGTATCTCGGGCGGTAGCTATGCATTGCCTTAGGCACAGGCTTGGCACATACCATTTGGTTTTTCCTTTTCTCTAGTTTGACTTTATTCATTTGAGGGGCAAAAGATTGGAGTTTGGAATTTTACCGATCGATTTTAGGGGGTTGGAAGAGTAGAGATCGTTGCTCAACCATATATTTCTTTATGCAAAGCTAGTTGGATTTTCCCTTCAACGGCTCTTCTCTTTTTACCTTTCGAGCTTAAAAGGCGGGTGTTGCGTGAGGCAGGGGCCTCAACACTCAAAGCTCAGGTTTGCGGGTTGTCAAACTGGCTTATGCATGGATGGAGGTAAGAGAGCGGGGTCTCTGCCTTCCTCCATGTCTCTTTTGATAGGGCAACCGTGGAGCCCATCGTGCCCCTGTGTGCTGTCATAGGAAGAGGATGTTTCATCCTTTTTTAGCCTTGATGCAAATTATTTTATCTCTTTTCAGTCTTGAGGTCATTACCATTTTATTCTCTCCTTATCTTTTTGCTGTCTAGGGTTTCTCCATATAGTCTCGGAGACTTTTATGGAGTTTTGCATTTTGATTTTCTTTTTATGGCTATAAGTCCATATTTCTCCCAATAGCCCAAAAGTTAGGTACGTTTCGCTCAGCTATCGACTATTAACAAAAATATCAAATGATAAATTCAAAATTTTCATAGAGAAGAGAAGACCCCTATTAATGGAAGAAGGGAGTCGATGTGAGCTTAAGGAATTACGGTCGATCGGACCTTGGAGAATAAAGTCCTACATAAAAGGAGCTTGCCCGATTAGATCGTGAGTGGCTAGAGAGAGAATATAAAAAGGTTAGATACCTTATTTTTTTAATGAATCTACTATTTATAGAGCCAAAAAACTCAAACAATAGTGTTAACGTATGAGACCTATTACTAGATCTGTAAAGCTCATTCTCAACAACAAACTATCTATCAATTCACAATGCAAAAATCACACTTCTAACAGCCACTAAATATAAATACAAGTACATAACTTGATTCAAATTCTTGAACAATATCTATACATGAATATGCACTTACAAGAGATATAAAATTTTTTCCACTATTTACATTACAAAAATCTGGGTATATACCAAAATTTCCTTCAAGCTTTACTCTTATGGCTAGCAGATGGTGACTAGGTACTCAACACTTCACTCTAAATCTGTGAACCTATACAAAAAAAAACACCCATGCTGAGCATTGGCTCAATAGGGAGTAAGAAAAAAAATACAATAGACTTCACAAGGAAGTCACACACATCATTACAACATGTCATTTATCAATAAAATAAGAACACAATTGTCATAATGCATAACATGCTTATACAATATAAACATATCACATAATCACTATCGTGCCAATAATTTCACAAGGGAAAACTCTTTATTTATACCCAACATTCACTCATTATCATACTTACCTATTCATTAACATTCACTTATTCACAATGTACAAGTCAAATCAAATCTCTTTTATATTGAATCAATTCAGTTTCATATCAAGTTAAATCACTTTTAGATTAAGTCAACTCATTTTCATAACCTGAATTCCCATGAAAAGTGGATAACGGATCAAATACTGGATATTGATAAATAATATCAAACACAAGAGACAAAAATATCGAAACACTAGATACCAAAGGTATCAATACTAGACACCATCAGGTGTCAACACTGGTAGCTGCAATCATCCCTTATAGGCATGCCTATCTATCCACTAATATATAAAATTCAGGTACAAAGGAATTTGGTTACTTAAAAATATATCATTTAAATTTTATGTAATACCATGAGTATCCACAAGATAGCATATACATGTATGTAACATCATAATTCCATTACGAATATAACATATATGAATAATAAAGTAAAAGTATAAGCACAGTAAATTAAACAAGGGAGGACTAGTATACTTTACCCTATCGCAAGTGCGATAGAGAACAATCATCGAGTTTTGTCGCGAGCACAACCTGGGTCATGAGCATAACAGGAGGAAATGTACTGAGCAAAGAGACCCTATCATGGGCATGACTAGTGCCGCGAGCGCAACAAATGCAAAATGTCATAGACATTTTCCTCATGAGCTTTGTATTACAAATTTCCTGAATAAGGTGCCCTTTTCTAGAATCCTATCATTGTATCATATTTTCAAACCACTATAAATCACTTGATTTACATGATTAAACCTCAAATTTCAATAAAACAGTGCAATTAGTCTTGAATAACAAAATAGCAAGAATCCATTCAACAAATATTCACTATATCACTATCCAAGTCACACTTAAATCACACTTTATCATTTACATACACATCAATTTCATCACTTGATTCTATCACAAATTCCTACAGATTCATTAAATCCTCTTTCAAGTAAATTTAACTCCAACCTATTCTTAGTTCAACCTTTCTTAGTATTAACTCACTCTTACATATACATAATTATATCTAAATTAGAAAATAATTATGCATTGATACTAGTAAATCAATCCAAGAACATGCATATTATAGATCATACTATTAATCAAATAAATTAATAATCAATATTAATACAATCAAAGATAAGAATTTGCAAAAAACTAAGAAATAATTAAACTTGGATTGAATTAAAGCTCAAAGTAAGTCATCATAATAAAAGTATAAGGTTCAAGTTTTCCTCAGCAGAAATGAAGAAACTACTTATCAAAAATGATGGAAATGAAAGAAAACTAAAATAAAAAGTACTACAAACTAAGAACAATAGAAAAATTAAGTTAAAACTATTGTAAAACTACTATACAATATTAACTAAAACTAAAATAAAGAAAAATTCATTATTAAGAGTCTTTAACTATCTCTTCTAAAGTTTGGTGCCTTAGACATGCTTTTATAGCCTCTAAAGAAGAAGTTTTGTGCCTTGAAACTTTCTAATTCAAAAAGAAATTGAGTTTGAGTTGAAATAAGAATTTTTGAATAGTTATTTTCCACGAAGACTTAGGAGAGTGACTTTGGCACTCAAGAAAGTGAAATGCTCTCTGGGCGAGTGAATTTGGCCTTGGGTGAGTGCTAAAAACACTCAAGAGAGTGTTTGGTCACTCGAGAGAGTGATAAAATCACTCAGCTGAGTGACTCCTTACTGTCCCTCACGAGATTCAGTCTTCCTTCTTTCTAAAATTACAAATTTGCCCTTTTAACTTCTCATTTCTTCAATTAACTTCTTTTCTTCAATTACGTCCTAAAAAATACCTAAACTTACAATTAAACCTAAAAACACATAAATTAACTAATTAAACATGAAATCACTCAAATTAATAATAAATTAACTAATTTAAACACTTAAAAATACACTAAAAATATAACATAATTCACAATTATCAGTTGACATGGAGGCAACGATGATTTGACTGAGGCGTATATCAGACGACATCAGTGTGTTGGGGATGTGTCTTATCCGATCGAACTTTCTTATTCGATGTATCCCAACTAATTGGTTGCGAAGGCATGGACGTCTTTAAGCATTTTAGTGCTGAGCTTTTTTGAACGGCCTTTAATGGACTGGGCTCAGTTTTAATATTTGAGCATTATCAGGTTGGTTGAAGCTCAATCTCTTTTTCATTTATACAAGTCTGGATTAAGTTTAAATGAAAAAAATAATTAAAAATAATTTGTAATCAGCTAAGCCAAAAATGAACTGAAATACTTGTTATCAAATATTTTAAATATAATTTGCATATACCTAATAAAAAAAATAAACTAACATTGAAAATACCATAGATGATGTTTTTGGTTCACAATTTTACTTAAGGTAAAATTGAAATAATGCTTGGATTATATTTAAAAATAACCCAATATATTATTTGTGTTAGGCAAATCGCATTTTCAATTTCTAATTTTTTTATATTTTTTATATTAATTTTTTAAAATTTTGATTAGATCTCTCTATTTTAATATAAGATAATACACATTCTTATATAAATGGAATTAACATGTGTGTGTTTCAATTTCTATTAATGACATGATATGTTAATAAATTAAATTCTCTAACTTTTAAAATTTTTCATATTGTATCTTTAAATTTTTAAAATTTTCTGCGTTAGATCCCTTCATAAAAAAAAAGTCACACCTTTTAAGTTTTAACAGCAATTGAAATACACGCGTATTAGTTGCATTTATAAAAAAATTGCTTGTTACGTCATATTTAGTTATAGAAATTTAATCAATAATTTTTTTAGATGGATCCGATATAAAAAATTTTAAAATTCAAGAAATTTAAAAATAGATTTTGACTCTAAACTAATAACGAACTTCTTAATTTTGAATAATTGTGTCTTTACCTCTCAAATGTTTATTCATGATGGTCATGTTAATAAATAAGGAAATATAAAAATATTCCAACGATGAGTTTGCCTCCATGACCATAAGCAGGGAGGACAAATGATTTAGGCAAAAGCTAAAGCAGTTTGGATTAATGGGCTCCAAAAGAGGTATGTTTGAGGGGAACACCTCCAGAAATACTGCCTCCCAATTTTGCAGGGAGATAGCGGAGTCTGAGCTACCTCCCAGGTGAAGAGACGTAGTGATGAACAAGTACACAGGTAAAAACTAATCCTACTACTCACTTTGCAAAATATCTAACTAAAGTGTAGGTTTACACCTACAATGAAAAGATTACCTGCAGAATCTTTGCCACCATCCTAGGAGGAGATGCTTTGAATTGGTTCCTCCATCAGGAATCAATCACCTCTTTCAGACAATCAAGGAGCTATTCACCCCACGATTTATTGTGCAGATACGGACGTCGAAGTCAGTGAGTGACCTATGCAATCTTTACCAGAGAACTGATTAAAGTCTTAGAGACTACATCGATAGATTCCAGCCTATAATGTCAGAGGTGAGGAATATAAGTGTGAAAATGGCGACGACTGCCCTGGCATGAGGCATCATTGATTGTCCACTCTTTGAGTCAATAACAATGAGGCTATCGATCAGCTTTTTTGACCTGATAGAAAGAGCTAGACAACATATCCAGTTGGATGATACCCTGAGATCCAACAAAAAAGGACCAACATCATGGATAGGCTATAGTATTTGGATGGGCGATCATTCAATGGAACCCTTGTATTTGATTAGATAACAAGGAGTCCGAATAGGGCTATCATCTCAAGGAATCTGAGCAAGCGGAAGGAGATCGAACGGGGTATATTCGATAGGTATAACAATTAACTGACTCGGACCTTCACTCCATTCAACACCAGCCCTGCCCAAGTATTGATATGGATCAAAGAAAATCATAGGAGATTTAACTAGCCTAAGAAGCTATCCGAACAGACAAGAAACAAGGGAGATCATAGCAAATACTGTGAGTTTCACAAAGACATCGGGCATACTACTGACGAATGTTACTCCCTAAAGAAAGAGATCAAATGACTCCTACAAAGAGGCTCACTCAAGAGATTTATTGGTTGAGCTAGAGGGGAAAACCCTTGCAGATAGCCCGACACTAGAAGAGATGGCTCTAGCTCAAAGATGATAATAAACGTAAAAATTCAAGGAATTTAGACACACACAGACTGTATATTGGGGTCATAAATATGATAGCGGGAGGATCATCGTATAGGGACGATCTCTCTGAGAAGAAAAATAATAAGGGCGTACTCACCTAACTCATAGGTAAAACAAAATCAGGTGCAATTATTTTAACTTGGATTCCTCACGAAATTATTGTATCGAATTTAGTGCCCTCATAGTCTGTTGTAATAAGCATTGGATTATCAGGCTATTTTGATGTCATCTGGTTAAAATTAAAGATTATTTTTAATGCAAAAAACTACGGCAGCATGAAAGTATAGCCGAGCCACATATGGTATTTTATTGGATGCTCTAACACTTTGATTTTCTCTTACAAAACGAGTATCCCCTCGAAACAAAAAAGAAAAATGATGGAATAGCTCAAAGAGCTGATCGGATAGTGCTCCAGCCTTCACAAAACGTATATATACACATCTATATAAGGGAAGCCGAGGACACAAATGATCCTCTTTTGCAATGGCGCTACCACACGTTGCCGACTCAATAAAAGGGAAAATGAATGTAGGTAAAGCCATGTATGGCACAACTTAAAATTTGAAAGATACGCTCCTAGAATATTGGCCTAAAGATAGGTACATGTTTGAACTTACGAATCTACTATTCTTAATAATTAAATTTCTTAAGTCCTTCTCCATCAAAACGATCGACCACCGCCCAAGCGTGGATCGGATTGAAAGTATCCATGCACCGCCCAAGCACGGATTGGATTGAAAGTATTCATGCACCGCCGAAGCGCATATTGAATTGAAAGTATCCATGCACTGCCCAAGTGCGGATCAAATTAAAAGTATCCATGCACCGCCCAAGCACGGATTGAATTGAAAGTATCCATACACCACCTAAGTGCAGATTGAATTGAAAGTATCCATGCAACATCCAAGCACAGATCAGATTAAAAGTATCTATGCATCGCCCAAGCGCAGATCAAATTAAATGATCGATCATCGACAAGCGCTGATCAGATAGAATATCCATCACCGCCAGGCGCAGGTTGGATCACATTGATTGACTCTATTTAATTCTAATCGATGAAAATTTCAATCGACATAATTAATTTCGATCGATGAAAATCTCGATTAATGATCTTAGTGACTTCGATCGACGTCGCATCCCGATCGATGTATCTATCTCGGTCATTTTAAGACCGATGACTTAATTTTGATTGACATCACATTCCAATCGATGTATCAAGGATGGTACAACTTATCCACTAGGCTCGACGTTTATCCCAAGTCGAATATATGAAAGTTAAAGTTCATTTGTTTGCAGGTTAAGCTCCTCCGTTAGGCTTAATGCTAATCCCGAGCCAAAAATATAGAAATAAAGCTCCTCTATTAGGCTTGATGCTAATCCTAAGTCGAAAGCACGGAGATCGCATAACTCCTATTGGCTTATCCGCTAGGTCCGATGTCAGTTTCTAACCAAAAATGCCCAACTCATTCGCTAGGTTTGATGTCAATTCAGGGCCGAAAATATGAGGGTCAAAAATTGAATTAACAATTTCTTCTGGGTTAAGTGTTATGCAACTATCACAAGTTGTTCATGCACCGTCGAAGCGCATATTGAATTGAAAGTATCCATGCACTGCCCAAGCGCGGATCAGATTAAAAGTATCCATGCACCGCCCAAGCACGGATTGAATTGAAAGTATCCATGCACCACCTAAGTGCAGATTGAATTGAAAGTATCCATGCACCATCCAAGCACAGATCAGATTAAAAGTATCTATGCACTGCCCAAACGCAGATCGAATCAAATGATCGATCATCAACAAGCGCTGATCAGATAGAATATCCATCACTGCCAGGCGCAGGTTGGATCGCATTGATTGACTCTATTTAATTCTAATCGATGAAAATTTCAATCGACGTAATTAATTTCGATCGATGAAAATCTCGATTAATGATCTTAGTAACTTCGATCGACGTCGCATCCCGATCGATGTATCTATCTCGGTCATTTTAAGACCGATGACTTAATTTTTATTGACATCATATTCCAATCGATGTATCAAGGATGGTACAACTTATCCACTAGGCTCAACGTTTATCCCAAGTCGAATATATGAAAGTTAAAGTTCATTTGTTTGCAGGTTAAGCTCCTCCGTTAGGCTTAATGCTAATCCCGAGCCAAAAATACAGAAATGAAGCTCCTCTATTAGGCTTGATGTTAATCCTAAGTCGAAAGCATGGGGATCGCATAACTCCTATTGGCTTATCCGCTAGGTCCGATGTCAGTTTCTAACCAAAAATGCCCAACTCATTCGCTAGGTTTGATGTCAATTCAGGGCCGAAAATATGAGGGTCAAAAATTGAATTAACAATTTCTTCTGGGTTAAGTGTTATGCAACTATCACAAGTCAAAATGCCAATTAACAATTGCTCACCAACATACAAAGTAAATGTGAGATTGAAAGGTCATTCTCTATGTTCGACGTGTTAGTATAAGCCCTAGCCCCAATACATTGTAATAAAATACTTTGAATTAATAAAATGAGGCATTTGTTTTATCCATTGTATTCCTGTGCATATCAATTGATAGAACTATCCAAGAATGTTATTTCGGTTTAAGTTATCATGTGTAAGGCACATGGTTGTAAGACCTTGAAACAAATGAGACTTCATTCTAAATATCTCTAGTAAGTCATTGTTATGGGAATAACAATGAATTAAGACTAGTATACTCTCTCTGATATTATGAGTTCTATCTTATGGATCATTAGGACAAGAGTGTCAATCAGAGATCATAGATACATGTTAAAGAACATGGTATCTAGATACGATCCGCTCATGAGAACACTACATGGTACAAGTCATAAGTGTTTCTCATATGCAAGTTTTGTATCGGAGTTCTTAGACCTGAAATCTCTATGAAACTCTTTATGAATTACCGTGTACTTTGACATACACCTAACATGCTCGTAACAGAGTGACTAGTACGGGTATGATTGGGTATGCATTGATTCATGTTAGAGAGCATGAGAGAAGTGAAGGGATTACCCCTCTCAATAAGAGAGAAAATATTATCGGCCACTTGATCAGTGAACTGAGAAGTGTATGGCCATACCGAGATAAGATAATGAGTAATCATTATTTATCTGAGAGTTCAGTGTCACTGGAATATCAAGAAATGAATTAATATATATAAGGATGACTAGTTCCATACCTTATATTAATTCTGATATTTATGGGTAAGGGACTATGCAAAATTGCATTAGGTCACTAAATGCCATATGCATTTTCATTTAATTTAGAATGCTATAATATCTTGCTAGAGAATATATATAGCCTTTGAATTAATTTATTAATTCATTGCCAACATTAAATGGACCTATAGGATCGTACACAAAGCATTGGGCTTAAAATATTTAAATAAAGTATTGAGCATTAATTTGGACTTTTAATTAAAGTCAAATTAATGTGTGTGATGAGTTTTATATTGCTATTGGACCTTGGCCCATGAGAGAGAGAAATTCAACCCATAAGGTTTAATTTCAATTAATTAAATGTCTTGCATTAATTTAATTAATTGAGTATTAAAACCTAAAAGACTTATGATCAAATTAAATCACTTTATTAGGAATATTAGTGGCCGAAATTCCTAGAGAAAAATTAAAGGAATTTTGGCACATGCTTTATATTTATTAAGTGATTTATTTGATTAATATGTCTTATGTTTTAATCTTGGATTAATTCAAAAGAATTTAAATCAATATATATCTCTTATTTTAAAGAAGTGATAAAGGCTAAAATTAATTATTTTTAAGTATTTGATTTTAAATTTATCACTTAAAAATGAAAGGATATATATTGAATGAGAGAGAATAATAAAAACCCTAGTTATTCTATGGTTTTTGCGTGAACTCTCTCTCTCTCTCAAGAATTTCTTTTAGCCAATTTTTCACAAAGAGAAAGGATAGTTCCTCATTCTCTTGTGATCTTGGGTAGTAATAGCAACCTAAGAGAGTACAAAATCAAATTTTGTAGCTTCAAACTATAGCCATTACACAATACCTTAAAAGAGAGCTAGCAACCTCTATTTTAAGCCGTCGGTGTAATTGTGTGTGTGAGAATAGAGGGAGTGGCGTAAAAGGCTGTTCATTGGCATTGGTGATCAAGATCTAAGGCGGATAAAGTCATCTTAGTTGCAGGCCATCACCAAATTCAATATTTAAAAGGCATCAAAAGTTGTAAGTTTCAAAAACCCTAAAATTGCATGTTTCGATTCTTGTCATGGAATTGTTTGGCATGTATGATCGTTTTTGTTATTTTTCCGCTACATGATTGCCATGTTCATACCATGTCATATTCCATCAGTGGTATTAGAGCCTAATCATGCTTATTTTAGTGCTTTAAATGCATGAAAAAATTAATTAAAAATCGTTATTTTGAAAACATGCAATGCTGAAATTTTCTGTTTTGAGTTTTTTGCATTGTTTTGGTGTAAAAATGATTTTAATTGATTAGATAGGTATTATAATTATTATGAAATGTTAATATACTGTCCTAAGATGTTATTAAGGCTGGTAATGGTCGGATTTAATTATTTATACCTGATGGTACATGTTAATAACGAAACTAGGTGCTAATTGGCATGAAAATTGCTAGTTTAACAACTAGTTTTCAAAATTAAATGTAAAATGATTTTGGCATGTTTGTAAGTGATTTTTAAAGATTAATTATCAGTTCTGGACATATTTTAAATTTGGTTTTAATTCTGGTCCATGACAATTTAATTGATTAATTTTAAAGTCACTTAAAACTATGACTAGTTTGTGTTTGTTACATGTTTAATCAACATTGTTTGTTTTGTTTTGATTAAAATGGTAAAAATACATTTAGATCAGATTGGTACAGAATATTAAATCAATATTTATGGACTTATTTAGATTATTAAATGACTCATAAAATTGATTTAAATGTTTGTGCATTTTATGGCATTACATAAGCATTAAACAACTAGTTTTTGTTGTTTGTTTGTTTTTGCATGAATGCCGTGTACTATATATGTGTTCTTCATGATTTTATTTTTTTTAATTCATGTTAGCACATATTATATGTATTTTTAATGTTTATGGGCTGTATGACATAAAATTAAAAATTGCAAAATTAGAAATTATACTAGAGTTGATTTATAGCACAAATCTAATTAGTTAGTGTTTTGGGCTTTTAAAAGAACTTATTCAATAAGAGGATTTAGTCCATTGGGCTTTGGACCATGCCCATCACGGGATCTTCTCTTAAAGGTTCAAGTACACAATTTTCATTAATGGGCTTGGCTAAATTAATAAAATTGGACTTTGTTTTATCCATGAATGTTATGTATATTTATTTGCTAATTTGGTGTGATGAATGAATATGCATGGTGCATTCATGGGCCTTGGGTTTTGTAATTAAATATGGCCTGCGAGCTATTATATTTTATTGTAAAATTTTCATTTATTTCTTAGAATAGAATATACTTAAAGACTTTGTAAATCAAGACGAAGCCCACCAGAGTGGAGAAGCCAAACTCGAAGATTCTTTTGTAATAGTATAGAATCTTAGTTGTAGGTTTTTGGGCCCATATTTGTCACGCTTTACTTTATGCAATTATTTATATATGCATGCTATGTATGGATGACAAAGCGTATGCCATGTAAGCCGTAATAAAATGAATTCCTAAAATAGTAAGTCACAAAGTTATCTTCCTAATTCGAAACATATCAAGACATCGATCATTGGTCACGCAGACTAAGAGTCCTAGATGCGCCCGATTATCTTTGTGAGGCATGAATTGTGAATGTAGGTTGGACTTAACATGGAAAGGGATGCCCGGACCTAGGCAACTAATAAATGGGTTGTGCTATAACATCTTAAGATGTTAGCCCATTTGATCCAAGAGTCATGTACGAGACATGATTGGAGTTTTCCTACCTAAGTAACTTAACTTATTAGGTGTACAAGCTCAGCTTGACTAATAAGTTGTTGTGAAAAGTGGATCTTGGCCCACATTAAATCACTAACGCGAATTATTTAAAGGGATATTAATTCAGTTTGTGGGATCATAAATAAGACCTCATTTAATCTTGCTAAATTTTATTGTAGATTGAAAATGGCATCTTTAAACAACAATTTTTCATTGCAATCGGTCCTTGAAAAGGACAAATTGAATGGCACCAATTTCATAGACTGGTCTAGAAACTTAAGAATAGTTCTTAAGTAAGAGAAAAAGTCGTATGTTTTGGATGCACCCTTGCCTGAAGAACCTGCTAGGAATGCCTCTGCGGTTCAAAAGGAAACTTTTGAGACCAAGAAGAGCGACTCCAATGATGTGACCTGTCTGATGATGGCCACTATGGTGCCTGACTTGCAAAAGCAATTCATGGACCAAGAGGCTTATGCGATCATGGTGCATCTTAAGGAGATGTTCCAAGAGCAAGCTCGTCACGAGAGGTTCGTGACAACAAAGGCCTTGATTTCTTGTAAGATGCCTGCGGATACTCCTGTAAGTACCCATGTACTCAAGATGAAAGGGTATCTTGATACTCTTGAGAAGCTTGAGGTACAAGTGCCAAAGGAATTGGCCACTGACTTGATCTTAGGATCATTGACTGATGATTATGATCCATTTGTGATGAATTATAACATGCATGCAATGAACAAGTCAGTCACTGAGCTTCATGGGATGCTTAAGAATGCTGAAGAGAACATTCGAAAGACCAATCCCGTATTGATGGTTCAAGGGGGCATTAAGAAGGGACCCGCTAAGGGAAAGGGAAAGGGAAAGGCAAAACCCAAGAATGACCTGGCTCGGTTCAAGTCAAGTGGGAGTGCACCTAAGGCCCAATCCAAGCCCAAGGCATAGAAACTCAAAGAGAATGAGAGCATTTGCTTTCATTGCAACAAGATAGGGCATTGGAGGAAGAATTGCGCTCTTTTCAAGGAAGAACAAAAGAAGAATAGAGCCAAGGCATCCAGTTCTGGTATTTTTGTTGTTAAGATTAACCTTTCTATTTCTACCACTTGGGTATTGGATACCAGTTGTGGTTCTCACATTTGTTCAAATGTGCAGGGGCTAAGAAATAGGTGGTTACTTGGGAAGAATGAAGTGGACCTCCGTATGGGGAATGGAGCACAAGTTGCTGCTATGGAGATAGGCGACTATCACCTCACTTTACCTTCTGGACTTTGTATTGTTTTGAATAATTGTTATTATGTGCCTGCTATGAGCAGAAACATTATTTCAATTTCATGTTTGGATAATGATGAATTTGATTTTGTTATTAAAAATGGCAATGCTCATGTTCGTCGCCAAGGCATTTCTTATGGCAATGCTATGTTGCAAAATGGCCTTTATATCATTGATCTACAAAACAAAGAGTCTATATACAACATTAATACGAAGAGGGTTAAGTCAAACGAATTGAACCCTACTTACTTCTGGCATTGTCATTTAGGACATGCAAACGAAAAATGCATTTCAAGACTCCATAAAACTGGAGTGCTGGGGTCATTCGACTTAGAGTCTTATGACACATGCGAGCCATGTTTGCATGAAAAAATGACAAAGAGTCCTTTTAACAAGAAAGGTGAAAGGACTAATAACTTATTGGAACTAATACATACCGATGTATGTGGACCTTTAAGTACACAAGCTAGAGGTCGTTTTAGCTACTTCGTGACATTCACATATGACTTCAGTAGATATGGCTATGTCTATCTAATGAAGTACAAGTCTGAAACTTTTGAGAAATTCAAAGAGTTTAAGAACGAAGTAGAAAACCAACTTGGCAAAAGTATAAAAGCCATTCGATCAGATCGAGGTGGCGAATACTTAAGCCAAGAGTTTGACAATCATCTAAAAGAGTGTGGTATTATTTCACAGCTCACTCCTCCTGGAACACCGCAATGGAATAGTGTGTTCGAAAGGAGAAATCGAACTCTGTTGGACATGGTTCGATCTATGATGAGTCAAGCCAATCTTTCTATCTCTTTTTGGGGTTATGTATTAGAAACTGTTGCGTTTCTATTGAACCGTACTCCAACTAAAGCAGTTGAGAAGACACCATAAGAGGTATGGACTGGAAAAGAACCCAATATGTCTTTTCTCAGGATTTGGGGCTGTGAAGCACATGTTAAGAAATTAACATCTGACAAACTAGAGTCCAAATCCACTGTCTGCTTGTTTGTGGGTTATCCCAAAGAAACAAAGGGATACTACTTTGACTCACAAGCCGAGAATAAAGTATTTATTGCTCGTAAGGCTGTTTTCTTGGAAAAGGAGTTCCTTCTCAAGAAAGACAGTGGGAGTAAAGTAGAACTTGGAGAAATTCAAGCGCCACAAACTCCCATAGAGGATGAGTTGGAAATGGGATCAAGTTCACAACCAGTTGTGGAAAAATAACCCATTACACAAGAACCTAGAAGTTCTGGTAGGGTACATCGGGAGATTGAGAGATATGGATTTCTAATCACCGATAGTGACACTGTTGAGTTAGTAGATCGTGAGGATCCTACTACCTACTAAGAAGCTATTGAGAGCCCAGACTCAGAAAATTGGCTTGAAGCCATGAAATCTGAGATGCAATCAATGTACGATAACTAGGTTTGGACCTTGGTTGATCCACCGGAAGGTGCTAAGGTAATTGAATGCAAGTGGCTATTTAAACTCAAAGCTGATAAGACCTACAAACGTAGACTAGTAGCAAAAGATTTTCGACAAACTCATGGTGTAGACTATGACGAGACCTTTTCGCCTGTAGTCATGCTCAAGTCCATTAGGATCTTGCTTGCCATAGCTGCATATCATGATTATGAGATATGGCAAATGGATGTCAAAACTGCTTTCCTCAATGGAAATTTACTTGAGGATGTGTTTATGACACAGCCTGAAGGTTTTGTCAATCCCAAGCATCCTAAGAAGGTTTGAAAGCTTCAAAAATCTATTTATGGATTAAAGCTAGCATCCCGAAGTTGGAATCTTTGTTTTGATGAGGCTGTCAAGGAATTTGAATTCATCAAGAACGAAGATGAGCCTTGTGTGTACAAGAAGGTTAGTGGGAGCATAGTAGTATTTCTGGTCCTTTATGTGGACGACATCCTTCTCATTGGGAATGACATTCCAACATTGCAAAAGGTTAAGCAATGGTTGGGAAAATGTTTCTCAATGAAAGACTTAGGTGAAGTCGAGACAATACTTGGTATTCGAATCTGTAGAGATAGATCGAATTGGCTTTTGGGACTAAGTCAGGAAAAGTACATAGACAAAGTACTAAAGCATTTTAGTATGGGAGACTTAAAGAAAGGGTACATAGCTTTGGCTTTGGGAGTTCCTTTGACTAAAGAACAGTGCCCTAAAACCAAAGAGGAAAGGGATAACATGAGTAGAATTCCATATGCATATGCTATTGGATCTATCATGTACGCTATGTTATGTACTAGGTTGGATTTGCTCATGCACTGAGTATAACCAGTAGGTTTCAGCAAGACCCTGGTGAGAAGCACTGGTCTACTGTAAAAGGGATTCTAAAGTACCTGCAAAGGACTAAGAATCACTTCTTGGTGTATGGTGGTCAAGAAGAGCTCGTCATACAAGGTTATGCCGATGCTGCTTTTCAGACCAGCACTCAGGATTTTAGATCATAATCTGGATTTATTTTTGTTTTGAACGGTGGTGTTGTCAGCTGGAGAAGCTCGAAGCAAGAGACCGTTGCCGACTCAACTATAGAATCTGAGTATATTGCAGTAAGTGAGGCTACAAAAGAGGCAGTTTGGATTAAAAATTTTATTTTTGGATTAGGAGTGGTCCCAAGCATTCTAGATCCATTAGAAATTTTTTGTGAAAATAATGGGGCCATCGCACAGGCCAAGGAGTCCCGGTCACACCAGAAATCCAAACACATACTCAGGAGGTACCACCTGATCAGAGAAATCATTTATCGTGGGGACGTCAAGGTTAGCAAGATAGCAAGTGAAGACAATGTAGCAGATCCTTTGACGAAACAGTTACGTCCAAATCTGCACGAAGCTCATTTGAGAGCGTTCGGTCTTAGGGCTATGCCTAATTGGGACTAGTGCTAGTGGGAGATTGTTAGTGTAAGCCCTAGCCCCAATTCATTGTAATAAAACACTTTGAATTAATAAAATGAGGTATTTGTTTTATCCATTGTATTCCTGTGCATATCAATTGATAGAACTATCCAAGAATGTTGTTTCGGTTTAAGTTATCATATGTAAGGCACATGGTTGTAAGACCTTGAAACAAATGAGACTTCATTATAAATATCTCTAGTTAGTCATTGTTATGAGAATAACAATGAATTAAGACTAGTATGCTCTCTCTGATATTATGAGTTATGTCTTACGGATCATTAGAACAAAAGTGTCAATCAAAGATCATAGATACATGTTAAAGAACATGGTATCTAGATATGATCCGCTCATGAGAACACTACATGGTACAAGTCATAAGTATTTCTCATATGCAAGTTTTGTATCGGAGTTCTTAGACCTGAAATCTCTATGAAACTCTTTATGAATTACTGTGTACTTTGACATACACCTAACGTGCTCGTAACAGAGTGACAAGTACGGGTATGATTGGGTATGCATTGATTCATATTAGAGAGCATGAGAGAAGTGAAGGGATTACCCCTTTCGATAAGAGAGAAAATATCATCGGCCACTTGATCAGTGAACTGAGAAGTGTATGGCCATACCGAGATGAGATAATGAGTAATCATTATTTATCTGAGAGTTCAGTGTCACTGGAATATCAAGAAAGGAATTAATATATATAAGGATGACTAGTTCCATGCCTTATATTAATTCTGATATTTATGGGTAAGGGACTATGCAAAATTGCATTAGGTCACTAAATGCCATATGCATTTTCATTTAATTTGGAATGCTATAATATCTTACTAGAGAATATATATAGCCTTTGAATTAATTTATTAATTCATTGCCAACATTAAATGGACCTATAGGATCGTACACAAAGCATTGGGTTTAAAATATTTAAATAAAGTATTGAGCATTAATTTGGGCTTTTAATTAAAGTCAAATTAATGTGTGTGATGGGTTTTAGATTGCTATTGGACCTTGGCCCATGAGAGAGAGAAATTCAGCCCATAAGGTTTAATTTCAAATAATTAAATGTCTTGCATTAATTTAATTAATTGAGTATTAAAGCCTAAAAGACTTATGATCAAATTAAATCACTTTATTAGGAATATTAGTGGCCGAAATTCCTAGAAAAAAATTAAAGGAATTTCGGCACATGTTTTATATTTATTAAGTGATTTATTTGATTAATATGTCTTATGTTTTAATATTGGATTAATTCAAAAGAATTTAAATTAATATATATATCTTATTTTAAAGAAGTGATAAAGGCTAAAATTATTTATCTTTAAGTATTTGATTTTAAATTTATCACTTAAAAATGAAAGGATATATATTGAATGAGAGAGAATAATAAAAACCCTAGTTATTCTATGGTTTTTGCGTAAACTCTCTCTCTCTCTCAAGAATTTCTTTTAGCCAATTTTTCACAAGGAGAAAGGATAGTTCCTCATTCTTTTGTGATCTTGGGTAGTAATAGCAACCTAAGAGAAGTACAAAATTAAATTTTGTAGCTTCAAACCATAGCCATTACACAATATCTTAAAAGAGAGCTAGCAACCTCTATTTTAAGCCGTCGGTGTAATTGTGTGTGTGAGAATAGAGGGAGTGGCGTAAAAGGCTTTTCCTTGACATTAGTGATCGAGATCTAAGGCGGATAAAGTCATCTTAGTTGCTGGCCATCACCAAATTCAATATTTAAAAGGCATCAAAAGTTGTTAGTTTCAAAAACCCTAAAATTGCATGTTTTGATTCTTGTCATGGAATTATTTGGCATGTATGATCATTTTTGTTGTTTTTTCGCTGCGTGATTGCCATGTTCATACCATGTCATATTCCATCACGACGTTCATACGCTTAATCCTAAAGCCTAAATCATAACTCATGCCAGACCGACTGATTATATTTTTCATAGTCAGATCGGACACTTCAATCACTGGTTCTCAAAATTATTGATTGCAAAGCTCATAAAGCTTTCTTGAATTTAGGAAGTATATTTATTTAATCGATTTAATAAGAAGCCATATTTGCAAGGGAAATCGTATTGCATTCAAATGATAAATTTTACAAGTTATAAGATCCATCGTAGACTTTACAAAAAAATAAAAAGAAGAAAAGAAAAACTACGTTTTTATATTTACAATTTCTATAGTAGGAGAGGCCTTAATTAGATTGGCAGTAGATTCTGAGGTTTGCCTAGCAGCAAGTTCTACCTTCATCATGGTAGGAGGCTGGGAAGACTCCTCAGCCACTTCAAAAGCAGCCTCTATTGGAAATGAGGCAATAGCTTCAGACTCAGCAGGTATGCCATGGGGGTCTTAAGGAGCCTCCTCTTTGTCGTCACTAGAAGGAGGATCGAGCAGACTTCTTGGATCCTCCATCCAGTCAAGCTCGGCCTCAGGGAAACGCTGCTCGACCGCATAGATCAATCGAGTCAATAGCCTCCATTGGGCCTCGCCCAATTGATCAAGCAGCTTTTCTTTCTAGAAGGCAAGTTTCTGCACAAGCTTTTCCCCCCATGCCACCTCCTTCTCTGCCAAAGCAGTTTGTAGGGAATCCCATTTGGCTTGAAGCTGGTCGTGCTCTGACAATGCCTGGTCCCTGTGTGTGTTAGCCCTAGCGCACTCGACCGAAAGATGTTTGCATTCAGCATTCAGCTTGGCTGCCTCCTTCTTAAATTTTTTACACTGGGTGCTATCAGCAGTAAGGCATGCAATATCTCCCTTCAGATGGTCGACTTCATTCTGTCGAGCTTTTAGGTCCTAGGCCTGCCGGGTGACCTCCCTCTTCAGCTTTTTCAACTTCGATCGAAGGAGAAGGGACTCCTTCTTGGCTGCATCATAGTTAACATTCGCCTCCCTCCGCTGTTAGACAACACCCTTCTATTTTTCCTTTAAAAAGTTTGCCATCTCGTGGACAGATTGGTCATCGTTGAAGTACTCCTTCAGCACCTCGTCCAAGGATAGAGTCTGCTTCTCAAGGATTTTTCCTGTAGCTCACCTAGTGGACTCATCCTGGATAGGTCCTTTGCCTTTTACAGTAACTCAGGCATCTACTGCAGCCACTACATCCACAGCTTTCTTCAGAGCTGCCTCCTTAAGTCGCTTCTTTGCAACCTCATCTAGCTCAGCCGCTTTCCTTTGAGCACCTTCCCTGAGAAGTGGGATGCTAACGGGAGCAGCAGTAGGTAATGCCTCCTCTAAGTCAAATTCATCTATCAACCGTAGTCGCCTTAGTAGGGCCTGACCATTTGGAACAGCTTGAGAAAGAGGACCTGAGATGACTGATGTCGGGAAAAAGACGGAAGCAGCAATAGCCGTAGTCAGAAGAGAACCACTTGTCGGAGCCCTCAGAGCTTGAACTTATAAGGAGAGCACAAGCTTCCTCTTTTTCATCTTTTTCTCCTCTTTTGTGGCCCGCTCGGACTCCTTCTTCCAATCCGCTAGTTTCTTGGCCATATCATCGCCTTTAACCATTATGCCTTCAGCTATATCACAGAGATGAAAAAAGATAAGTATCTTATTCATTTGATTTATATTTAATGCACATACAATACGTGATTGTTAGTGTACGCTTCTCTCTCACTCCGATTATGATGCTCACGTTCTGCATTTTCGCCGGCATCATAGCTTGAAGATCCAAACAACGACCCTAAGAGATAGTTGGAGTCGTAAGGTTCTCCTTGCCTTGCCATAGTGTTCATTAATTTTTTGGTTTCACTCTCGTACATGGACTGGTCGACAGCCTGGTCTTTCAGAATTGTGGCTCCTTTCGATCGAATGAGTGGTACTCCAAACACACAGGCCATTTTCACCAAAAAGTATCTCTCTTTGAAGCCCTTCATCGAGGATCGGATAACAAAAAGCTTTCTCTGCGGCTGGCTTGAAAAATAATACTTCGTCTGTCCCATCACTCCAATCTGAAATATAGAAGAAGTGGGTGAACAGGTCCAGAGTTGGAGCCACCGCTTCTATTTTGTAGAGAATTTTGAAGCAGGCTACCGTTCTCCATCCGTTCGAATGCAGTTGGTTCGGGATAATTCCATAACCCCTAAGAACTGCTACCTCAAATACACCACAGGAAAGCCTCATTCCTGTGTCCAAGCTCCAAAGATGAAAAATGAACCATTCATTGCTCTCCTGGCCAAAAGGCCTCTCTTCTATTGCCGTGAAATTTGGGCAAGCCATCACGGACACCTCTGCAGGGAGATCATACTGTGAAGAAATCTTAGCCACTTCCTCCTTTGTTAGTTTAGAAGGTTGAGCAAGAGCCTCACGATCCTTATATGCCTCAATGAAGCTCCTGTTTATTGATGAGCTGCTGTTATAAGCCATCTTCGGTGGAGTAAGAGAAGCAAAGAACGAGATGAATGAGAAGAAAATCAAAAGCAAGCGAATAGAAATTATTTACTTACTTGGATAATCTCGTAGGAACTTTGAGAAATCTCTGGAATTTGAAAGCGAAGAATTGCTAGAGTTTCAAAGAACAAAGGTTTGCAAAGAAATTTTGGTAGGGTTTTGATAAGAATTGCTGAAAAGTAAAGAAAAATCATTCTGAACTTACATATTTATAGGCAAAAAATTTATGGAATACTCTAAATGCCTCTCCACGGGATTACCGCCACTTGTCATTAAAGCATTAGTACGTTACGGAGAACGAAGCACCACCCTCGGTGAGTGCGCACAACATTGAATACGGAGACATCTGTCTGAATTGAATAGACGCATCTCCTCAGATGAGCATCCTTTAAAATTCAAAATTCTTGCCAAAAAATATAATTTGCTTGATCGGATCCTTTGGAGGGAGGACAAGAATGGCACACCGGCCATTCTGCAGATATTGTCGGCTTTGGGGTCAAACCCTTACGATTTTGCTCTTGGGGTGCTACCCTAAAACGCATATGCAGGGAAGAGATGGCCCAGGCCTTATAAGATCCGCATGCACCCTGTCCTTAACCGATGTGGGATATGATAGCACTATCACTATTCCCACCCCGAGAGAGGTCGACGGAAAGCATCCCCTCGCTCTCAACGAAAGCACCAAATAATAAAGCGTGAAAATCTTTATCTGAAAAAAAAGAGAGAGTCGGCTGGCTATGCCGATCGAATGCTTGGATCATGCAAGAAAGAATGCCAAGTCGGATCAGATGTAAGTACTTTGAAGCTCAAGTTAGTAACTTTAGAGAGAGAATTTTTAAAGAGAGAGTCTCAGGAGTTCAATACCTGGAGCCCATGTGCGTTAGGCTATTTATAGGAGATAAAGGAGGGGCACTTAAGTATTTGGACTGTGATAACTGGCAGTTGGAGCATATGAGTGGCGAAGTGACAGGAAATAGGTGGAAGGTATAAGCACTAACTTGTGTCAATGGATTGAAACGTGTTGTTCCATTAGTCAGGTCGGACATGACGTGTCCCCATCCTTATCTTGTGGCTTACGCTCTGGGCTCATCTGCTGATGGGCTTTGGACCCTGTTAGGTGTAGTGGGCCAAATATCTAGGCTTTGAAAAATATTATTTATGTGGTTATCAATTAGTTAATTATTAGAGTAAATAGAAAACAATATGAAAAATTTTAATTTTTTATTAAATATATGTTTTGACCAATGAAAGATGAATATTAATTCAACGCATACACACCATTATCGAACGTGTACATTTAGTTTTGCGATATCAACATCTACATACAGTGCGCATATATTGTTTCTCATCGGCATAAGATACCACCACCTTACCGAATATAGAACCTTAAAGTATTCTGGCAATGTGAATGGAAAAAAAAAAATTCAATACGATTATAATTCATGGATTAAAGTAATAGTAAAATAATATATTAGATAGAAATTTAAAAAATAATAGACAAGTTATTTATAGGGTTGAGAAAAAAAAAGAAAAAATGATTAATCAAAAAATCGATATGAAAATGAACCGATTTTTGCATTAACTAAATCGAAAATTATGTTTTAGGTTAATAAATATAAGAGATTTTAGTTTGGTTCCGTCCACAATTTGAAAAAGTCATTGATTTCGGTTAATCGGTCGATTTATGTATATAACCTTGCCTATGTCACACTCTCCCTCGAGCCAGATGCTGCTCACCGTTGTTCTCCCTCACCACTGCTCTTTCTCTCTCTCAAAGTCGCTTCATTTACCTTTCATCTCATTTAAATCTTTACGACTGTCTACTGGTAAGTAATTAATTTATTATTTTATAAATTAATTTCTCATTTTGGAAATTTCATTTTTTGGTTCAACTTGAGCTTCTCATCTGCTTCTAATCACCATCTACCTCACGCAATTGTTGTTGTTCAATTGAATTGTGTTTGTTAAAAGATGCTCTCTTTAATCATTTTCTGAATATGGGCATGAATAAATTATATCATTTATATAAATTAAGGTAAAAGAAAAAAGAAGTTAAAAGCCGTGGTCTATCTTAAAGAAAACTCGCTAACAATGCGAATGCGGTTGAGATGCAAAAGCAAACAAACACAGCAACAATATTTATGCCTTTTGGGGCCTTAGCAAGCAAGGAAGCAGAGTTGTTACCTTGCAAATAATTGCCATTCGAATGTAATTAAATAAAAAGTTTGGAGTTTGATTATTCAACTATACTATTCTTTTCCTATAAAAAAAAGTCAAAGTTTAATATATGAGTTTAACTTAAAATTTAAGAATAACTTCAAATTTTATGTAATAATAAAAAAATTGTTAATCGCATGCCCATGTGCTAGCATATATAAGTTCTGATATCAATTGAGCGTATCAAAGGAAAAAAACGTTTATGTAATTTATGGGCATGAATAAATTATATCAAAAGTCACTTTGTATTTTATTAGCTAAATGTACAATTTATCTGTTAAAATTTTAAAAAATAATAATTAATTTTTTAATATTTATTTTAGTGCAATAATTCATTTAAAATTTATAAACTGAAATAATATTATTTTAAAATTGACAACCTCATTATAGTTTGATTAACGTATGGCTGGAATGTGTATTAAAAAAAATCAACAGTCTCGTAGCATAACTTTTTATATTATATTATATTTGTCCGTGTCGTCCTTTATTCTCCAATTTAGAAGTTCTTGTTCCAGCATATTCCTATTGAAAATGTTCTTCTTATGAAAAAAAAAAAAATTTCCGGACAAAAGTGAATAAGATGGATATAATTAACTAAATAAGTAAATATATAATTAAATATCTAATCCAATTTCTCTAAACATAGTAATTTTATAAACCTGTTTTATAAAATCAAATTATAGAATTTTTTAGGGGTGTGATACGATAGTGCACGGGCTTTTGAAAAAATAACTGTATCAATTAAAATTGTATTTTTATGGTTTGAGAGATTATTTTTAATTAAAATATCCAAAACATTTAAATATTAAAATATTTTTCTGTAATTCAAAATTTGCAATTTTATTTGTTGAACGTATTTAAAAAATAATTCAATAGAGATAAATGTTATACTTTTTATCCAAACTAAAAATTAAATGCATAATTAAAAATTATTATAAAATTATTTAATAGCGATGTTAATTTTTTTTTTTAACAAAAAAGTTACGAAAAACTACAGGCAAAGTTTCATTGAATTCGACCCTCAACAAAAAAATCAAAACCAGAAACATGAATAAATATTCCCCTACTGTACTGATTATTTTTTTAAAATAAATAAATTTTTTAATTCTAAGAAATAAAAAAGAGAAGTGGTCCTGGATCCAGTCTTGAAAACGTGGCAGCCCTTTTTGACAGAGATGGAATCTCGTGATTTTAACGGAAAGCAATGCAATAATTTCGAAAATGAAAAAAAAAATATATCCTTGAGAAATTAAAAATTAAAATAAAAATGGTAAAGTAAAACCGAATTAGAGAAATATAAATAGAGCAGCCACTTTTCTCCATCGTCATCCCATTTCCTTTCTACAAATTTTGTCTTTTTATTCTCCTTTTACAGAAATAATAATATTATTAATAATAAAAGAAATTCTACAAGCGACGCATAGTTGAATTTAATATAATTACAATCGTCCGCTGAGAGACGGAGACAGTGGTTTCGGTTGTTAGCGGCGATGGCTGCGAGTGCAAATCCGTCAGGGAACAATCAGGAAGGTGCTCCGCCCCAGAAAGTTCCGACGTCTGCGGCGGCGGTGGCCACGAATGGCGTTTCTTTAAATAACAGCAAAAGCGGGGGTAGTAATTCGGGAGCTTCTCCTGCACCTGACAATTCGCAGACGGAAGCCGCCTTGAGACACTCTCCTGGTATTTCTGTTGAGTGGACTGCAGATGAACAGTCGCTTCTTGAGGATTTGCTTTCCAAGTAGACTCTTCTCTTTTGTTATATCTTAAAATTTGAAGATTGAGTTGCTTAGTGAGAATTCTTTTGATTTGGAGAAATGACGAATTTCCTGTAAAATTCAATTGGATAATGTTAGTGTAATTCGCCATCAGTTCTTTTTAAGGATTTTTTTTCTTTTTTCTTTTTAATTGTCCTCGTCTATGTAAGAGAATCTAGAGAACTAAAATATATTCTAGGCGAAGTTCAAAAAAAGAAAAATTAAAAATCTTTTTGGATATTTTTTTTTTTCTTCATGTTGCAATTAAGGAAATGTCTGGCGATGTATATGCAGAGTGTATGGTCTCTTTTCAGGTATGCATCAGAATCAATCGTCCAACGGTATGCAAAGATCGCTCTGCAGTTAAAGGATAAAACTGTTCGGGATGTGGCGCTCCGTTGTAGATGGATGACTGTAAGTGCCGATTTTTTCTAGTGGCTGACTTTGATGGAAGATCTTTGCAATTTATTTGTTTCTTTTTAGAATATTTTTTAGTTGGAAAAACAAACTTTACAGTTATTACAGTTAGATAAGTGTAATCCAATGTTGTATCTAAACATCTTGCGAGTCCTCTATGCATTTTCTGGAATATATAAAGACTTAAACCGGTATAGAGAAGTGATGATTGGAAATTGATAGCAGATCGTTGTGCAGATGCATTTGTTGTGGTGTGGTAGGGATGAACTGTTATATAGAATGGAGGTTTTAAGGGTGGGAGCTCAGAAATTAGCACCATTGAAATCACGCAGTTTTGTGAAGTCTTGTTTTTCTGCAAAAGAATATAAAATCTAGAATTGCTTAGTACAACTGCTATGTAGCTTAAAGGCAGCATATTATGCAATCCAAATATATAATATTACATCTATTTTTTCCCTTAATGAGACAGCAGGCCTATGGGAATGCTAGAGTACTCCCGTTATTGGTAATAATGATAAATTTATTGGCTTGGTTATAGGAAAGTACAAAGAATTCAAAATGAATTGGTGCTTAATCTAATTTTTATTTTTTAAACAATTACCTGACTTATAGGAGGGTTTTTTAACAAGTTGGACATGCTTGATTGATGTCCGTCTTTCTACCTCTTAGTCCCATGCTTCTAAAAGTTTCTCTTGATTTAAAGCATTCTTCATTCTTCTTCTCTCTTTCTCTCTCTCACATGTGCTTTATTTTCTCCTTGTCTCTTCTCATGCTGAATTTTACCAGCTCCAGATGTGAGGTTCTAATTTAGCAGGAGTAATTGTCAAAGTGTATATATGCATATTGAAATGTACCATGTATAACAACACTTTTCCTTTCAGAAAAAGGAAAATGGCAAGCGAAGGAAAGATGATCATTCTGCTCGGAAGAACAAGGACAGAAAGGTACAAATATGCGCTTATTAGTAAATATGATTAGCTCGAAAATGGTGACTTGAACACAGAAGTTTATAGACATGTCAACCTGAAAATTTTTAAGAAGAGAATCAAAATTATAGCAAAACACTAGGACATATATTTTAATGCTTCAAGGCTAGCTTGCATATTTTACCCATATGATATAAACTAATTATTGATCTATCTATCAAAGGTATGTGAATGTGCTATGACATGTTGAATTTAATACTCGCATGATTCTATTGATTCTTATGCAGCATAAATGTAGCCATGAGTGTTTTGGAGTGCCGACCTGTCCAACATATGCCTATTGGGCAGCCAGAAGTAAAATAACATGGAAAGACTAGTCATAAAATTGTTCCTATACCTAGATTTTCTTTTCTTAAAAGGAAATCATAATGAGAAGTGTTTTCCTCTGCCACATGTCTAAATTGGATAATGGTCTTTTGATAGCAGAATGTTCTGTATGTGAGTGTATTCATAATAAGATAACAAAGTCAGCTTCTCAGCGAAGTGCAACTATTTTATTTCAGCTTCATATAGAATTAGCCAGTTGGCATCTATATCCTTGGAAAATTCCCGGTTTTTACAAGCTCAACCCATCTCAATGAGAAATAACAACACCTAAGATAAATTATTTTTACTCTTTATTTCTTGCAAAATTCTAAGTAGATATGGGCATCTGTATGTCAGGAAAAAGCTGCGGATTCTTCAGCCAAATCTTCCTCCCAGTTGACTCCTCGCCCTAATGGTCCTCTGTATGCTGCACCAATGATCCCCATGGACAGTGATGATGGCATTTCTTTCAAAGGTTGGTTCATTCCTATCAATTAGCGATTAAAATGGTGGAATGTAGGTGCCTAACAAACTGTTATAAATGTTCTTGCACTGTATTGCAATTGATGCTTAGCGTTATGGTGGCTTTAATTAGGGCAGCTCATTATTATCAATTTTCAGAATTGTAGGTCTTGGATCAACAACTTATGGAGCATGATATATATATATATATATATATATATATATATATATATATATATATATATATATATATATATATATATATATATATATTTTGCAGAGGCCATACTAGGAATTTTGATATTCTTGAAATGACGATGGTCTTATTCTTGGAAATGTGTGCTCTAATTTGGTGGTACTATGATAGTTCCTAACTTGGTTAACTGTGAGTTTGCTGTTCACAGATCCTATGCTAATTAGATCCTCATGTAGTTGGGGTGTGCACTTTTACTCCTGTTTGGTTGATATTCCGTAGTGTTCAACTAAAACAAAGGGCAAATTTCTCCTTCCAGGTTTTCTTCCTTGAGTCCTATCGAATAAATGTTTGTAGGGCGATGGTGTCTTGTCTATTTGCTTTGCAGTTTTATAGTACTGCTGTGGACCATTCCTAATGGCTTCATGGACTTATTTGTCATTTATTTTGTTGGATTTAAATTAGGTTTCCTGCCAATGCAAGTTAAATGCTTGTTAGGATTTTCCTTTTATGTAGATAACTGTGTTACTAAATTTGATTTGCCCTTAGTAGTCACTGAATCTCTGAAGCCTAGTGAGTATGCTTATGCTATTTTTTTATTGGCTACAATGAGTTAGTTAAGATACAGTATTTTCTTCTTTATGTGATCATTGCTTCTTGCACACTAATAGCTGATTTTCCTTACAGACATTGGTGGTGCAACTGGAGAGCTTCTTGAGCAAAATGCTCAGATTCTAAGTCAAATTTCAACAAATTTTGCATCTTTCCAGGTAAGATAAAATTTTAGCAGCATGGATTTTAACTGCTTATGATATCATAAGGTACTTAATTTATGTTTTATGTCCATTTGTGCATATATCTAGTATTTTACTTTTTATATTTTATTTCTTGTTGTCATTGATGATGGCATTTTGTGGTAAAATTTCCTCTAAATGGGTTTCACATCATTCAAATGTTTGTTCTTATGTCAGTAAAAATTTCAGTCAGGGCACTTTAATTTTTGAAGTTATATGCTGCCTATATCAGACTACAAATTTGAGTGTTTAAAAGTTGTGGATGCTGCCTAAAAAACAAAACAAATTGTGAGGAAATCAATTGTTCTACTTGTACCTGCATTGCAATATGAGGGAATAATGATGTTCAAAGAGTTTAAGAAAGTCTCATATTTATTGTCCTCATTCATTTAAAATGGTGTTCGGGTTCTCTAATGCAGTTTATATATATTTTTACTGTGTATATATATATATATATTTTCTATGATCTGTTTGCTTTGCATCATTTAAAGACAGTTGCAGCACCATTATATAAGACATTGCCTGACTAGTGAGTAACATATGAAAATATATTTCATCTTTTCTAATGCTGCAGATACATGATAACATCAGTCTTTTAAGCAAAACTCGGGACAACATCCTTTCCATCTTGAATGAGTATGTTACTGCATCTCTATGCTTAATTTTCTGTTATTATATAGACATAATACATGCGGCGCGGCTTCATATTATGTGCATTACATGCTGATCATTCAGTGCCCTCTGACATGTACTTTCAAACTATATGTTATCGCTCAAGACACCTAATAGAAGTTAAAAATTCTAGTTTCACTATGAAAATGGTTTGCATGCAGAGGGGATTATATGTTTGCAGGACTGACATGAGTTGTTATACACTAGACTGGAGCTGAAACAATTATTAGAGAATTGGCATGAATGCTTCAGATATGAGATAATGAGGGAAAACAGGTTAGGGTGGTAGTTGTGCTCTCAATATCCATTATAGCAGCCTGATTTAGGATAGCTTGAATTTTCCCTTGCTTAATTGAACATAAGGATTGGTGTTCAATGTGGTCATTAGGGATAATTAGCCACACTGGTCATAGAATTATTGAGGAATTAATGAAGCTAAATATCAAATTCTGTTATTTCTGTAAGATGATCGGATTGGACAGAGATTATGTACACGGTATTGAAACAAATAGAGAAAATGCCATAAAATATAATACTAAGGAAGGATAAATGCAAAGCAGACATGCTCAAATAAAGGTTTCGAGCAGTGATTCTTTAAATGTTTTGCTTTCCATAATAAAGAGCAGTGAACTGGCCTTACATGTTCCCAAAAAAACTGGCCCCACATCCCCCTTTATTGGGAGGTTGAAATTTTCTTCCCCAACTATTTTTGTATTTGATTGGAGAAGATGTGCGTGTGATGAAATACACATGACTGTTGATTAAAGCACTGAATTGGGAAAGTTAGGATGACAACTCAAACTTGTTTATTATTAGCAGAATAAGTGATGGGTCTTCCTCGCTAAAATAATTCATCAACTTTTGACTCATACGTACATCCCCACCCAATGGATAAAAACTTATCAAAGTCATCATGTACACTTGCGCTTGAGCCAAAAAGTTCTTGATTCGACTGCTCTAAAAGCCTTCGTCCTGGCTTTTCATGAGAATTAGCCTTTCTATTTTTCTACCGTAGCATCTCTTATCTGCTCGTGGGATTTTATTTCATGTTAAGTACAAGATATTATTTGGATATAGTTAGGCTTCAGAAAGTTCCATTTGGGCTATGGTAACAGCACTAGTAGCATTCGAATCATTGAGTGTGGGATGGGAGGCTGGAAATAATGGGGCCTTTTTGATGGCATTTAAAGGCAGTTAAAAAATGAAAACTCTTCCACCATCATAGCATGTACAAAAAGCGCCAAGGCCATCATCCTCTAAATTCTAATTTTGGATTTGATTTAATCAACTTGATTTGGTATGCAGCTTTGGGGCTGAATATTGTGTTTAGAGAGACATTTAAGACCTGTTCACTTACAGAAAATTTATTTAGTTTTTCAAAAAAAGTTTTTACAGAAAATAGAAAATACAGATCATGTTTATTTTGATCAGTTTTCTAAAATAAAAAATAAAAAATAAATTTTTCAGTTTTTCAAAATGAAAAAAAAAATAAAAAATTAATAAAAGATATTTTTCAAATTTTCTAAATAATTTTAATATACACACACATATATATACGTACACATACGTACATATATATATATGCATGTGTATATGCATTACATGCATACATACGTACATATGGATATGTATATATATGTATGTACACATATATATATGTGTGTGTGTGTGTGTGTGTTTATGTGTATATGCACGCATACACACACACACACATATATATACATACATACACATACATATATACACACACACATATATATGTATATATGTATGTATGCATGCATATATATGTATATATATGTGTGTATATATATATATACACACACATACATATGCATATACATATACTTATATATGTATGCACGCACGCACGCGCACACACACACACACACACATATATATATATATACATACACATACATATACATGTATTTGTATGTGCTTGTATATGCATACATACGCATATACATGTACATATACATATGTATGTGTATGTATGTACATACATATATACACATATGGATATATATATATATATATATATATATATATATATATATATATATATATGTGCTTGTATATGCATACATACGCATATACATGTACATATACATATGTATGTGTATGTATGTACATACATATATATATATGTACGTACATACGCACACCTACATGTACATATGTAATACACATACATGTGTATGTATGTGTATATATGTGCATATATTCACACACACACACATATATATGTATATACGTGTGTGTATGCTTATATACATACATATATATAGAAAATAAATACTCTAGTTTTCATTTGTTGATAAATGAGTGCGTTTTCTAAATTTTTTATAGAAAATAAATATTTCTATTTTTTAAAAATATAGAAAACAGAAAATTATTTTCTGTAAATAAACGCACCATTATGTATTCTTGCTCATCCCTAATACATTCGCCTGCCGTTCCAGTTTCCAACTCTATTCCATGATTGATTTATTATGTCATATTCCAGTTGCCAACTCTATTCCATGATTGATTTATTATGTCATAGATAGACTGCATTTATTACGCTTCTAACTTGAATAAATTTTGCAGCTTGAACGATATGCCAGAAATAATGAAGCAGATGCCTCCGGTTCCGGTGAAAGTAAATGAAGAGCTTGCTAACTCCATCCTTCCCCCATTGTCTCATCATATGAAGTCATGATGCATGCTTGCTCGGCCACCTGTCCTTGCCCTCAAGTTGGGATCTCTTGGTTAAAGTGGATCACAATAAGCTACGCAATTGATTCAAGCGCTGTTCAAAAGGGCAATGGTTTCAAATATTTAAGGACAAGAATGCTATTTGTTTATCATCTATTGGGCGGGGGATGTATTTTAGGAAACCAGTTGTATGTATACTAGCAGCCTTGGAGATTCTGACCGGACAATGACAAACAAAACGTACCTGTAGACTTGTTTTCAGTTGCAAAGAATAAATATCTCAATGTATTGCTTTAACTTTCATTTCAGATAATGTGCCTATAAATGTAGCATCTTAGGATGCTTAGGACTTTCAACATAGTATAAACTTTTCAAGATGTTAAATACTGCAATTTAGGAATAAAAATCGGATGAATAAAACATTCCCAACCATATAACATCACATAGGAACTTGGACAGGTCTATAGTAATTTTTAAACTTTGACTATTCTATGAGAAATTCTAACTTGAAGCACTGCCCCAACCACATCGACAAAAAACTCAAGATGTCTTCAACAGTAGTAACTCCCATATGTGTTCCAATTTTTATCTAACTTTCAACCTGCCATAAAAAGCAGAAATGTAATCAATCACCACCTTATTCAAAGAACATAAATAACCTGCTAAAAAAGTAGAAATGTGATCAATTAACCTCTTATTAAAAATTGAAGTGCAAAAAACATCAAGAATTCTAGCAATTCTTAGATAAATAGCCAACTTTATGCACACTTCGCCAACTGAATGGCAGAGTCTTTCTTAACTATTGCAGATGATGGAGCTGAAGATTTCACAATCCCAAAAAAAACAACCAACTCCTTCCACAACATCCATCAGTGCACAATAGCCTAGATCATTCTCCAACTATTGTTGTGTGAATATATTGATATTCTCCAACTATTATTTCCATTTTAAAACTATCCTGTCATTGAAACTGAAATGAACACATAATTTAAGGTCGAAAGCATAACTACAGTTGAAAATGGCAGGAATTAAATACTTAATAAATCAACGTTCCTGCATATACTTTTTTGTGCTTATCCATAGCCACTTCTAATCATCAGGAGGGGTAAAAACTTAACAACTATTTCATTATGAGAAATTATTGCCTAGGTCAGGTTCATGAACCAATTGTCCACTCCACAGTCAGCCCGAGTCTGTGCGATCCAGTCACTTTGTAAGAGGATAGTTTACAAGTCAATCCTAGCTAATAATTCACCATCAATTATGCCTCCTCAGATGATCAAACTAAACTAAAGTACATATTGGAATGCCAATTAAGATAGTGAGATTAGATAATTGTAAAATATGACTCCATGTAACATGAAAAAGTAGTCAAGAAGTAGAAATTTTATGTATATGATTAATCTGGTTATTGTAGCATTGATACAGGGAAATGTGCCTAACTAATGGTAATAAGTACACACATAGTTTCTTCCTAGATATGCATAATTGGGAACTTCTATTGAAAAACTGGAATACAAACACCAAAAGCACAAAAACCATGAAAACTGATACTATTATTGGCCGATAAGATATCTCTGTACTTCTTCTTTACATGGAAGAATGAGATGTAGCATCATCAATACTAAATTATAGTGGATTCATACTCCATCCCTGTCAAGCTAGTGCTAATTATGCAACCTGAGAACAGGACAGTTTTCTCCACAATGAGATAATAAAGCAATTCTTTATTCCGACTCAATCAGATCTCAGGAACCTTTGTAAAGCTATCATGCCACAATTTACCCTTCTGTAGCAGCCGCAAATAATTGACTCCTACTTATCATGTTTTAAAATCTTCACAATCCTAATTCCCTACTGCATTATACAGAATGCTGTGATCCAACTGATGCTTAATTACAACATGATAAATCCAGAATTCAGAAATTAAAAAAAAAAATTAATATCATTACTGAGCACTAGTTTCAAGTTTCAACCAGAAGATACCAAAATACTCCGTGATTTTCCAATTTTCCCCATGTTGTTTTCTGCTTTATCATGTTTTAATCTAACTAAATCCATTTGACAAAAGCAAAACAACTAGAAAATAAACCTGAGTCGAATTTGAGTTGTGGTGAGAGATGGAGTCGAGATTCAAAAGTCTAGCTTCAAGGGCATCAAATGTCTGCTTCGTCTGTAAAAATTAAAGAAAAATCAACAATTTGGCAGCCAATTAGTTGAAAGAAGAAAAGAATAAAAAGAGGTACTACATGAGAAGAAAGGGCATCTCTGTCGGCCCAAAGATCTCTCCAAAAGAAGTGGCCAATGGTAGCAGCTGATACAGAAAATCCCACGGTGAACCAGAGTAAACGAGTTCTCAACATTTTCTAAACTCCGAAACGAAAATCAGATCCAAAGAACCAGGCTTAAGTCTTTCTCCTTCATGTTTCTTACAGGCGTTTTTTAGTTAAAAATATTTTAGGGTTGGATCTAAAATACTCGCAGGTTTTGAGTTTTTTATTGTTAAAATTTAAAAATTATTTTCAATTTTTATCATTTATTTTTTAAAAAATTATTTTACATATTAAAAAATTCTATTATATTTTTTTAATTATACAGATATATTATAATGTTTGTTGTATTTAATAATATTATATATATTTTATTAATTATCACTATTTTATTGATAAAGGTTTATTATCATTAGATAATAATGATGGTGGTAATACGGTAGCTAAGTGGTAATAAGGATGGTAATGACGATAATGGCAGCAATGGTGATATCGGTGATAGCGGTATAGTGACAATAGCAGGAGTGCGAGCAACAATGGCAGTAGGGTTGGGAGCGGTGGTAGTGCCAGGAATGGGAACGATAGTCTTGGCAGTGGAGGTGGCTACCAAACTAGAAAAAAATCCAATATCATAACAACAGAATAAAATTTTAATTAAAATGTGAAAAAATGACTGCAAAAAGAAAAAGAAATAGAAACTTTAAAATTTATGAATTAATATTTTTTCAATAATGCAAAAACAATTTATTTTAATTCAAAAAATAAAAATATATTAATTTCATCAAACAAATTTTATTTATTTAAAAAAATAAAAACTATGAAAATAAAACATTAGGGTGCATTCGGGAAGTATTTTATTTTTGATTTATGATTTTTTTTCTTAAAAATAAAAATAAAATATGCTCGGCAGATTTCTTTTCGTTTTGATTTCTGTAAAAATTAAAAAAATGATTTTCACACAAAAATTAAAAATATTAAAAATATGATTTTTAAGATTTTATTTTTATCAACAATTTAATTAGTTTATCCTTATTATCATTACCACTACCACCACATACACCGCTGTCGCTGTCGCCGCCACCGTCACCACGACCACCATATAGTCGTCACTGCCATCACCACTAGACTACCGCCACACTGCCGTTGCTGCCACCACCACCATCACTACTATCACCATCACTACCGCCGCTGCTATTGCCATCACTAAATTATTGCTGCCGCCACTACCATACCTCTGCCACTACCGCCATCACCTCTACCATTGCTGCTGCCACCCTCACCATACTACCACCATCGCCACCACCACCACACCACCACCATTGCCACCACCACTATAAAAAAAATGCAGAATAGTAATGAAAATTAGCGAGGACAATGAAATTTATTTCTAAATACAACATTTAGCGACATCATTGCAAGAAAAAATGATTTTTGTCTTAAATATTGTTAAGGGCTAGTAGAAAAATAGATATTGCGACAATTTACCGATAAATAAAATTTATTGTAGCTAATTTTGGCCGTCAAATTGTTGGCGTAAAAAATAGTGATGACTTTGCGAGCACTGAACCCTCGCTAACTTTTAATTCATAGTGCGAATGATTTATGAACCATTTAGCGAGAACTTAATCCTCGCTAATTTAGCGAGAAACAAATCCTTGCTAAATTAGCGAGGATAAATCTCTCTCTAACGATTAAATAGTTTGGTATTTTATATATGAACCATTTAGCGAGAACTTAATCCTCACTAATTTTGAGAGAAATAAATTTTTGTTAAATTAGCGAGGATAAATCCCTCGCTAACAGTTAAATAGTTTGACATTTGATTTATGAACCATCTAGCGATGAATTAATCCTCGCTAATTTAGTGAGAATCAAATCCTAGCTAAATCACAGAGGATAAATTCTTCACTAATGGTTAAATAGTTTGGCATTTGATTTATGAACCATTTAGCGAGGACTTAACCTCTCTAATTTTGTGAGAAACAAATTTTTGCTAAATTAGCAAGGACAAATCCCTTGCTAATGGTTAAATAGTTTGACATTTGATTTATGAACCATTTAGTGATGATTAATTTAGCGAGGACTTAATCCTCGCTAATTTTGTAAGAAACGAATCCTTGCTAAATTAGCGAGGACAAATTCCTCGCTAATCGTTAAATAGTTTGGCATTTAATTTATGAACCATTTAGCGAGGACTCAATTATATGTTATTGATTTATTTTGTTTGTACACTACAAAAAAACTGTCAATTAGCAACGGCATCATTTTCGTCGCAAAGTTTGCGACGGATTAGTGACTGTTTTATAATTCCGTCGCATAAAGGATATTTTCTTTTTTTCTGCGACGAATTAGCGACGGAATAAAAAACAGTCGCTAATTATTGGCGGGAAGTGCGCGCGCCATGTTTTGCGACGGAATTAGCGACAAATAGTTACGTCGCTAAATTTTATAATTTTAAATTAGTTCCAGAAACATTAGCGACGAAAATTTTAGTCGCTAATTTAGGAGGGAAAATTTAGCGCCTTTTTTGCGACGGTTTAGCGACGAAAATATTAGTCGCTAATTTAGGAGGGAAAACTTTAGTCGCTAATGAAATTTTAGTCGCTAATCCGTTGCAAATAAAGTAAAAAATAATTTTTTTAGAAATTTATTTTATAACTGAAAATTAGAAATTATTTTATTAGTTGATAATAATTTTTTAACAATTATACCAAAATCTAAATTTATTTATTTAGAAAAATTGCATTTTTAATAATAATATTAATAAACTAATTATTAAGATTATTATATATTTGCGTGTTCAAGATTAATAAAAATAAATATTTATAAAAAAGTAATATAAAATTTATTATTTCATTTAAAATAATAATAAAAAAAATTTGTAATTTATATTTAATTTATAAAAAAAGACATTCATGGCATAGCTATTGTATATATTGTTGATGGTTTTTGCAATATCTCAATAATTGTTAGTTTAGTTAGTGTAAAGTGTAACTAGTTCAAAATGATGACTTATCAAATATATGCAACCAAACCCATAAATAAATGAGTATTTTTTATATGTATGTATTTGTTAGACGTGTTAGTCAATTATCAGTTCTAATAATTCAATTATGCATGAAATTCACTATTTAATAAAATAAAATAAAATAATCTTTTGTGAAATTATATTTTTGGTCATTATCAAATTCTCTAACAATACATGATTATTAGCTTAGAACGATAATATAACACGATTTTTTCGATTTATTTAAACATAAATTTTCTATATATATATATACACACACACACATACACATTGAATAGCTTTTATACGGAATAGTGTAAGTAAAGATTCAACGGTTAAGTATTTGTCGTTAGATCGACCTGATTTTTTGTGAGTACATTCGAAACTCCTTGTTGTTAATTTTGAACGGTAAATATTAGTTTTTAAGGTCTATAAGTTTAAATTTTGTCGCAAAAAAGAGGCTATTTTTTTTTATTTTTTACGTAATGACCAGTTTTGTATACGAAAATTATCGAAAAATCATTTGCTGTTAGATTGGCCTGATTTTTGGTGAGTATGTTCGAAACTTCTTGTTGTTAATTTTGGACGGTGAAGATTAGTTTTTAAGATCTGTAAGTTTAGTTTTTGTTGCAAAAAGAGGTTGTTTTCTGAATTTTTTACATAATGACCAATTTTGTATGTGAAAACGATCGAAAAATCATTCGCCGTTAGATCGGCCTAATTTTTGTTAAGTACGTTCAAAACTCCTTGTTGTTAATTTTGAATGGTGAAGATTAGTTTTTAAAGTCTGTGAGTTCGGTTTTTGTTGCAAAAAAGAGGTTATTTCTAGATTTTTTACTTAATGACCAGTTTTGTATACGAAGACGATCGAAAAATCATTTACCGTTAGATTGGCCTGATTTTTGGTGAGTACATTCGAAACTCCTTGTTGTTAATTTTGGATGGTGAAGATTAGTTTTTAAGATCTGTAAGTTCAGTTTTTATTGCAAAAAATAGGCTATTTTTTGGATTTTTTACATAATGACCAATTTTGTATGTGAAAACGATCGAAAAACCATATGCCGTTAGATCGGCCTAATTTTTTGTGAGTACGTTCGACACTCCTTGTTGTTAATTTTGAACCGTGAAATTAGTTTTTAAGGTCTGTAAGTTCGGTTTTTGTTGCAAAAAAGAGGCTATTTTCTGGATTTTATACGTAATGACCAGTTTTGTATACGAAGACGATCGAAAAATCATTTACCGTTAGATTGGTCTGATTTTTGGTGATTACGTTCAAAACTTTTTGTTATTAATGTTGAACGGTGAAGATTAGTTTTTATACGGAATAGTGTAAGTAAAGATTCAATGGTTAAATATTTCATTTAATTAGAGATTTAAGATCCCAATTGAACATAAATTCAATTAAGTGACAGAATTGAAAAATTTTGATAAGTTAAGAGGATTAAAATATTTTGTTTGTCGAAGAAAAATATAAATAGAAAAGGTGATGATAAAAAGATAAATGCATATGTGTGTTGATTATTGCATTAGTTAGGGGTTCAACGCCATTTTCTTTGTCCTATGGTCAGATTACAACTGCATTTAATTCAACTGGAGTTAATATTTTGTCCTATCCCATGTGAATAAAATTTATTTGTATTTTTTTATATAAAACGAAAAAAGAAAAAAAAAACTTAGTAGGTATTTATTGGAGTAAATATCTTAGGTGTAACGCCCCAAAATCTTTGAGTTATTTGAAAATATTTTAATAGGTGAAAAATATTTTAATACCGGTTCATGAGGGTCAATTATTGAGAATCCGATCAGTAAATATATATAATTTCAAACTTGATAAATTAATAATTTTTAATTAAACTATGATCTAAGCACTAATAATAAGAAATTAAAATAAATTAAGGTGTAATAATCATTTGAATAATAATAATAATAATAATAATAATAATAATAATAATAATAATAATAATAGCAAATCCCGAGACCTTAGAATCCTTTAGATCCATTTCTTTGGCCACAAATTTATTAGAAGCATGAAAAAAAAAGAAAGAGGAGATAGAATCGAGAAAGGAGCGGAGCAGGGGAGGTAGGATCGGGCCTTCCATCGCCCATCGACTTTTCCTCTCGCCGCCCATCGGCATTTCCTCCCGCCACCTGTCGACGTTCCCTCAGCCTGCTCATCGAATCGCTGCTCGCTGCATCCTTTCTCAACCCCGATTTTCCTCACCTTACCGTGGCCCCTTTTTTTTCGGTGAGCTGTGATGGCCACCGATGACAAACACAACGTTGGCAAGCTCTTAAGGGCGAGGGGATTTCTCTGGTAGCCTCTCTCCCTTCCCAAAAACCTGCAATAAATAGATCGGAATGGGAGAAGGCGGCATCTTTTTGAGCAGATCTGGACCAAATAGTGTGGCGCCGGAGCGCGTGACCACCGCAAAAGGGACACTGGGATCCCGATCTATGAGATGACTACATGAGACATCACTGGCGGAGCTCCGGCGAGGATCTGGCAAAGCTCCGGTGACGGTCCGACGAGGTCTTCTTGCTTTTCCTTTTCTTAATTACAGCAAAATATTTAGTTTGCTAGAAATTAGCAATAACTGTTATTATTTTGACTTGCATAACTGGAATTGGACGAAGAAACCAACAAATTCAAGAGCTCTGTGGAATTTATAACCCACAAATCATACACTCCTTCTTGGGCCTCTCATCTAAATCCCATTCCACTTCATCGATTCTCTCTTGGTCATCTTCCTGTACCTATTAATCGCTGGAATCTTCCTAATTTGCCCAAAGGCACCGAGATTTATTTGAAGGTGATCTACCAATTCATTCCCTTGATCAATTTTAATTTTTGATGGATTTTTTATGAGCTTAACTTTATTTTTTATATTTATACAGCGCGATGATCTCTGCGATATGCAATTGAGTGGTAATAAAGTGAGAAAGAGTTTTTGATGGCTGATGCAGTGGTTAATGGTGCTGATTGTATTATCACCATTGGTGGAATTCAGAGCAACCATTGCCGTGCTACTGCTGTTGCTGCTAAGTATCCTAATCTTGATTGCTATCTCATTTTTGGGTTTAGTTATATTGTATATTGCCTCCACATTATGATTAGATGTACTCTTAAAAAACCTTGTCCATTGCCTTATATCTATTTAAAGATACTGCATAGCTGACGTGTCTCATTACAAAAGTGGTAAGGTATGTGCTTATCCAAGTTGTTTTCAGTCATGAATACAATCATCTTGAACCGCTATATCAGGTTATATTAATCAGTCTCGTATAACTATTAGATAGCCCACTCAAAACTTATTCAGGATCATTTCAAATTTCGTTAGGCTCAAATTTATGCATGAATAAAGGTTATATTTATATATATATTTGGTGTTAGACATCTACTGTTCTCATGTTTTCTCATGGGAGTAGAGTATGGCTTTAGCTGAGCATTCAATAATGGAATAAGGTTATATAATTAGATATTCCTTAATTTGGCCATATTGTGTTCAATTGTAACTGCATAATATTAGTTTAGTTCAAATATAAATCATCAAATTATAAAATATTTCTTTTTCTCATTGTATTTAGACAGTTAAACAAGAACATATAAATGATTTATTTTGGTATAATCATGGGGATAAATCCTTCTGATATGGGGTACGACAGTGTGTATTTAAGTCTTGCCACAAGGTTAGCTTTATATGATTTGTGTTTCTTTCTCTGTTTTGAATTATTTGATTGGTTTTTTTGATTTGAATTGATTATTGATTTTGATAGCTTCTTTAAGAAAGCTGTTGCAGTAAGAATTGGAGGCAAAGCTGATGCTCCTGATGAAGCTGAATCTCCTGCCGCTACTAAGGAAGTATGTTTTGTTTTCAGTTTTACTTTTAAATTCTTGTCTTTTTTATTCATGTACAATGGAGAAATAATTAGAGTGGTTGAAAAGAATCGATTTTTTTTCCATTAATTTACCAAAACTTTTGAATGTACTTTGTTGTGTGATTAATTAGTTGAATTCAAAATCAGTTTCTTTCTGTTTATTGAGTTTGAAAAAAGAATATTGGGCATAAGAAGCTAAAGCAACTTCAGTTTTATTTGGCTTTTGTTTCACTGGTGGTGTTAGCATTTATGGTAAAAAAATTTTAGTTCAATGTGCATTGAGGCCTACTGAGAGTAAATAATGTCGTTATCTGACTAAATAGTAGCGTTTTATATTAATTGAGCAGAAGTTTCAGATTTCAAGTTTTCTAGTGACATTAAACTAATTCAATTTCTTCTGTTATATAAATATAACTAGATTAGATTGAATTAAAAAAACTCCCCTCTTCGTAAGGGTCTTTTTAAGGTTAGCATCAGTCCTAATAAATTTAAAAATAGAATTAAATTTATTTGTTTGCTGTTATGAATTTCTACTCTATTAATTTTATTTGTTTGCTATCATGAATTTCCTATTATAGGGAAAAAAAGATTTTGAATGAATTCCAGTGTTGGTAAATTAAATTGAAATCACTATCTTTTTAGCATTTTGATTATCACTACCTTCTTAGGGTGTTCCTGTTCTTGGAATGTGCTGATTATGGTGAAGGAAGTGCATAGAGTGTAAGCTTGAAAATAATTATCATACATAATATTAACAAATAGATCTACTTCAATTTTATTTTCCCTTATACTATTGCCGGATTTAACATATATTGTAGTTCAATCTTTGAGAGATTCTAATGAAAAGTTAGTGATAAAGAGTCCTTGTGAGATCGATGAAAGTGAAATATATCATTTCCATTCTTAGATTTTTGTTTACCATTCCTATAATTTTAAATTATATATTTCTTTTCTAAGATCGTCATGAATTGACCCATAAGTATTTATGATTCTTTGTACAGTTTCCACCAAATGCTGGCTTATATTTTACAGCCTTCAAGATTCAAAGTCCTATGGATAAAGTATTTTTTATTTTTGTTATTTGTTAAATGCCCAAGTGATAGCTTGGATTGACCCATATTTAAATTCCCTTGTCAAGTTCAAATGTAAATGTAGAAAAAAAAATATTTCCAAATAGTTCACAATATTGTAGTCAAACATAGAGTTGAGCTGCCACTGATGAGGAAGATATTGCCAAGTTTACAGATGTTATCAAGGAATTTGATAGCATGACCCCATTGGTAAATTTCTGTCTCTAATCCTCAAGTATTATGTTTATAGAAATACAAGTTGAGGCAGTAGGCTAAATCTTTAGATGTTTCTGTTCTAAGCAATATCTCTTTTCCAAATTTTATCCTTAAAAAGAGTCTTAATGAGTTTTCTTTAATCACTCAGCAAGTCATGTGTAATAATCTCGATTTTCTGATTTGATACAGGATCCATAGAAGACGACCCTTCTGCTGAGGGTGAAAGAGAAGCTGAAGGCTAAGGAAATGGAGGAGGATGACCTTACCTAAATTTGAAGTTTACACCATTTTGATCTATTGGTTCTTCACAAATGATTTGATTGTATGATGTGTCTGTTCTATTTACACTGTTTCTGGTACAATTGTGATGGTTTTAATCAGAATGGGTTACTTTACTACTTTGAACATGAGCTTGTTTGTAACACCCTTTTACTACTTAATTTTCAATAAACTTATATAAATCCCATATCATAAATTTTACTTGAAATTCTAATAAAAATCACATCTTAAATTCACTATCAAATAAGAGTTTCAAAATCTATCAATAACTCTTACATGCCATTAATATTTATTAATAATGACCCTTTTACCATAATTTCAATCATATCTGATAACAAAACTAAATCAATGACTCAATTGGACAATGTACAACTTCTTCAATTGAGTTATTCGTTCCTTTTTCGTCTCCAGCATTTCTTTTCCTTATGCTAACAATCCGTAAGCCTTGAAGTCATCCCATAATAATTTTATAATTAACCATTCTATCAATTTACACACACAGAAGCAAACATTTATATTAAACATACAATAAATTTCTCATTAAAATTAAAAATTTATTTAACTAAATTGAGGGAGATAATTTCAGTATCCCATACCAAATGGTCGAAGCCTAAAATCCCCTCTCCTTTTCTGTCTCGTCGGAGCCCCGTTGGAGCCTTGTCGGAGACTTGTCGGAGCTCCACCGGAGCTGTCCACTTGCAGCCAGAGCCGCTACGACCCTTTCGATGGCCTTCACGTGCCCCAAGGCGCCATGGTTTGGTCGAAAAGCTGCCTGGAACCACCGGCTGCCACAAGCTCCGATCTCCACTTCGCCGGGGAGTGAGGACGATCAACGGGCACCAAAAGATTCGCCTCACCACAGGGAGTTTTTCGGTGGTCTTCGTGACACCAACCGCCAACGACGGACACCGGAACGAAGAGAAAACCGATCCGACCCAAAAAGAAGAAGAAGGATGAAAAAACACCACAGGCACCGCCGGAGAGAAGGGACGGCGAGAGGCGGTGGTAGCCGCGCCGATCGCCGACGCAGGCGCTGTTGATCGACGGCAGCACCTCCCTCCGCCCTCTCCTTCCCTTCCGTTCCCCCTTCCCCGATCCTCCCTTTCCTATCCTCTCTCTCTCTCTCTTTTTGTTTCTTAATAATAATACTAATAATAATAATACTAATCATATTAACATTTAATATAACAACCCCCATGTTTTTTTTTAATTGTTGACCCATATATATCTATATCTATATATATCTAGATACACATATATATATCAACATAAATTCACACATTTAATCAATTTAAATTAAATATATACAATTTCGACTAGGGTTATTTTTGGGACATTACATTGTTGTAATTGGGATATGGTGTTTTGATGAAATGTGTAGCTACACTTTAAATACAAGGTATAAATTGAATTTCTTACATAATATGTCATGTTAGAATCTATATATATGTGTGTGTTTTGGAACATATTATGCTTTGGAATAATATATATATGTCATTATTGTATACAGGTTGAAAAATTAATAAATACAACAAAAAAAATTTCATTATGCTATAATCAAAATACAGCAAAAGAAAAAATTAAATAGTGTAAAATTTAGCGACGGATATGCGACAGAAAACTGTCGCTAATATGTAATAGATATAATTTCAGAAATAATTAGCGACCAAATTAGCGACAATTTTCGTCGCTAAATTTTACACTAAATTTTTATTTAGCGACGGAAAATTTAGTCGCTAAATATTATTATTATAATTCGACGACTAATTAGGAATATAAATTAGCGACGAAATAAAAAAATTTGCGACGGAAATTTTCGTGGCTAAATTAGCGACTGATTTTAGATTCCGTCGCTAATATATTAGTGACAAGGCTATTAGTGACTGTTTGTCGTGCCGTCGCTAAATTATATTAGCGACGGAATTTTGGCAATTAGCGACGGAAAATGCCGTCGCTAATTCCCAGTTTTTTTGTAGTGGTAGATCTTTAAAGAGTGCCACACTCGGAATGGTTTTGGGAATTCTTTTGAACTTTCTCTTGTTGGCTGCAAGTGCATTGGAGCTTATGCGAGAAACAAGAAGAACCAAAATCAGACAATATACATAAGCCTATTTATTTTCTTTAATGTATAAATAAATTTATATTTTTCCAGAAAATATAATGCAAAGATTTAAAGGGTTAATGTGCAACGTTAAATATCTTAGTATTATTCTAAGCATTATGATTTGCAGTGATACTTTAAAGTCTGGATGTTTGTAGGACTACCTTTCTTTTAGCGTGGAGGGGTTTGAATGCTCTTTTTTAAAGTTTGGATATAATACATACTTGTGATTATATGATAACTCCAGAAACAAGCCCTTCTTTACTTTCTTGTAGTATCGATCGAAACCTATATGAAAATTTGATCAAATGTTCAAGATCAACACTTGAAAGATCAAGTTCTAATAATGATACTGGGTGGAGTTCTTGGTTATCTGCAATCAATCACTACACAATTAGAGGAACTGGAAGTAGTAGATATTTTATGAACTGTTTACGACTTTTCATTGTTACTGCTATATATGTATGTATTATTTTAGATTTATTATTAGCAATGCTAACAATTTATTCATTAATATATATATATATATATATATTAAATGTTGAGTAAATATAAATTTGTTATTTATTAGTTTATTTTTTATTATTTAAATAATAAAAATTTCATATTAAATTAATAAAACAAAGAAGTTCATATCAACGTTTAGCAAGTACAAATCTCATATCAAATTTAGCAAGAACAATATTAGTCACAAAAATACAAGCTAAAATTTAGCGAGTATATTATCGTCGCTACATTCACGCCAACATTTAGCGAGAATAAATCTCACGCTAAATTTAGTTTTCGCAAAAGTTAGAGTTAGCGATGACTAAAAGTTAGCGAGAACTTTAATCCTTTCTAAATTCAACTAAGACGATTTTTATTACAAAATTTTTATTCTCGCTAAATTCATGTTAAACTGATTTAGCGACGAAAAATCATCATTTAGCGAAGACTTTTGTCCTTGTTATTTTGCTTTTTTCTTGTAGTGCACACCACTGCCACTCCGCCATCGTCATCACCTCTATTGCCATTGCCACTACCACCACAGTCGCCACTACCAGACTATCATCACCACCACCGCCACATTGTTGCCGCTGTCGTTGCCATTACCACGCTGCCACTACTGCCACCATCACCACACTGTCGCTATTACTAGAATCGCTACCACGCCACCACTACCGTTACTGTCGCCGTCACCACTGCTACTGCTATCACCTCCACCACCGTTACTGTTGCCGTCACCACCGCTACTGCTACTGCCACCACTATCACAACACCACCGCCACTATCGTCGCCGTCATCACCTCTGTCGTTGCTCCACCACCACCATCACATAGCCACTTTCGCCTCCATCGTTGTCACCACCGAAATCATTATCATAATATACATGAATAATTAAAAAAGTATGATATAATTTTTAAATATATAAAATAATTTTTTAAAAAATAGATAATAAAAACTAAAAATAATTTTTGGATTTTAAAAAACAAAAACTAAAAACCTATAATTTTAGGGTGCGTTCGGAGAGGATTTTATTTTCATTTTTGGTTTTTTTAAATAAAACCAAAACTCATTTGGTAGATTTGTTTCCGTTTTGGTTTTTACTAAAATTTAAAGAAATGATTTTCACACCAAAAATAACAACTAAAAATTTTCAAAATATAGTTTTTATGTTTTTGTTTCTGTCAATAATTTAATTAATTTATTCTCATTAACACTATCGCTGCCACCACCACCATATCACCACTATTGCCGCTGCCGCTACCACCACCATCATCGTTGTGGCCACTACCACAACTAGACTGCCATCGTCGCCATTAGATCGCAATCACCACCGCTACCACTATCGTCACCACCACTGCTCCCGCCTCCGCCACCACCACTACCATCGTTGTCACCATCGCTACTGCTGCTATCACCACCATACCACCATTGTCGCTGCTGCCATCATCCCTATAGTCACTGCCACCACTACCATTGCCACCGCCACTTCCGCCACCACTACTTCCATCGCTGTCACCACTAAAAATATTATTATAATTTACATGAATAATTAAAAAATATACTTGAATAATTAAAAAATATGATACAATTTTTAAATATATAAAAAATAATTTTTTAAAAAATAGAAAACAAAAATTGAAAATAGTTTTTAGATTTTGAAAAATAAAAAATTAAAAAACTTATAATCTTACTGAATGCACCCTTACCAAACGCACCATTTTTTTTAAAGGGGGAGTGGGGTGGGTTAGGATACTGGCCCCTCCCCCCTCGGGCATCGCAGAGGCCCATCGCTGTGGGTGGCCCTCCCAATACCATTCGCTCCATACACACGCCAAATTCTGGAATCGAACTCGAAGCATGTTTAAGAGATATAGAGTCTCCAATCATTCTGACCAATGGACATCGGTACCAAACGCACCATTAGCAAACGCATCATGCCCTTTTAACTAATATGAAATAGCTTAAACAATATTATTTCGATTAGAATCTCTTGGAGACAGCTATGCTACAATCCCCTCTAACTTTATATCACAAAGAAAAGGTTTTTTATTTTTTTCAAAACAGCAATTATGTTATATTAATTACCAGTTATAATTAAATTTACTATATAATTATAAATTTGATATTTTCAATTAGTCATGTACTATTTAATTAAATGAATAATGGACTTGAAATAACATTTCTCTTAAACCACGGTAAATAATATAAATCCTACACAAAATTAAAAAGAGAAATTAAACATAAAACAATGCCTTGGTATTAGATGAATCTTACCTTAAATAAACTTTTCAGAATAACAAAATTTAGTCACTTATTGCTAAGAACAAAATGCAAAAATAATCTTAAAATTCTATATCTAAACCTAGAATTAAGTCTCTCATTCCTAATAAGAAGATTTTAGTTAAATGGACTATTAAAGACTTTAGTTAAATGGACTATTAGGAATAGCAATTTAGATTAACCAGAAAACTCAAAATAGAAATTGATTACAATTCAAATAAGAAAATAAATAAATCATTCGATCCCCTTAGTGCCCTAAATATCTCCAAAAATTGTGACTAGAATAAAATAGGTAAAATTCTCGCAATTAAAGTTTTGGCATTACACTGTCGAACTGAGTTTAATCTAATTGTCATATTTGTAAACCATGGGTAGAAATGCTCCATTTTCTTTGAAAATTTCAGTAGAACTCCAAAGCAATAATAATCAGCTCCTAAAATATTATTTTTCACCAATATCACCTTGAAACGATAGAAAACACAAAACCAAGTTAAAGAATCCTAATTAGAGCAAAATTACCAACTAAAAAAATATAAAAAATCAAGTATAAATGTGGTGAAAATATTACTACTAACAATTATCCCATATCTTCTTGAGTGAGAAATTCGCTGCGTTGAGCTAATATTTTATTATGAACCTTGTGGATTGCAATCTCTTATGACTTGTTGATGTTTAATTTTGAGAAACTGTCAAAGAGGAAAAAATGGATTCTTATAATACGTTGATATTGACAGTTAACTTGGTCTCTATTCTTGCGGTCTTGTTTAATTTGAAATATTGTATTAATATTAATAATTTCATTAACATATTCCAAAACATGAAATGGATTTTCTCAGATCTTATTTTTTAAATAACACTAGATAATTCCATAACACCAAACTGGCACACTATTACAAAAAATAACAAAGAAAAATTATAAAACCTTAATTATACATTAAAGTTAGTACATTACAGATTATATTATAAAAAGAAAGTTAGTACATTACAGATTATATTATAAAAAGACGTGTGTGCATAAGAAGTTAATTAAATTATATAAATAACACATTCAGAACTTTAGTGGGTGGCAATGTGAAGTGTCAACTAGAGTTGAATCTACGCAGGACATGAGGAGGCCTTATCCTTCACCCTCCAAATTTTCTTTATTTTTTTAATTTTATATTGATTTACAATTTTTTTTTTATTTTTATGATATTTAAATTTTGTTGGGTTTTTTCTGATCATGAAAAGACAACCCAATGATTTGTCCCTTGTATTTGGTCTACAGGGAGTATAAATAAGAAACCTTAATTATTCTGAAATATTAGCATATCTAAAAAGTAAAAAGAAAGTTGAGATACCACACAAATAGAAAAAAAAAAAAAAACACCCTCATCTTTATTCTCAAAGGTGGAGATTGGTTTTTGAGTTCCAAAGATTATTTTATGGCTGGGACAGATTGTCTATTCCAGGGTATTAGTTCTCATAAAGTCTTTGATTTATTTCCATAGATCTTTATGTTTTGTTTTAAGATTATGATGATGATTATATGCTATGATGATGATTATATGCCTCTAGTTTTATCTGGAGAAGACATGTTACATTTGCCCATTAGTTTGATAGTGGAAGATTTAAGTAGTCTAAGAATCCCGTGATTTTTAGTCCTTACATCGATGGGATTTTTCACATAAAAATTCTTGCGTGTTCTTTTGTTGTTGTGGCCGTAATATTTTTTCATTTATTGCTGCAATTTCTTGTTTGGATATTGTTCTACTTGTTAGTTTCCTCAAAGGTTCATTCGAGTCGAAAAAATTAACAACGAAGATTCATCCCGCACTTTTAGTTGTTTCTGTTGTGGTCATTTTTCCCATCATATTGGTATCAAAGCTTTTGTTATTATTGTTAGACTTGTTTGAACGATGGAAGCTAATACAAGTAGAAAACAAGACCTATTTTTTGGAAAAATTTTCAATAGAAAATAGGATATTATGTTCACATAATATAAATTTCCTAAATTGAAAATAGAAAATATATTTTCTAATTGTCTAAAATATAAAAGGATATGGAGAATTTTTACCTATTCTCTAGAATTTTCATTTTCAATGGAAAACATGGCTATATTTGTGGGGACGACGTCAAAATGCCGCTCTTCGAATTCCATCTCATGCTTCATCTTTTTTTTTTTTATCCTGACTTGTTGTATACTTTAGTCATGAATATCAAAATCTGATTTCGATTTCTCCTAATTTATCTCAATCAAATTGGATTGTTGCAATCAAAACATAATTTGAAACGATTTCCTTGATTCGGTTTGTGATTTCCTCTATTTAAACTCAATTTTTGAGCTTTTGGAGTCAATTTTGATTGATACAAAGGCTATTCACACGAAAGATTTCAGGTTTGTTTGCATTTCTTTCTCTTCTCACTATAATCTTATTGTGAGTAACTACCAATATTCAGCTGGATAGTAGTGTATTGGCCATTTTTTAGCTGAAATTTCATATTAGAATCAAACTATAAGAAAATTGTTATATCTCTTGGGTTTTCTATTTGATTGTTTCTTTGGATTGGGGACTTGGTTCCATCTTTAAAGCTTCTTATTAAGCCTTTCAATTTCTGCCTATACAAAAACTTAAAGCCGGTGATGATTTTTGTTTAAGGTAACCTTTTCTGCTCTTTTATTGTTGATGTTTGTTTTGATGTCAATTTATAGTACTAATCTAGTATGCTCAATCTGGAAGTTTTAATCGATGACTCTGTATTGCTTTATTATCTTGTCATCTGAGATGACTATATATATTTCACATATAAGCATTATATTTCAAATGGTTTAATTTGTAATCTGAAAGTGAACAATATATTCACTTTTTTGCTTATTATTATCTCATGTTGTAAGTTTGTAGGAAGATTGAGGATTTCATTGTTTACTTTTGCTTGAAGCTTTTGATTTTGTTGTTCAATGTACATTTGCTGTTTTTGAGTGTGATTTAAAGGAGACTGCAAAGCCCCTTATTGTTTTTGTTTCTATATATGATGTAAGCCCTTTTATCTCTACCTTGATTACTGTTTCTCCACGCTGCTTTCTTATTCAATCAGTTCACTATTTTTCGTCTCTACTGCATCTAGCTATATTTTGAATCGTTCCTTTCTTTATTCTATAATTAAAACCAAAAAATACAAAAAATCATTATATATAAATAAACTTTTGGGATTTGGGTATGCTCGAAAATCTAATTTTGAGTGAGAGAAGTGAATGATTGGAAAGTGTGAGTAGCTTAAATTCTGTTATTGCAAGGTTTTCGCATGAAAAAAAATAGAGGATAAAAAGAGAAGTAGGTACTTTAGAGTTAGTCAAAGAGTGAGGCAAGTAAGAGACAAAGACAATATTAAGACTCTGCTTGTTTTGGGATTGATCATAGCCACGCTTTTGTCGGCATTCTTCTTCTTCTGCATGAATGAAATGGAGTGATAAAGCTACGTTAATAAAGGTTTAATGAGTGAATCAATGCTACCAAATAACACCAGAGTTTCAATAGAAGCAGAGAAAATGAAGAAAGCCCTTAATGTACCAGACCAGAGAGAAAAAAGAAAAACAATTACTGTGATACCAAAAGCATTAGAGGTGTGCATCGGTCGGGTTCAGGTCAACTCGAACCGAACCCGAACAACCCGAGACCTAAAATATTGGATATCTCCACAATCGAACTGACCCTAAATAATATTCGAGCCCCTATCTGATTAACCCTATTTTTTTCGAGGCCCGACCCAAATAACCCGAAATACTTGAAATCTTCTATCATCTCCTTCATCGCCACTCTACAATTCTCTATTTACAGTAGTTTCCAAATCTTTTTTGCTTTCTCCTTTAAAAGGGTATGTGAAAAAGATAGAAATTAATATATCTTCTTCTTCAACTCTTGATTTATCACCAAATAAATTAGCCAATTTCATTGCACTAAGTATATATTGGTTGCCGATAAACTCATAACAAGGAACTACTATTTAATATAATGCTTGCAATTTGCAACCAACAATAAAAAAAATGATAATGTTGTTATAGTTCTTCATATAATTTTTTTTGGTCAAAATCAAAGTCCATTTTGTGAATGCCGTATTGAAGTTACTGATCCTATAATCTCATAACTTTAATTTCCAGCTCAAAAAATCCTGGTGACTAAGGAGGAGAGAGGATGCTACCAAGAACTGACGGTGCCATTATTATCATTTGTTTTAGCTGAAACACATGAGCATACTAAAACTTCAAAGAATTTACACAAACATAGCCTTTATTAGCCATTCATTATCAGTCCATATGAAATATAGCCCAACGACTGTAAGGAGGGATTTGAAAGGAGAATGAAGGAATTTTCATCGCTTAAGAATTATGGACAAGATCAATATTAAGCAAAATCAAAATTACCTAGATCTAATCAACACAGGAAGAAAAAATTAAAAAAAATCATTTATCTGTAAAACTTAGAAAGCATGATCAAAAAATTAAAAAAAAAAAGTTGCCTTTGCCCTTTGAATTTGTAGAGCCATTTTTATCTCATTTCTTTATCTCTTATACCCATCTTCATCAATCATCTTCGTCTCCTCCAATTATCTAACAATCAAAAACAAAAATTAAGTACAGATCTAGCAGCTTCAAAAATCGAGAGGGAAATGGAAACAACCGAAATGGATCTAGAGATCAAGAGAGAGAGAGATCTATGGAAACGCAGAAAGAGAGAGATCGAAGGAGAGCGAGAGATCGATGGAAACACAGAAAGAGAGAGATTAAAGGAGAAAGCGAGAGAGATCTAAAAATCGAAGGGAGAAGAGAGAGAGAGATCTAGAGAGTGAGAGATCGATTGAAGGGAGAAGAGAGAGAGAGATCTAGAAAGAGGGGAGGCCAAAATTATTTTAAAAAAACACTATATATATGTGTTCGGTCGGGTTGGGTTTTAAGTGTTTTAGCCTGAACCGACCTGAACCCAAAGATTTATAAATTCCCCAAACCGAACCGACCTTATTAAATCGAATAACCTCACCTGAATAGCTTAGTTCGGGTCGATTTATTCGGTTAATCGGGTCGGATTTTGCACACCCCTAAAAACCATCGCTCTAAAGCTGGTTCCAACAAAAATGGAGAAAATCCCTCTTTTTCAAACCTCAGTTGTTTAGTATAATATGGGTTTATTAATTAAACCCAGAGTGGGATGCTTTAACCTTTTAAGTTCAGAAAGCAAGAAAAGTTCGAAATGATGAGGTAATGAGTACAAAAGAAGGGTCAATAGTTTTTTCTATGTTAGTAAATTGCATGAGGTTTATGCTTTTGATATATTATTTGATATTTGCATAGATTAATTTTAGATATGGTACTTGCCATAGTTTGTCATGCCATTGGTGGGATTATCTTTTTTTGTTTGGGACAATCAATTAGTATCTGCAGATGTTAGTCCTGTTTCTTTTGTGATTTATGTTGTGTACTATTTAAAGTGATTTTTTCATTTGATTTAGATGTAAATGATTGGTAATTGTGGGCTATATTTTTGCTGGTTCTGAAGTGTAGTAAAATACAAAGGTAACCCACTCATTTATCTTTTATCTACGTGATGTATAAGTAAAGTACATATGTGTACTGAATAAAAAGATTTTCTTAGATCCCAATGCAACAAACAAACTTTATGTTTTTCACATGCAACAAACAAACTTTATATTTTTCATATGTGTTGTTATAATGCATGTTTTGTAGTTGTTACGAGCTTGGTGATTTACATAATTGTTTGTTAAGCATGTTCATTTCCTTTGACGATTCTTTAATTTTGAGTAGCATAATTTTTTCTTTAATATATACATAGAGTGGAACATAATTTCGATCTTAGTGATCAGGAGCTGATTTAAATATATGGGATATAATAGATGATTTGATTGGATTTATATTTCTTTTTATTTTTTTAATTCTCAAATATGTGCTTAAAATATATTTAAAATTTTTTGTGCTTCATATAATGAAAATTTTGTTATATATAGATAATTAATTAAGAAAAACGGATGCAAATATTATGACCTACTGGATTTGCACCATGCTTCTATACAAGTACCTTATAATTCCAATGAAGAGCACTAAATTGAAGAAGAATTTCTTCAAAGGGGGCATTCATCATGGATCAGATAGGGAAAAAATTGTGCTTCTAGTTTAAAAGATAAGCGAGTTCCTACCGATTACATTCCTAGCTCTAATAGAGCTAAGAAAGAAATTAAATTTGAAAAATTGGATTCAAGTTTGGAAATGTGGACCACTTATTTAAGTGTTAGAGCTGAAAAAAAATTAGCAAAAATCAAAAGATATAAATTAGAAAGCAATCAAGTTACAAGTGCTGAAGTTGGTTCATATACTATAGAGGCATGTATGAATATTTTGGAAGAAATAGAAGATATTTCTAGTATTGATTATAACAAAGCACTGAAAAAGTTTGTCAATCTAAAATGGAGAAAAATATTTATCTTGATGCATGACAACGGAAGAAGAGATTGGATTGAAAGTTTATGTAAATGAACATTCAATATTTTTTTAATTATATTATGTCTTATGGCTTGACTTATTAAGCTAAATTTTGTTATATATATATATATATATATATATATATATATATATATATATATATATATATATATATATAAGTTGTTTGTTTTTATTTTTTTATTTGTTGTTTTATTTTTCTTTAAATTTGATAAGCTTTTTTTTTTTTAAATTGAAGCAGGATTTATTGATCAAAATTTACATCAAAATCAAGTATTAATGTATTTAACGAGTAGTGATTGTTCTAGTAGTGATGATGATGAAGATATTTTAGATTTACTTTTAGTTATATTTTTGTGGCTCGAGATTTTATAGGAAGGGTTCTTTGTATAACTTCAATACTTGTTAGAAAAAATTACATTATTGAAGTTCTTATAGGAAATCTAAATAGGTGTTATGAGGGGTTTTGTATGGCACAACATGTGTTTATAAATTTATGTAAAAAATTGTATTTGATGGGTTTATTAAGAGATAAAAGGGATGTTAGCATGGAAGGAGTGTCCATGGGTTTGTTAGTTTTATATCATAATCTTCATCAAAGGGTTATAGCAGAATGATATTAACATTCACTTACTACTGTTTATAAATGCTGTAAGATGGTAATTAGAGCATTGGTTGCTTTAAGTAATCACTTGATCAAACATGTGAATAGATTTTCTGTGCAGCCATAAATTCGAAGCAATCCCAGATGGTTTTCATATTTTGAGATAAGATAATATATTATTAAAATATGATTAAAGGTGCAAATCGGTCCCTAAAATTTGATAAAAAGTGCAATTTAGATCTTAAAGTTTCATTTGGAATAATGCCACCCCTAATGTTTCAAAATTTGGCCCTAAAATAATGGTTGATGCTCAAAAATTTGACATGTGCCACTCAAGTTAAGGATTGAATCAATTTTTTTAGGAGCCAAATTGCTCTGATGTTCAAACTTTGGGGTGACATTACACCAAATAGAATTATCATTTGATTAACATAGATATTAATTTGTAGATTATTATTATGTCATGGATGCTAGTTATCCCAACATACCATAATTTTTGGCTCCATATCGTGATGAAAGATATCATCTTAATGACTTTCGTGGACGAGGAAGAATTATAAAAAAAAATGAGTTATTTAGCAAGAGGCATTCATCCTTACGTAATGTGATAGAAAAGGCATTCGAAGTGTTAAAAGCCAGACTTCCAATTTTGAAATCAATACCAAACTATCCTTTATGTCGACAAAAGTTGATTTCCATTGCATGTTGCACATTGTACAATTTCATCAAGATGAAAAATAGAGCCGATCAACTATTTATATAATATGGTAGAGAAGATATAACAATGCCTGAAAAAAATCACTGTTGAAGTACAATAAGAGGGTATTAATATTGATTTATCCCAACAAATGCAAATGAAAATAGTTAAAGAGTCAACGGTGAAGATTGGTTTTTAAGTTCTGAAAGTTATTTCGTGGCTGGGACAGATTGCCTATTTCTGGATGTTAGTTCTCATTATTAATTGTTTTTTATTTATTTCCATAGATCTTGATGTTTTATTCCAAAATTATGATGATTATTATATGCCTATAATTTTATCTAAAGAATACCTGTTGTATTTGCCCATTATTTTGATAGTGGAAGATTTAAGAGTGCCGTGACTTTTACTCCTTACATCGAGGGGGTTTTCACATAAAATTTCTTGCATGTTCTTGTGTTGTTGTGGATGCAATATTTTTTATTTATTTATTGCTGCAATTTCTTGTTTGGATATTGTTCTACTTGTTAGCTTCCTCAAATATTCATTCGAGTCGGAAAAAGATTAACAATAAAGATTCATTCTGCACATTTAGTTATTTCTACTGTGGTCATTTTTTCCATACAATTTTAGCTCTCTTTTTTAGAAAATTTTAAATCCGCCCCCGACCATTAACTTAGCAAATTTTTAATGCTAATGCATAGCGATTAGGCACTATAGGCCATGAAAACTGAAAACTAGAGACGTCATACTGAAAACTAGAGACGTCATAGTCCCAGATATGGCAGATGAATTTGTTGAGGATGTAAGGCGGACTAATATGCAGGAGGTGAAGCATTATATATATATATATATATATATATATATATATATATAAACAAGATAATCCATATCCTTTTTCTTAATTCGATATTTTCTATATCTTGTCCTATTCATTTTTGTTTTATCTTTTTTATTTATTTATAATATATTATCAGTAAGATTACGTTTCTATGACACAGTACGATCAAGTTTTTAAAGTATAAAGACAATTGCAAAACTGGTGGTATGCTACACTTGAAAATTAAAAAATTTGATTTGGAAAACCATATGTTAAACAAATTTAATTGGTATTTCTTAAATTGCATAAAAGGGAAAAAAGTCAAGCAGTATATATATTGAAATAGCATTAATTTCATACTTCGCATAGGAATAAATGAATGCATCAATATTATTTTGGATTAACCATCCGATATCCAAATTCTACTGTACTGATTAAATTCGGATTCAGGACGTCGTTGCAGGTTAAGGTTTATTGCCTCTCCTCATGGAAGGTGTTGAGAGTCGATTCTGAGACCTCTCATTCCTAGCGTATCCTACATCACTACCAAGCCACTACCATATGGGTAATGCATTATTATATATTATAATAGCATAAATTGGCTGATGTTAGAGTGATTACCGAAAAAATAGGAAGAAAAAATTTGCCTTGAGCTAGAATATTTAAATATTTGGACAACAAATATTGTAGACATTAGAAAATGCCAAATATTTTGAACAATAATTCATAAAATAATCTAAACATCATATAATCATCCAATTATTTAAAAATATTGACTATTTATATAATTATTCATCTGTTTGAAAACAATAATTGATAATACCAAATTAAGAAATATGTAAATTATTGATAGAAAATAAGTCAACAATAGTTGTATCATGAAAGAATGTCAAATTGATAATCACAAATTCAATTAGATTACAATTCAGCTAACCTCTTCACATATGCACCATCAAGTTTAATTTTCAAAAGCATGTGCATAGAATTCGTAATGCACCAATTTAAGAATTTATTATGTTTGCTTATATTTTTCAAGAAAAATAAATTATTTATGAATATTGTACTCTTTATTTTTCATTAAATATTTATTGGCAAAATTTTAACAAATTATATATATATATATATATAGTCATCCAAGAAAAGGAAAAGTGCTTGTGATTTAATATAAGTAGATGAATATTTCTAATTCTATCCGCTTTTGTTTATTGACTAAATCTTTATACCTATATATACCCAGTTGTTTATGAAAATTAAGATAATAAAAACAATATATATATATATATATATATATATATATATATATATATATATATATATATATATATATATATATATATATATATATATATTCTGCTTTTAACTCTATTTTTTATTAATTTTTTTAATTTAATATTGTATTTAACGTCTAGAGAAAAAAGTTACGAAAACAATTTATTTTTAAGTGTCAATATATTATTTGCTTGGTGTATTGCATATCGTATAAAAAAAGTATTTTTTTTGTATTTTATGCTTTTATTTTTTCAGTTTATTTATAAAAAGTGATTACATTTTTGTAACTTTTTTTAATCTAAAAAATTAACGTTTAACCCGTCAATTGTTAACACAGAAAAGGGGGAACTATATTTGGGAAGATAAATCAAAATCTTGGTGATGGTAATTTTTGTCAAGACAAAATAAAAGTTCATGCATGGTAAGTAAAAGTATGAACAAAAGTAAGGATGGAAAAACTTCTAACAATGGAAATCTAAGCTTTTGGAAAATCCACCAAAGTTAATGATAAATTCATATAATTGACTAGGCTTTAATTAAACTAAAATAACAAGTAACATAGCAGGTTGATTAAGTTCATCAATAGAGAAAAGGAAACTGTCATATATAATTTAACTCTGACAGAAGTTGGAAACATAATTTCAAAACTTACTAGCAAATGAAGTAAGCCAATGCTTCAGAAATTAAAACTTGAAAATAGAATTAAACAAAACCAAGCAAGCCAGGTTTTCAATGTACTATATACTTATTCAAGAAACCAAAAACCATAATCCAAAACCTACTCATTATAACTGGTATGAACATGAGGTTGATGGGCAGATGATAGTGGATTTTCTCCCACAGTAGGAGTCTCCTGAAGAATATGAGGATGAGCAGATGGTCCTTGTTGAAATTGCGCATCCATTGTATTCATCTGCTGAAGTTGTTGCAGCCGATATGGATTTGGAAGCCATGGATGAAACTGTTGTGTGTTTATGGCTGCAACAGGATTATTTCCATTGTTCAACATCATTCCAGGATTATTATTCTGTGTTAACATTATCAAACTCTGGATTTCTTTTCTAATTTCCTCATTCAATGCTGTCAGCATAAAAAAAATGAAAAATAAAAAAATTAATCTCTTTATTTGTTAATTCCAATTCATAATTAATTAATAGTTCAATCTGAATTAATTAAGCAAAGTTACAGTCTTGAAAACGAATTTGTTGCATGACAAAGCCTGTCTGTTCTTTCAGTCTGGCATTTTCAGCATTCAACCCCATTCTTTCTGTCTGCGCAACCATAATATCAGTTTTAAATTAAATTGAAATTCATTAATTAAAAGTAAACTAATAGTTTTCATTGAAATAAATCAGAATTTGTGTGATATACAACGAAACTATAATGCAGTAATTTGTTGTAAATCAAAAGTGACAAATGAATTTACCTGCAATAAAGACAAATGAGCAGATAACGCAGCAGCTTCAGATTGCAATGTTCGCATTTTATGTTCAAGCATAAACGTATACAGCTTCTTCTTCTCCTTTGCCCTAACGGCTGACATCCTGTTCGTAATTATTCTGCAAATTTGCCAAATTACAACAAAAAGTAGGAAAATATGTATAATTAATACTTAATGAAATAATTCGTATATAACAAGAAAGAAAAATTACTCTTTATCAGGTGAAAGAGAAAAAAAATTAATAGTTTCAACTAAATAGAAATAATTACGTTTTATACAATTTCATTAACTATTTATTTGGAGGCATTTATTTCATTTATTTGTATTTATATTAGTTAAGTGGCATATTGTAATTGAGTAAAATGCAGAAATCGACAAATTTTTCTATCTCCTTATTATCAATTAAAGTATTTATGAATATACTAAACTCGACAAAAAATAATCATTAAATAATTTAAAAATTCCTTAATCGATAAATTGTTCGATCTTCTGAAATATTGATTAGAGAATCTATAACTTTATTGTAAACTCAATGCTGATAAATGTTTCAGCACTTTTAAGAATATTTATTCGTCATTTACTCAATCACAAGTACATATATATATAGTCAAGCAACTTAACTATAGTGCCAAAAGTAACCAAACTAAATACTCGAGCTAAATACTGTTCATCATCACTTATTTTTAAATGAAACTTCATCAATGATTTAACTAAATCAAAAAGAATGATCATAATTTTTACATTGTATTTGTATTTATGTTAATTATATATATTCAACTTCTTGTTAAAAAATCTATAATCATTATATATCATTAAATTCAATAAACAAATGTTCAAGAACTTAAAAAATGAAACGCAATCAATCATTTAATTGCAAAAAGATAACAATGTGCACATTATATTTATCCGATCATCGAATAAAACACAAAAAGCGACAAATATTTCGATCTCCGGAATATCTATTAGAGAATCTATATTTATATTATAAACTCAATGAAAAAAGTAAATATTATAAATATACCATATGGATAAATATCATATATATGGAAAGTAGAAAAAAAAAAATACCTCCTAGCCTTTTTGGGATCTTGCATGGAAAGTTCAGCAAGCTTTTCAGGAGGCATAGACTTCCTTAAGCCTTTACCTCTAGGCCAGCCTCTGGTAGAGGTTGCCGCTGCTTCCACCGCCGCATCTGGTGGCTGCACAGCTGTTTCTGGTGCAGTAATGGTAAGATCAGGAACATGTTTAGGCAAAGTTTCAGCTGGTAGCTTTGGATTAGATCCATCAAAAGTAGCAGGTAAAACAGGATTGCTTAAGGACAAGAACTTGGAATAAAATTCCTCTTCATCAACTTCCTCCATTTCATTAATAACAGAATAATCCCCTTTTGATGAAGATTCTGAGGAGCCATTTTTCGATTTGAGATTTTGATCAAGATCAAGATTTGATGGTATGATGTTGTGATTAGGGTTTGGTGCAGTTTCAGATGAAGAATCTGAGATTGGTGATAGTAATGGCGGTGGCAAAGGAGTTGATGGAACCATACTCAGGTCATAATCTGTTATCAGAAGTTGAAGAAAATCATCCTCTTCACCAATGCTTGGTTTCTTCCCTTTCTCCATTACCATTTAGATAAATATCTACAAAAAACAAAGCAATAAATTAAATTTCTTGAAACCCTAGAAAACCTTAATATACTAAACATTAAAAGTAAATACTAATTATTGATAAAGTATTATAGATAATGAGTTAGCTAAAATGAGGAACTAATGAAAGAAGAAGAAGAAGAAGAAGAAGAAGAAGAAGAAGAAGAAGAAGAAGAAGAAGAAGAAGAAAGAAGAGAGTACATAGAAAAATGAAGATGGAATGAAGAAAGGCATGAGGCAAGCAGTGGTTAAATAGTGAAGAAGTGGGATTTGCAGAATAAGCAGGTAAAGCTACACAGCAAAAAAGACAACATTGCATAATTACAATTAACCAAGATATAGACAAAGATTAACACAAATCCACTACTCAACTATTTTATTTATTCATAACCTTTTGTATATATCCTCATAGAAGGCATGTGGTCACACTTTGACATGGGTCCACTCAACAAAATTTCTGAAAATTCAAGCTCTTTTCTCATCGACTGCAAGAATGGAACAAAAATTCTTCTCCTCCTCTTCTTCTTCTTGGAAAAATAAAAAAAAATTAAAAATAATTTTGTGGCCTTTTTATAGATGGCAAAATTGAATTTTTAGTTTATAAATAGAAGTTTCTAATCCAGCTGGTTTTTCTTATTGCAGAGACGCAAGTGAAGTAACATATTTATATTGACAGCCAAAGGTAGATGAAATTTTCCTTATTTACTTTTACAAAAGAATTGTGCGTTTACTATTGTTTTATAACATTGTTATAATTAAAATTTAAGTTCCCCTTTGCAACTTATATATAATTTGTAGGATAAAAAGTATATAAAATTTAATCACCGTTTAATTACTTGAATTACAAAGTTGTTATATAAAATCAGCATTTTTACCCTTTTTATTTCTTAGCTTTGTGTGCTAACTAACGTTCGGATATATACTAAATCTATCTTCAACAATTAAATTGGGTGGAAGTTCAAATAAACCCTTTAAATTTGTCTAACTACTTAAATAAACCCATAAAATTTAAATTGGAACAGTTACACTTTTAATAAGTTGATATTGGATCATGTGGACCATCTCCAACAAGTGTCTTCAGCATTTTTCTCGTCTTCTGCATGTGGTCCGGTCTCTTTGTTGTCTCTTTTTATTCTAGAGATAAATGACATGTTTACTTACGGAAAACTGCTTCAATTTTATACAAAAGCTTTTCATAGAAAACATAAAATATAGATCATATTTATTTTGATCAATTTTCTAAAATAAAAAATAAAATTTTCAATTTTTCAAAATAAAGAATAAATTAGAAAACTAATAAAAGATATTTTTCAAATTTTATGAATAATCTTAATACATACGCAGATACACACATATGCATACATATACATATACATATATATGTATTTGTTTCTATGTGCATACATACATAAGTATATGCATTTGCATGTATATGTAGTACATGCATGCATACATACATATGGATATGTATATATATATGTATGTACATATATACACATACACATAAATATAAACATAAACATACATAAACGTATACATATGTATTTATGCACATATATACATATGCACATACATACAGATACACATACACATACATATAGATATACATGTATCTGTATATGCTTGTATGTGCATACATACATACACATATATGTGTATGTATGTGCATATATTCACATATATATGCATATACATATACATATATACGTATACACGCACGTACGCACACACAGATATATATGTGTGTGTGTGTGTGTACAGAAAATAAATATTCAAGTTTTTCATTTGTTGATAAATGAACACGTTTTTTAAATTTTTTAGAGAAAATAAATACTGCAATAAATTTCTAAACAAATAGAAAATAGAAAATAGTTTTTTGAGTAAATACATCCAAAACTTTGAGAGACTGATCTCTCGAACAAAAGATGCATCTCTTATTGGGGAGAATCGCTTTCAAGATAATGAGTGGAATCTATTAAAAAATATATAAGTTCTCTAAATTATTCTACATAAATCGTTGACCGGATTCTAGCAAGTATAATAGATCGGCTAGTAATATAGGAAAATATAGATTAAGACCCCAAAATATCGTACTCAAGGGAACATGGATTGCTAAGGATAATATCTATATATGAATTAAATTAATCCGAGATTGTTTCCCAAATGTTTTTGAATTAAAAGCAAAAATTAAACAAAATAAACAATTAAACAAAACAAAAGCTAAAACATGAATTAAAAACAAAGCAATAACTGGAATTCTCTTGCTAAATGAACTATCCACCTTAACTTTCATTGTAATGACTTAAATTCAATATAAACACTAGTGATTATAGAAAAACTAGTAATAAACCAAGATATCTTTATTCAAGTATATCATTCTTAGTATTAAACTCATAGACAAATCTAATACTTAGCATGAAAATCTAGTTTTAACTTCCTAAATATTCATTGAAGCCTTTCTCAAGTGATTCAACTCCAATTCATTCTTAGTTCCTCCTCTCTTAGTATTAATCAATAAAATTCACACATAATCATCTCATATTTCGGATAATAATTATGCATAAACATTAAAGAGTTAATCTAAGAACATGCAAATCGTTAACTATGTCAAAACCAATTTTTAGTTATTTATCAAATAAACCAATAATTAATCTCAACACAATCAAAGATAAGAATATGCTTAAAACCAAGAAATAATCAACCGATATTGAAATTAAGCTCAAAATAAAGTCATAACAATGAAAGAATAAGTTTTCAAGAATCCATTAGCAAAAGAAGAAAAATTACTTCCTAAACATATTTAAAAACTAAAGACAAAGCTAAAGAAAAATAATGAAAGCAAAATAACGTAAAAACAAACTAAAGAAAAGTAAAGCTAAATTCTAAGGTTGATCCCCTAATTAATCTAATTCCTAAACTAATTCCCTTTCTTTGGTGTTTTAGACTGCTATTTATAGGCAAAAGATGTCGTGAATTCCTTCTCAAACTCTTAGAATCAAATAGAAAGTAATTTCTGCCCAAAACAGGAAGTTCGAGAATCCTTCGCGAAGTGGGAATTGCCATCACATGGCCATGTGTTCCCTAGTGTTAATTCACACGTGGCCATGTGTTGCATTTGGTCTTTCTCACACGTGGCCACGTGATTTCCTCCTTTGTTTCACACGTGGTCACGTGTCCTTGCTTCATTCTTCAAAAAACTCTTTCACGTGGCCACGCATCGATCTTCTGGACCATACGATCACTTTCTCGCATAAATTTTCCATATTTGCAGTTTTGGCCTAAATCTTTGCCTTTTCACAATTAAGTCCTTTTTCTTGCAAATTAACCTTGAAAAACACAAAAATTTATAATTAACTCTAAAAACATAAAACTAACAAATTAAACTCAAATTCAACCTAATTAACACAAAATTAACCTAATTAAATACCTAAAAACATACTAAAAATACTATATAAATGACCATTATCAATCGTCTTATTATTTAACAAAAAAAAAGGATCAAAATCAATTTAACCCTAACAACATGGATTCAAATCAATTTAATTCTAACAATTGTGGATTTTCTAAGTAAAATCTGACTTTTTCTCAAGATCCCCAAAGATCAAATTTCCAATACCAAATCCCAATTTAAACAATTTTTATCATTAATTTAAATAATTTATTATATTTTATAATTTATTTTCTTAATTATGATTTATTTAATTATTATTAATTTATATTATTTAAACATAATATTAGCTAATATTCATTTAGTTATTTTTTTATATGCTACATATTTTATTTAAATTAGCAAACTGGAAGCTAAGACTAATCAGTCCCAGAATTAAAGCAACAATTTACAAAACCAGCAGCATAATAATAACAGGGCCTGCTACAACTAAAGATATCTGACAACCTACACAAACTAGAGCAGCATTGACCCGATAACAGAGCCTAACCAAATAAGAAAACATAGAGACCGGTTATCAGGCTACAAAAACAAACAGTCTAGAATACCATGACCTCTGAAGGAACCAAAAATCAATGGACAAATAACCCAATAAGTAGCTATTGCAGCCCCCAGAGTATGGAAGACCAGTCTACACAATTCAAGAACCAGCAATATGAAGGATCAGAGAAACAAAACATCTTTTATACATTAGAGACCATTAGGCTAACTCTTTATATCAGGATTTTGTAAAATTAATTTTAGATCCATGCGATAAAATCATCAAGTTTGAAAGCTCCTTGCTTTGCCAGATAATCTAATGAAGTATTAGCAGCTAGAAAATAAAGATTCTTCACAAGATAAAATATTAACAGCAACTCCCAAAGAGGTCAGCAATCAAACTTGAGAACAGAATATGAAAAACTACAGAGTAATTTCAAAATAACATAAGATACAAAAGAAGTCTATTATAGTTACATGAATAAAACTACTACCATCCGATCTTAACCACTTGGAAAGATGGATGGATGTTATTAAAAGGATAGAACCAACAAAATCGGGAAAGAAGAAAATACAAAATATGTGTCTTCTTATGAGCTGGAGCTAACAGAAGAGAATTAACAGCTAACTACACACAAATAGCTAGTTGTTTGTGATGTGTAACTAAATACACTAAAATAGCTAGCTATTTTAGTGTATATTAGTGCTTTTAGTAATTGTAGAACTAACAAAAGCTGGGCTTCTTCACAATAAGCTCACCACAAGAAAACCCACGAATAATATCCAACTTGATATAGTCTACATCCCCCCTAAAGTTGGATCATGATTGAAATCAATCAGACCCAACTTGGTAATCAATTGCTAGAAAAGAGGAGCAGAGAAAGACTTTGTAAAGATATCTGTGAGCTAAAATTGACTACGAACAAATTGAGGAAGAACAAAACCTTCTTTGAACTTGTTGCACACCAGGTGACAATTAATTTCCAGATGCTTCGTTCGTTCATGAAAAACTGGATTGGCTGTAATGTGAAGGACAACCTGATTATCACATCGAAGAGGAATAGGAAGATGCACTGGAAGATGCAAGTCATGCATCAAGTAAGTAATCCATTGAAGCTCCCTCATAATAATGCTCATGCTACAATATTTAGATTCAGCTGAGCTATAATATATAGTGGATTGTTTCTTTATTTTCTAAGAGATAAAAACATCCCCTAGGAAGATACAATAACTAGTTAAAGACCATCTACTATCCGAAAAAGAGGCCTAATCAGCATCACTATAAGCGTGAAGGTGAGTGGTGTTAATGGAGGGATAAAATAAACCCCTTGCTGGACAACCCTTGAGATACTTGAGTAGATGAAGAACTGAGTTCCAATGAGTGACACATGGCAGAGAGACAAACTAGCTTAGTTGCTAGACAACATAAGAAATGTCAAGCCGAGTAAGATTAAGATATAAGAGCCTTCCAATGATTCGTCTATACTGATCAGCATCTGAATATAAAGGCCCATCATCAGCAAGAAACTTAAAACCTTTTGGTATAGGAACAAAGGTTGGTTTAGCACCAGTAAGACCAGCATCACGAAAAAGATCAAGTATATATTTTCTTTGGTTGAGATGAGTTCCTGTGGAAGAACGAGCTATCTCAACACTTAAGAAATATCGAGCTGGCCCCAGATCTTTGATGGTGAATTGCTGATGAAGAAATTGTTTAACACATGCAAGCTAAATATCAGAGTCACCTGTTAACAATACATCATCAACATAAACTAATAGTATGATAGTAGAAATCTTCTGTACAAAAGACAATGGTCATGAGGAGATTGACAAAAACCAAAATCAGTGAGTTTTTATATAAACTCATGTTCCATTACTGTGATGCTTGTTTAAGTCCATAAAGAGACTGGTTAAGTTTATAGACTTCATGTGCCTTGGCTTTGAAATAACCTTCTAGGGGCTGCATGTTAACTTCTTTAAAGATATAACCATGCAAAAACATATTGTTAATATCAAGATGCTGTAAGGGCCAGTTGTGCATTGTGGCAATAGCAATTAACATTCTCACTGTGACTAGTTTAGCAATAGGAGAAAAAGACTCAATGTAATCAATTCCAGGTATTTGAGAATAACCCTTGGCTACCAATCTAGCCTTATACTGCTCTACTTCCCTATTAGGCTGTAACTTCACCTTATATACCTATTTACACCCGATGGCCCTTTTTCCTTAGGGTAGAGGAACAATTTCCCAAGTTTTGTTAGCTTCCAATGCTACAATTTCTTGCTTCATTGCAGCCACCCATTCAGGATAGGTAACAACTTCTCTATAACACGTAGGTTCCTTGATGACTGATACATTAGCCATAAAAGATATGTATTCTTTATTAAATCCTTGAGGGTACATGTAAGGATAGGCTGGTGGAGTATGTAGAGAACTGGTGACAGAAGTGACATAATCTTTCATCCAAGTAGAAGCATGTTTAGATCATTTTGGAGGCTGAACAATAGTATCAATTAAGGCTGAATGTGAGGGAACTTCATAAGAGCTAGGAGGTGAGGAAATTTTAGAATGGCTATGGCTAGGAGGAACAAATGCTGGAGGTGAGACAATAGGTGATGGAGCAGACTTTGAAATATGAGAATCTGAAATGGGATAAGGAACATCTAGTTGTATAGGCAAATAAGGTAAAGAAATGAATGATTCAGATGTGGAATGATTGAAAGGAAACACAGTCTCATGAAAAACAACATCTCTACTAACTTGAACAGTATGAGTGGATAGATTGTAGAGTTCGTACCCCTTTTTTCCTGAACTAAAACCAAGGAACACACAAGGGAAAGAACGAGGAGAGAATTTATCCTTAGAAGGCTGAGTATTTATGGCATAGCAAAGACAACCGAAATATTTAAGATTGTCATAGGAAGGTTAAATTCCATGAAAAAGTTCATATGGCGTTTGCCATCTGAGCATGGAACTAGGTAATATATTAATAAGATATGTACCTAGCAGGATTGCTTCCCTCCAAAAATAAAGTGGCAAATGGGATTGGAAGAGAAGAGATCGAGCAACTTGAAGCAAATGGCGATATTTCCTTTCAACAACCCCATTTTGTTGAGGGGTATAAACACAAGATCGATGATGTAGAATGCCTTTTGAAGTTAAAATATTATGAAACTCTTGACTCAGAAATTCAGAGCCATTATCTGTAATGCCCCGATTTTGAGTCGATCGGAAATATTTCTAATCTGTGAAATTATATTTGATTAAGGTGAGCAATAGTAAAATTTTATCGAGAATTTAGGTTGACTAATCTATTATTTGTAACTCTTGAATTAGTTATGTTAAATTAAAATGCATTTTAATTTCCAAAATCACAATTAATAAAAGTAAAGTATATAATAATAATAATAATAACAGTAGCAATTAAATATCTTAGTAGATTCTTTCTAGAAGAACAATTTTAGACCACAAAAAAAAGAAGAAAAAAAAAGGGAAGAGAATCGGAGGGAGAAGGAGGGAAGGCCGGTGAAGGCATTGATCACCGACGATCATCCCTTTTGCTGCCACTCCTCCCTATCGCCGATCACAACAGCAGCGTGTTCTACCTCCGGCATCAGAGGCGTCGTGGTTTCTTCGCCATCGTTCTTACTTCCTCTTTAAACTAGTGGCTTTCTCTTCCCTCATTGATGACCGGTGATGGCGACTGGCAGCATGACCCTCACCGGAGGACTCCTAAGGGCGAGGTGAATCCTTCGGTCTCCACCATTGCTCTTCACTCGCCGGTTGTGCTTGGATCGAACTGGAGACAGCTAGCGATTTAAGGTTAAGTTTCGGTTAACGGGGATGGCGCCTGAGCGCGTGATCACCGGTAGAGGGGTCCTGAGGCTCTGACCTCCACGGCGGCAGCAGCGGTGTGCCTCCGACGAAACTCCGGCGAGCCTCCAGTAAGTATCCGATGAGCGAGATGGTTGACGAAAAATGAAAAAAATCACAATAAATAGGTATGTGACTACTAAATTTATTTCCAATTAACTCAGAAGATAAATCTTAAATTTTTGTTAGGAATTTCCATTAGAATCAAATATTTGATTTTATGCATTTTAAATCGTATAGTGTATCCTTTGACACAAAAGGTGATAGAATTATTGCTTAAATACTGATATTTGATAATTGTGCTTACTGTTGATCTTTGTTGGTTGAGAAAGTCACTTGTAAGGTTATTGTCAACTGTATTTGTGTTTTTATTTAACTAGAAATGAAGGCATAGAGATGTGGATATTTTAGATGCATTGGAAGACCTTAATGATTTTAACAAAATAAAATTGAACATTTAAGCATGTTAGACTTGTTAACGTGTGAATTAAGCATAAGCTTTATTTTTATAATGATAAATCTTTATAACTGTAATGTTAGATAATTAGTTGCTATGAGTTGCTTTAATTGGTCGATTATAAATGAGAATTTATAATGTTGATTTAAGTATTACAGGAAGTCAATTAAACTAAGTTGGTTGTACAAACATAAGAGTTAAACTTTCCACTTAATGAGGTAATCAAAATGCGTTTATGTATCTGAAATTGAATTTTATTGATTTTAATTTTACTAGTTATGGCCTTGCCTTAGGAACCTAAGTATTTGATTTATTTTGTTCCTAAACTTTTGATATAAACAATTTGAGCTATAGTAAAACTGTGGCTAGTATCATGTATGACTTGGGACTTAATTTCTTTTATACTAATAAATATATCTGCATCTACATTCAGGAACCTAACTAGAATTAAAACTTGAGGTAAGCGAATAAATGAGTTTACATAGATAGGGATATAGAAGTATATACGGGCGTACGAACTTTGATATCCTTGTTGTAAACTATATGTTTGATATGTGTGGGACAAGTAAAAAGTTAATCGGGATACAGAACCATGCATATACTTATACAAATAGTTAGTTCCGAAATAAAATAATACGTTGTATAGTTTTAATGAAGAATACAAAAATATAGATTATATGTTCTTAATAACCAGTTAACTATGTACTTTTCACCTTTAGGACACGAATTAGTTTAAGTTTTTGTCAACTAATATACCATAAGGTATAAGTAGTTAAACTTTATTTTAGTAAGCTAATTAGTAATATTTACTTAAATTGTGTGGTCTAGTTGACTTTATTATTTTAATCATAAAAAAAAGTGATTCTTCTTGGTTGCTTATACTTTGTTGTTTTGTGTTATGTTATTATTGTTAGACTTATAAATATAATAAATAAATGTATTGTGTAAAGTATATATATATATATAGATGTAGAATTTGAGTTGAGTGATCTCTTGATGCTAAGAAATAACTATGTGAACTAAAATGTTTGTATAATCAATGATTAAGAATTTCTACTTCATGCATGACTTGGACAATATGACAAATGAGGAATCCCTAAATTGAATGATAAATTGAGTTAGAAAATATTAAGTAGAGCATTATGAGGCTATGAAAGCAAACGGAATTGAAGTGAAATAAAGAAGTAATCATGAAGAAATGAAATTGTTAAATAGTGATGGAATGCATTATACAAATGTTAAATCGAGGACATTTAACACATATGTAAATATAATTGGGTATAACTACATATTTGTAAAAGTGTTATAATTGGGTATGTTTGAGAAATTGAGAATAAAGGTGAAATTGAAATACGTTGCCCTTAGTGTTGGTGGGAAATCCAGTTCTTTGGATAATATGGCTAGCCATAGGAATTTATTCCGCGGGATACCATGAGTTTATATGATAGTTGTCATTAGAAATGACTATGATATATGAGATTGGATAGCCGGCTTATTATATGTATCAGTAATGGGGTTTTGGTGTCGCACCTAGTTGTGGGATCCCTCCAGTACACTGTATTTACGTTCTGTTTATCCAGTTCGTGGTTGTCCACGACTAGGGGCAAAAATGATAAATTTTATATAGAAACCAAAACAAAAGAGTAATTATAACCATTTAGATATCATAAATATGATTATCTACTTATTAATGTTAAAAGATGATAAGTATAACATAAGTGTTATGATAAATTATGTAATGCCTTATACCATGTAATGTAACAAATATTTGAATATTGTATACATAATCACAGGTAAATAATTAAGGCTTTTATATCAAGTATTGAAATATTAGTATGATTTGACACCTAAGTTGGTTGCTTACCCGAGTATTCGATGATATGAGAAATAAATATATAAATATATATGTGTATGTGCAAGTTAAAGAAACTAGGTTGTCTACTCCTCATAATTTGATATAAACAAACTAAGAAGTGTTGTCTAAGACGGTAATATGTGCACACTGCAAACCAGAAATATGGAAGCTTATGTGTTATGATGATTACATTTAAAATGTGTGTTTGTTGAAATATGATATATATATATATGTATGTATATATTTTGATACCAATCATAGTAGAACGTATGACAAAATAACCCATAGATTGAAATGAGAATATTTAAATATTGTTATGAAATTATACCTTATTGATTATAAATCTAATAAGATTAAGTGCAGTATAATAAATGATCTGTGGACAATGAAGAGTAGAATTGAATTGAGATATTATCGGTGATAACATGTATTTATTTATATATATATGCATTTTGTAAGTGAAATCCTATCTTTTTTTTTTCTAATTGATTGATGTTTTTATACGCTATATAAGCTGGAATTGGTAACCTTTATATGTCTTGTGAATTGGCATATGCATGTATGAGATTTATAACTGTATTGTCATATTATATCATTTGAGAAGTAATTTTTGGTATTCACCACTAAGCATATAGCTTAGCGCGCCATTTTCTCTGCGCATAGGTTGGTTCGATATTCAGTATCATCGACACAAAAGATGGAAACCTTCATAGATTGCTTCAGCTAGAATTATGGATGATCAAGAACTCAGAGCAATTTATTTGTATTATTTATTTATTTGGAAATTTTGGCATGTACACTGGTGTTAAGATAGTATAATTTAAGTGTAATTTCATAAGTGATTAGTTGAGATTCGATATTGTAATATCAAATAGATTTATCATGGCATCTTGTATAAGCATTATTGAGATCAAAATAATTGGATTTTGAAATAGTGATATAATGACTGGTAGATTAGCTTAATTATTTACTGAGGAGGATGGGAATATTTTGTGTAGGAGTTTGATTGAGGCGATGAAAATCGATGATTGATTTTAGAAGTGTTATTTTTGTATTTTGTTTTCAGGAGGCTGTGATTATTTAGGGGAGGTTATGCCGAAATTTTTAGAAAAATTTTAGAGTAAAGAATTTAAAAATTGATAATTTAAGCATAAATTATATTAATTTATTGACATTCAGTGCAAAGACCGGTTTGTGACATCTGTATCCGGTTTGTTTATCAGATCAAGTATAGGGTGTTACATTATCAGTTCTAACAATCTTAACAGAGTAATTGAATTGATTGTTGAGAAAAAGAAAACAAACAAAAGTTTTAGGAACTTGAGATTTGTTTTGAAGTAGAAAAGTCCACGTGGTTTGACTAAAATCATCAACAATTGTCAAGAAATATTTGGCTCCGGATAGTGTAGCGTGTTTATAAGGTACTCATAAATCAATATGTAATAAATGGAAGGGTCTTGTACTGGAAATTTGACTAACAGGAAAAGGATTTCTGGTCTGCTTAGCTAAGGGATATATAGGACAAGGAGTTGTTAATTCAGATTTGACATCTTTCAAATGAGAAATATGTTTTAAAACATCAACCGAACTGTGTTTAAGCCGTTTATGCCATAATGAAAAATCCTTGTCATTAATACGGATTGCATTATTACAAGTATTAAAAGATGAAACCAAGTGTTTCATTCCTTTGTCAATGACAGATTTGATTACATGTGGAAGAAAAGAGGAAGAGTCCAACATATAGAGATTGCCTACACATCTACCCACTTCTATTGTCTATCCAGTTTGTAGGTCCTATAAGATGCAAAAGGTTGGATAAAAGGGAAGCTTCAGCAAATAGGTATTGGATAATTGTGCACAGACAAAAGGTTAAACTTAAAATCTGGAATGTGTAGAGTATCAGCAAGAATGACACGTGAATCCAAATGAATATCACCAGTATTTTTAACAAACTTTAGAGAACCATCAGGCAGGTAGACAGGAGTAGGGGTGGAAAGAGGCTTAAGTTGAGTGAAAAACTCTAATGAAGAACATATATGATCTGGAGCCCCTGTATCAATAATCCAACAACCATGATGGATAGAGTCCACAGATAAAAAAGCAAGCGAGGAAGTCATACCTACAAAATCATTGAAATGAGCAAAGTTGACCTATTTAAGATTAACTAGATTTTTTTTGTTTTAATAGCTTGCTCAACTCCCTTTGCACTATATGAGCATTGTCATATTCTATCTCTGTTTTTCTTGCAAGAGGTTTTTCTTCATCTAAATCAAACGGTGTCTCAGAGATATGAGCAGCCATTTTAAGAGCCTTTTGCATAAGCTTCCGTCCTTTGAACCAATCAGGATAAACATTGAGTTGAAAACACTCATTCTTCCAGTGACCTTTCATGTGATAATGAGCACATTGTTTGTCTTCTTTTCTAATGTTGTTTTTCTTATCATATCGAGAATCCTTCTTCGAGTTGATCCTGAAACTTGTATTGTGATTAGCCACCATTAGTACACTTGCTTCCATTGGAGCTGAAACATTGGTTTGCACTTTCCTCTATTTTTTTTACTCTTTGCACCATAGAATAAACCTTATTAATGGTTGGTAGTGGTTCCAAAATTAAGATATGATTGCGTACATGATCATATCCTTCATTAAGACCCATCAGAAACTATATTACCTTATCAACATTATCAGCTGCTTCTAGCTTCATAAAAACACCATAAGAACACTATAAATCTGCACCACAACTGCACGCAGGTAATGGATTTAATGCACGTAAATCTTCCCATAGCCTCTTCATTTTAGTGAAGTAACTGCTTATGCTCATATTTCCTTACCTCAAGTTGTTGAGTTCTTGGTTAATCTGGTAAATCAGTGGACCATTACTCTCTCCAAATCGCTCATGAATATCACCCCACAATTGTTTAGCAGTAGTAGCATATGTAAAAGCTTCAGATAACTCTTTAGAAATAGAGTTAAGAATCCAAGCTAACACCATACTATCAACTCTCTTCCACTGCTTAAACGTAGGATCTGTTTTCTGAGGCATTTTGTACTCACCATCCACAAAACCTATTTTATCTTTGGCAAACAAAGAAATTTGAATCAAGCGACTCCATAAAAGAAAATTAGTACTAGTAAGAGGTGTACTAACTAATGACATACCTGGATGATCTGAGTGGTGAAGCTGAAGATACTGTTCTTCAGACTTCATCTGATCACCTTCCGTCATGATCAACTTGATCTGGTTAGATAGCACAGCGATGGATCCAACCTGGCTCTGATACCATGAAAAACTATAGAGTAATTTCAAAATAAACTTCTATTTCATATATGAGAAGATACAAAAGAAGTCTATTTATAGTTACATGAATAAAACTACTACCATCCGATCTTATCTAGCTGGCAAGATGGATAGATGCTATTAAAAGGATTGAACCAATAAAATCGGGAAAGAAGAAAATACAAAACGTGTGTCTTCTTATGAGCTGGAGCTAACAGAAGAGAACTAATAGCTAACTACACACAAACAGCTAGTTGTTTGTGATGTGTAACTAAATACACTAAAACAGCTAGTTGTTTTAGTGCATATTAGTGTTTTTAGTAATTGTAAAACTAACAGAAGCTGGGCTTCTTCACAATAAGCTCACCACAAGAAAGCCCATGAATAAGATCCAACTTGATATAGTCTACAGAATACCATAAGGACCACCTCTGTATCCTGATGCAACAATTAGATAAGCCACCTGATAAAAAAATTAATCAGATACAAAGCATAAACATCCCCCCGGAGCTGATAGCAGAAAAATTAAAATCGAGCATAATGCTGCCATGGTTTAACAACGCAGCATCTAAAACCAAAGGTTCAGTGCCAACATTAAAACCATCGAAAAAATAAGTTAGGTCATGCCACAAAGTCAACAGATCTAAAGGCTCATTGTTTTTCCAAATGGTCTACAATTTGATTACACTCCCTTCTTCTGTGTATAAAGGAAGCTTTTTTAATTCTGGACACATGGTTTCTGATCTCATTCAAGATGCTACCCAATCTTCATGGCCTAATTTTCGAAGGATTCTGTAACCATGAAGCTACAGTTGAGAAGCTACCTTCAGTGGGCTCAAGATCTGTGGGCTAACTAGAAGAATTAGGCATGGCCTCAAAACACTTATCCAATTTTAGAGTTGATACAAAGCAGAGTTTGGCTCATCCAGTACGATGTGTTTTTGAATGGGTGAAAAGGGGTTGTTCAAATTGCCAGAATCTAATTCTAACCTATGATAGCTGTTTTGGGAGTTGTGTGCCACCATTGATTTGCCATCCACGTTTCTCGAGGAGGATATTGATTTTCCCAATGAAGAAGAAGCTTTACTAGACTCATACTCCGATTGCCAAAAAAATAGAAAGATCGGGTACCTTAGTTGAGGGACCATAGCATTTCTTGGTAAGATTAAGACCACAAGAGGATGGTTCTTCACAATTCTAAAAGGATACACTATACCATTTATTCTCACTTTTAGAGTATCGTTAATCATTGCAGAATGAGAAGTAGTAATAAAAAATCTGGCAACATCTAAACTGCTCTTTCTATTTGTGTTGTCATCTAGGCATATGAAATTTTCATATAATGCAACTATTGTAGAGAAAAAAAAGCCGAATTCCATACATTGAAAGCATAGTTATTAAAACCGGATTGGAACGGCCGGTTGAACTGATTTAATCGCGAATCGGTAGGCTAACCGGTTGGTTCAACTGCACAAAATCGGATTGGACCGAAAAAAATCGGGTTGAACCAAAAAACTGGAGAATCGAACAAAATCGGATTTTTGGCTAAAAATTGCAAAAAAAATTATAATTGAAAAAAAGCCGGATTCTATACATTGAAAGGGAACCCATCATGTCTGACCCATGTAAATATCTTCCTGCAAAAATCATTTGGCTCCCAAGGTTTCACCATTTCAAACCGTTCTCCTAACCAATCCAATCCAGCTTCCAACATATCATATTTTTCTTTACATAAGGGGAAAGTAAGAAGCACCAAATTTCCCCCCATTGGCCTGCATTCATAGTTCAAATATCCCTGAGTTATCATTATATCTTGTATGTTGATAATGTTTTGGACATGGTGAAGCCACCCAACCAAACTTCTATCAAGCCATTCTTTATCCTCCTCAGCCACTTCATAGTTGAAATTAACAGAGGTCGGCTTCATGTTTATGTACGTTTCTTTCCTATTGCCATCTATACTAGTCAAATCTGATTCTACTACCTTGGCATATGTTCTTTCATCTCTCACACTAGGATTTATAATCTCCCTTGGCCAAACAGGTAGCTCATCTCTGCTTCTCGAATTCGTAGCACTGTGGCGAGCAAGGTCTTCTCTGAATGATAGTGCGGGCCTAATCATAATGAAGTTGTGATCCAAATCCCTACCAACGGGAAAGACAAATCAGGTCTAAATTCCAAAAAGAGGAAAAAAAATACCAAGAGAGTTCGTTTCTTCTTTGCTATTGATTCTGTCAAATCTTCTCATCATCTAATAAAAAAATCGTGATAACTCCACCAACAGCTATTCATGTCTCGGATGATATGAGTGTATCTGAAGATGTCGCGAGTGAGTCAATCTCAGATGGTTGCATTATTCATGTTAACAGCAGACTCGATAGGGAAGAAGATGTTGATCTTACTTCGCCAGGAGGCTGCTGATATGTTGGGGGTTATTGTTCCAAAAAATAGAGAGGCTTGATGAGTTCTTTAATCCGAATGGAGGAGGTCGAGATGGAAAATTGGGAAAATTCACTGTAAAGGGAGCTAAGAAAGACTCATCTGGTTGAGGTTAGTACCTGGGTTTTTATACTCTTTACGCTTTTTAAAAAGAAAAGATAGGCATGGCTCTTCTTATGGAAACCAAAATTCAGAGTATGGAGCCTAAGGTTATTAGTTCTTTACGGGGAAACAAGCTTGGAGATTGGGTTACTCAGGATGCTATTGGGTGTAATAGAGGGATTTTAATGTCCTAGTCCTCTGCCTTTTTTCATTTAGTTATTTTTAATAATATGTGAGTCTCAAAAGAAAAACAACTATTGAAGTAAAAAGTCTTTTTTAGGAGATTTTTTTTATTTTTGGTGTTATTTTAAAAAAATATTTAGAAAATATGTGCTACAGGAAAAATAACTAGACATTTAGAATGTTAGAAAACGACAACCATAGGTGTCATTTTCTGACATGTGGGGTCCATCAAATTTTTCAAAAAAAATTGCACAAAAAATAGCAAGTCATAGTGTCGTTTTCCATACAGGGCAAAACAACGTTGTTTAGAGGGGAGGCAAACATTTCGAAGTTGGGAGATGCAGTAGATTTGAAAAGAAGATGTGGGATTCACATGTCAAAAAACGACACTAACAGTAGCCATTTTCTCTACAATTTTTTTAAAAAAGTGCCCTGCAGGTGCACGGGATTTACTGTGCATTATAAAGCACACAATAAATCTCATGCTCTATAACTAGAAACACAAAAAACTGTGATTTTTTTAACCATAAAAGGCAAACATAGTTATTGGCTTCCCTTTGCCATTTTGCTCCATTCTATAGTTTCTTTCTTTTTCACCTTCCCTCATATTTTGGTCTTTCTCTTTTCTTCATTTATAATTTTACATTCAAAACTGTATTACACTAGTTCGAATTTTGTGAAAACTTTATAGAAGATTTGATTGAAGATTAAAAAAGGTAATTTATGTAAGTATATTTTAATTAAATTTTGTTAATCACATCTCAATTGTTTATTTAATTTATTAGTAATTTTATTTTCAATGTTATTATTGTAGGTGCTATAAAGTATGGAATACAATTTTATCAATATTTTTAAAGGTAAATTGTTGTTATTGTAATTTTATTTATTTTTAGATAATTAATATAATTAATTCATATATATTATTTTATGGTTTATTGTAATAAATTATAATCGTCATTATTTGTGAATAAATTAGTGGTTTGATTAGTTATATTATATTTTTTTATATTGTCATGCTTTGATATTTAGAAAATCATGAATAATTTATTGATTTTAGCCAACATACATAATATTATATAAAAACTTAAAAAATTTATGATATATATATATATATTGTACATATATAATAATATTTCGCATAAAATTGAGTATTGTAAAAATGAAAAAAATATAAATTGCAAGAATTGAAAAGTGAAAAAAAATAATTTGTGCAGGTAGTAAAAAAAATTGTTAGGCAAATAAATATTCAAAAATTTAGATGCATAAAATTAAAAAAAAATTATTAATGAATCAACAATTTTTTAGATAATTTATTTATGACGAAAATAGTAAATTGATGCATTAATTATTTAAATATGTACATATAATGTAGGAATTAAAAAATATCGATTCCAACAATGTTTATAATTCATACTGAAAGACAATCAATATGAGACATAGCTGGTTACCATTATAATACTTCAAGTCCCTTGCCAAGATCAAGGCAATTGAAAGTCAAGAGCAAATCGATATTTTCAGAACTTGTTCATAAGATATCGGTTAAATTATATTTAACATCGGACTTAGAGGTTAGTAGAGTGATATATAGGTGTCCTGTTACCAGAGGTCAATGTCATGGATGCCTATGGACTTATTTGATGACGATGATATTGATCAAATTTATGAAAATTTTGTCATATTTCCTTGATATACTATTGCGAAAATAATTATTGAAACTAAAAAAAAAATATTATTAGAGAAGAAAAAAATGTGGTAAGTAATGTTAACCAAATGAGTATCGATGTAGGCAGGGATGCTATCTGGAAGGTTGATGATAGAAATATTGTTGGTGATTACTCGAATTTAACAAAAGCAAGTCAGTTTGATTTTGGTACACAATTTAAGGATCAACCACAATATGAAAGGGTTAAAGATTTGGAAACTGTAGAAGCAAGTCCAATCCAAGAGTTTAGGGGCCAAACCCAAATGAATTTTGCATCATATTCTAGCTTTGAATGCATGAATGTTATATACGATGATCAAAATATTGCAAATAATGGGTATAGTTCTCCAAATTTTGATCCAAATAAGGATGATAAAGATATAGACTTGAATGATGCTGGTAAGAAAATAGTTATAGCTAGGGATGAAAACTTTATTCCAAGTAGTACAATCCATATGACTAAAGGCATTCAGAATTTGAACATGAATGATGTGATAGTTGATGTATGTGATCAATATAATATTTTACAATTTCACTTTCCATTAGTGCACCACATTGATGTTAATTTTGCAGAAGCTCATATTTGCAAATCTAGCGATTTGCCAATGTTAAGATGGGATGATATTTCAAAGTTATGCAAAGACTTGGCATTCACATCAAAGGATGAAGTTAAGGCTTATGTGAAGAGGTTTTTGATTCAGAATAATATGTCCTATAAAGTTGTTGAATCTAAGCCTTCATATTGGGCGGTATGTTGATCACACGCTGAAGATACTAGCTATCAGTGAAGAGTTAGATATATAAAAAAGGATATCTCCTTACTGGATTATTAGTGTGTACAATGATTCCTATAGTTGTGTAGCGCCATCAGTATCTCAATAGCATAGACAGCTAGATAGCCAAATTATATGTGATTGTATATTGGAGATGGTTAGTGTAACTCCTGAACTGAAAGTTAGTGTTATAATGGCTGACATCAGGAGTCGTTTCAACTATGATGTTTCCTACAACAAGGCTTGGTATGCAAAGACCAAGGTATTAGAGGAGATATTTGGCAACTATGAGGCTTCATATGGCAAGTTACCTGGTTATCTCAAGGCTATAGAGTCATACAATCTCAAATTTTTCTACGAATTTGTTGTTGATGACAATATACAATCAAATTGCAAGCAATTCAAAAGGATTTTATGGGCATTTAAACCATGTATTGATGGAATACCACACTGCAAATCCATGTTACTAATTGATGATAGTTTATGTTAGGCAAGTTTCATCATACTCTTTTGATAGAAAATATTATTGATGGAAATAATTACATGTATCTGGTAGCATTTTGCAGTTGTTAAAGGGGAGAATAAGTCTAGTTGGGGTTGGTTTATGACTTGATTAAGAAGTATGTCACTAAACAAGTGCGTATAACTATTATTTTTGATCGGCATGCGAAGATTCTAGCATTATTTCATGATGAGAATAGTGGTTGGAAGAAGTCATTAGCTTATCATCGATACTGTCCGCGCCACTTCATTAGCAATTACAATACCACGCATTGAAATTCGAAAATCAAGGATATGCTATATAAGGTCGCTATGTGACCTATAATTTTTTTCAAATTCAATTTGCATTTTATTTTATTTTAAATGTTGAAAGATGTCAAATTTTTTTTAAATTTAAAGTAAACTTTTATTACAAAAAATAACTTCCAACCCCATATGTTTACAAAAAGAATGGAGGAGATTAAGGAACTTGATGTTGACTCATACAACTGAAAAATGCAGAACTCTCTAGATAAGTGGACATTGTCTCATAATAATGGCCATAGATATGGTAATGCTACAACCAACATTATGGAAAGTGTAAATAATGCATTGAAAGGTGTTCAAATGATGCCTGTTTGTAGTGTTGTTAAGTAGTATGTATTTGCACGGTTGGTTAAAGTTTTTGATGATAGAAGGATCATGCATAGATCTTAAATAGCTGTAGGTAATACATACACATAAAAATGTATGGAAGAGATGGCTAGACATGCTCAAAAAGCTAATGGCCACAAAGTTGACAGTTTTGATTAATGTACAGGATTATTCAATGTCAAGATGAAAAATAAAAAAAGCAAGCGAAAATGAAATAACACGTAATGTGTTAATTTGGATTGTCATACATGTGAATGTTGAAAGTTCCAAGGGAATAAAATGTCTTGTTCACACGCTATAGTATCATGTATGCATATACGTGTTGACATATGGAGGTATGTCGACAAATGTTATAAGCTCTCTTAGGAGTTGAGTTGTTATAATTACTTGTTCTAACCACTTGGACATCGTGATTATTGGAAGCTATATGTCGGTTCAAATTTGGTTCCAAACCCAAAGCTTATAAGGAAAAAAGGAAGGCCTCAAACTTCTAAATATTGCAATGAAATGGATAGAACAGACTATATCAGGCCTAACCGATGTGCGCTTTGTAGAAAAGAGGGTCATAACAAGAAGACATATCCCAACTTGGCCAGTCCATCAACTTATACATCAATATATCCATGAATGTTTTGATTTTTTTTTTACATATTGAGGTTGTTCGTACTTGTATGTATATGTTGGTTGAATTTTATATGGTTTAATTATCTAATTATTAAAGAATATAATTATTACTCTTAACTATTAAATACACTACAGCATATTCAAGCAACATTATATATATATTAATTAATGAAAAAGATGTGATCACGTGCCACACCTAGGTCATCTTTTCTATCTATCTGGATACCTTCATTGTCGCTCATCAACTTATGGGTTGCTTATGCCTTCACCACCAACATTAGAGTCATTCAGTGTTACTACTTCACCTGAGCCAATTTGGCTATGCATCACCACTAATTACGTCATTGTAAAAATATAAAAATAAAGGTGACTATTCTATGTTACCTTTCTGAGGTGATTCATAATGTGAACCAAATATTCTTTAGAACATATCATGCCAGACACATCAACAGATGATGAGGACTCAATATTGAATGCAGGAACAGTGTATTTACCAAGTGTCTGCTGTAAATCATAAGACGTCATGATAGGTGGACTAATATTGGTTGGACCCCCTAAATCTAGTTGATTATAATTCGTTGATCCAAACTCATACGATGGACAATTTTGGACATTAATCTTTGTCGTGCTTAGTTCTTGATTACCTTATTTGTCATCAAAAGTCTAATCCATGGGTGTTAGAATCTGCACAATATTTGGATCATAATATCTATGAGGGATATTTTTCACACCTCTTAATCATTCCACCTTAGTGGCGTCGAGTTCTAAAATCTATAAATAGATTTTTTATAGGAGGTATACTGATAGGGTTAGGACCCGATTGTCTTGCATATTCAGTAAATAATCAATCTTCATGCCTAATAACACCAAGTAATCTTTCCAATATCCTTCTATTACTTGAAGCATCACCGTGTTGATGTACTAATCTTTCAACCCCGTCAACCTACAAAAATAAATTATATTAATTGTATCAATTGCTCATAATATTAAATTATTTTATAATCATTAAATAAAATAATCCGAATTAATTATTTATAGTCGCTGCATGGGATGCTCCTCATGGTGTAATCCAACATCTAGTACGATGAATATACCATTGCATGTATTCAAACCGATTATTCAAATGCTGTTTGGGATTTTATTCATGAATAACCCGATTATGGTAGTTGTTTCACTTAGTTGTGAACACTACAAATTCAACTATCCAATTCAAATAGTGTTGTCCTTGTTGATCTATTGTATGTAAATTATCTTATTGTAGTGGTGGACCAGGAATTAACTGATCAAAGCCATATAATCGTATGACTCTATTCGGATGGTGCCATTCAATGATGTTGAAGCATATGAGTGGAACAACGGACATCTAGCTATTCTATCCACTTCTATAATAATCTGGGAGAAAGTTTATTACGTTCATATAAGGCTCCCAATCAAACTACATTATAAAATTCAAATAAATTAATAATAATAATATTATGGATATTGTGAGAATATATTTATATTAATTATTCGTATTCATAAATATTTAGATAATATTATATTACGAACTCGTTCTGTGGACTGCATATCTAATAATTCTCGATATACATGTATATACATCCTATGATTGTTATACAGATCGAGTGGTTCTATCCATCTAAATAAATGAAATATTCTAATAAACATACGTATTACATTAAATTAAAATTGGATGTATACAATTTTATTCAAAATGAACATGTTAATGATACCTATGTCCGTAAGGCATGATGCGGTTAAGCGAATATGGTTGTACATGTTCTAGCCTAAACTGTGGAAATCATTCCCACGCCCACATTTTTAGTAGTTGTAGATAACCAACAACTCCTTTAGCATCAGGATGAGTGGTTCTACATAGATCTCTATACAGTCAAGCCAGACAAACTGATCCCTAACTATCTACCAACCAATTCTAAATCCTTTAGGAGAGGTAGAAATATCAAATAGACCAAATATGAATTTTGTGATGAAAAAAACAACCCACCAAAGCATCTCAGCATTCAAGCACGAGCATGTTGGCATAGCATTTCAGATGTTGCATTATCGAGCAGTTCACCAAATATTGCATCCAACCATATTAATTTCACTTTACCCCCACGCAAATCATTCACAAGAAGAACTGCTCCTAGTAGGTTATTACAAAGTGTCATCTAATCCAAGTTTGTTCTTCCTATAATGGGTTCACCTTTAATAGGCAAACCAGTTAAAATTCTGATATCTTGAAGTGTAATTGTTACTTCACCACATATTAGATGAAAGGTGTTCATTTTTTATTGCCACCTTTATCGATGATGTGATTAAGGTGTGGATCCGCCCTGTTCGAGGCGAAAATCCCCAAATTTCCCCCCCGCAGGGACAGAGATGGGGAAAAAATTCCCGATATGTATTTTGGGGCGGGGACAGGGAATAGGATATCCGTCCCGCGAGGATCCCCGCCCAGCAATTTTTTTTAATTTTAAAATATAATAGTTTATAAATAATTAAAATTACAATTAAAATATAACTTAATTTTATAATTATTAATTTTTAAATTATACTTAATTTTAAATTTATGAATGGTTAAAATTTATATTAATTTAAATTATGATTGATTTTAAATTTTTTATTTATTAAATGTTATATTTTAATTTTAATTATTTATAAAATATTATATTTTAAAATTAAAAAAAATTAAATTTTTGAGGGACAGGGATCCCCCCAGGACGGGGACGAAAGGGATTTCCTCCCCGTTATAGAATCAAAGGCGGGAACGGGAAATCCCCGACCTTGGTGGGGCAGGGAGTTGGGGTGCAATTCCCGGTCCCATCCCGTGAGCACCCCTAGATGTGATTAAATTTCAATCTAATTGAGTAACATCAATGTTCACAATTCCTAGCAAATCAGCTATTTTTATAAATGATAAAATTTTGAGATCAATATTTCTATACACCACAAGAAAAAGCTAAATTAATAACGAAAAATTAGGAACAGAATTAATTTTCATTGCTAAAATTGATAGGGGTTTTTTGCTTTAGCAACGGAAAAGAAAAATTATTGTCTTCCGTTCTAAAGATGGAGGGAACTTTTAGCGTCAAAATTTTGCAACGAAATATTGATACCGTTGTTAAATATAGCGCTAGTGAGTCGTATAAAATTTTGCAACGGAATATAACGACCAAAATAAAAATCGTTACTAATTTAGCAACGAAAATTCAATTTCATTGTTGAATTGGCAATATAATGATTTTTCGTTGCTAAATTAGCAAAAGAATTCAAATTTGTTGCTAAATGATTTTTTCCCTAAGTATAAATTGTTTTGCTCTCCCTTTTGCAGCCAAAATTTATCCTTATTCTCCCCTTACCTCATCTACTGTTCTCTCCCTCTTCCTGGCCCTGGTTGTCTCCCTTTTCCTCGCCCTTGCCCACTAAGGTTTATGTTGTTCCCGTTTCGAGTTTCTATTGGTTCTCTTTTTCTTAAATCCACTCCGGATCTGGCTGTTATTTTTTTTCACCTTTTGAAAATTAATTTTGGCTGTAAAACCTAAAAACGAGAAAGGGCTAAAACCCTCTCTTTTATATTCTTCAAAGTCCAAAAATCTAAATTGTATTTTTTGATTTCCCTTAATTTAAACCAATTTAAATTTTTTAAGATGAGTTTTTAGGGTTTTATTCATATTGAAATCAAAATCTTTAGATCTTTGATTCAATTCATGGACTCTCTTTCACTGAAGGATCAACATCAAATTTCTTCTACAGGTGACCTTTATATTTTTCTCTTTTTGAAATTGTTTCCTGGCTTTTTGCTTAGATAATTTTTTTTATTTGTTTGCTTTATTTCAATATATAATTTCTCTTTGTGGGTTCTGTAACACCCTACTACTCTCAATTTGTTGATCGATAAGATTTGTTGCCTTTTTGTATTTTCTTCATTTTGGGAACTCCGACATTTTCTGCTTTCTCTTTTATTTTTTCCTAATTGCTTTCTCATTTTATTTTTTAAAGGAAAATGCAGTACGTGAACTGTCACTTTCATGTTTGATGCATAGGGTTCATACATATTGGATCCTTGAAGTGTCACCTTCATGTTTGATGCATAAGGTTTCGGCGAGATGATGGAACATATCAGGTACTTAACTGTGAATTATATTTTTGTAAATTGATACCGTGGTTTTTAAATTTTGATGTTTTTTGAAGCAGAAAGGAAGTTTGTTTCTTATTCTTTTGGGCATTTAACTTAATCGTTATTTGTTATGTTTTATTTTATTCCTAACATAAGATTTTTATTTTTATATCGATTTTGAGGAATTGCAATCTCTTTAACGCAGGTTTATTTGTACTGTTGTTGCATGTTAATATTGGTTTATGATATGGAAATTGTAGCCAAACTAAACTTCTTTGGCTGTATGCTTCTCTATCTTTTGAAGGATTTTTGGCATTAAGTGGGTGTTTCCAGGTATAAGATGGTTTCAAAATTATCATTGAAGTAATTTTATTTGACCGTTGAAGAACAAAAAAAGGGATTTTTTCGGTGTCCTTAATATAGTATATAACATGCCTAGTTTGTAATTCCTAGCACTTTAATCCTATAAAATGTCTTTTTGGACATGTGTGTTATACTTTTGAAAGGGGTTTAACCTGATTATTAGTAACTGCCTTGTTGAAATCTAATTTCAACAATCATCCGATAGTGATGTAGAAAATCTCACTCGGTTTAATCATTTTTAATCCTCTCTCAATATTGTTCTGGTGGAAAGTTGTTTATGATCCTGAGTGGCTTTATTCTCCTTGATTAGTTGTAGAGGTCAGTCATTTTGACCTGATTATTACAGAACAAATATAAGAGTGCAGATACTTATAGTTTGTGGTTGTTTAAATTGTTCCTATCATTTCTATATGAATATGTTAAAAATAATAATCAGTGAGAGGATTGAATCACATCATAAATTTTAGTTCTTTTTTTACTCAGTGGCAGTTCCAAAGTGTGGCCACTTATGCTTAAACCTTACTTTTCTGAACCTTACCTTGCAAAATTTAGCTTCATTCAAAAAATTTTGAGTGTTGGGGAATGAGGTACGCAATGTTTGATTTTATTATTCTAAAGACCTTAGGAAACCTATATCTTTCTTTCAGCAAATTTATCTATATAGAGTTGTTTAAGGTACTTCCAAAATGCAGGAGACTATGCTGATGCTATGGGTGAGTATGTTCGAGTTAGAAATATAGAAGAATCGCAGTTGCAAATTTTTGATAAACCTCTTTCGCGCTTTTGCTGTGGATTTGGATAGTTTTTGTGAGTGCACACTTAGGTTATTGTATAAATACTTTATCAACTTGTTTTCTTTTGTTAAAAATCAGAGGTATTTTTTTATCTTTTAACTATGATCTCTTTCTTTGAATACCTTGGGGGATTGGTTTAATCTTGTGTTAGTTTATGAATATCATTTGTTTTTGTTGGACATCTATGTGTAGGTCAATGCTACTGGATAATTCTGTAGGGTAGCTAAATGGTTAGACCTATAGATTTTGAAAAAACAAACACTGATTACTAGCAACAAGATAGGTGGAATGTAACGGCCTCAACATCGGACTAGTAGTGAACAATATTTTTCGACAGTGAATAGTATTTTTCGAACCCAAAAGTATACCTGAAAGTCAAAATATTTTATTAGACCATCGAAAAGTATTGGTCATAGTGAGTCTGGAATTAAAATTTAAAGTAAAATCGATGTCAAATGAGTCTCGAAAAGTCAAAAATACGAAAAAAAGGTAGCGAGTCAATTTTCCTGATAAGGAAGGTGAATTGATTTTGTGTAATTTTTAAAAATAATAAATAAATTTCGAATATTGCCAAATTTTACAAATCTTCATGAATTTTTATGTAGAATATTTTAGTAACGAGAATTGAATTTTTCTGTGACACCGGTAGTTATCGAGTCGGACTGATAAATTTAAATTGGATCGATAACGGATTCTGATTGAGTTAAAAATTTATGTCCCACATATTTTTGATGTGATAAAAATTACGTAATCGATTTTAAAATGAATAGCAGCTTTGAAAGTGAAAGAAAAAGTTTCGGAGGTCAAAATAATAAAATTATAGATAAATATATTTATATATGTAAATATATTTATATGTGTAAAAAAAAAAGAACCAAATTTGGCCACAAATGGCCATAAAAGTTTGGTAAAAGAAAGAAAAAACAAAGATAAGATGTAAAGTAAAAAGAAAAAAAACAGATACAGAGGCTGACGACGCAAAGAAAGGAAAGAAAAAGAAAAGGAGGGATCGGCAACCGCCAGCCACCACCACGACGGCGACGAGCAACGTGCTGTCTCCCGTTTATCGATGTCCGGCCCCGCAGTGGCGGTCCGATCGTTCGATTTCTTTCTCCTTTCTTTTCGATTGATTTTTCTCATTTTTTCGACGATCTATGGCGGCGATAGTAGTTCTATTACCACCGGCTGACTCCCAACAATGAGATGACTCTTCCGATATACTCCATCGCATCTCAAACGCCGGCGATCGACATATCAAAAATGGGTTTGGCGGGTTACTCAAGTGCAGATTTCGACTAACCATGATAGCATTTGAGCACATGACCACCGAAAAAGAAATTAGGGAATCCCGATCTACAAGGTGGCAGTGTCGAATTGTCACTAACGAGATTTTGACGACCGGTTCGACAAGTAAATTATTAAGCGAATTGAAGTGAAATCGACCCTTAAGGTAAGTGACTACAAAATCCTTTGATTTTCCATTTATGTGAATTAATTTCCTTTATGTAATTAAGGAAAATTTTGTTAAATTGCTTAATTATTGAAATTAATATGAGAAAAATGAAATTGAACTATGTAGGATGTAATTGAATGCTTAAGTGTAGTAGCCGATTTTTTGTTTAAGAAAAATAAATTAATTTTTGCATGAAATTAATACATAATAGCCCAATTTAACTATAAATGATATAATTAATGTCCTTGAATTTTTAAATGATTTATGAAATTATTTTGGGAATTTTAAAGCTTAGTGAATGTATATGTAAGTAATATAATTGGTGAATTATAGTGAATTAATTCATAAAATAAGTGAAATTGGTAGTAAATGTAAAATAATGTGTCCATAAATATTTTTAGAATATTTGTTGAATGATGTAATTAATAAAAATAATGAAGTTTTGTTAATTATATCATAAAATGCCATAAAATGATAATAAGACTGAAATAAATTGTACATAAATTTTTAGAGAATTTATGAAAATTATTTGAATAATTTGAGAATAATTATTGAATTGTGTAATTAATAAGAATAATGAATTATAGTGAAATAATTAATAGAAAGAGTAAAAATGATAGAAATTGTAAAATAATTTACATATGAATTTTTGTAGAAATTATATGAATTACTAGAATATTTTTTGAAATAAAATATTGAATATATTTAATTAAAATATTGAATTATTAAGAAATAATTCAATAAATAAGTATAAAATAATAAATTAATGTGAAGTAAACTACTTCTGTATAAAAAGAAATGAAAAAGCCAATTAATGCATTTTCGAAAAATAAAATAATGAATTATATCACTATAATTCATAATTATTTAAAAAGTTGTAAAAGAAATGATTGGCTAATTTATCAAAAAAAATTAGTCCATAAAAAGTATTAAAAGAGTAAATTATTATAAAATAATTCACCAACCGAATAAAAGTGATATATCCGAACTGTAACACCCTTATCACTCTGATCATACGGAACAGTGCACGCAAATCGAAAAAAATTTTTCACTTTTAATTAACTTTTAAATACCACCAAAATTCGATATTACCAATTACTTAAGTATTCAATGACCTATAACTATCCCGGATTACTATTCACATAATAAAATTTCGGTAATATAACGGCTGTATATTTAACTAGCCTCCTGAAAAACAAACAAAACACAGCCTCTCAGAGGCACAACACTTCTAAAACAATCATTTCAACCTTCAAAACTTCCATCAAACATCCAACCACTTTAAATAAAACATATCTACAACCACATATATATGTTTACATATTTTTACATAATCGTATACTTATACAGATCAGTCATTTATATACATGCCAAAACTTACATAATCTACTTAACAACATAATTTCTTTTCTTTCCATCCGTGCATCACCGCTCCTCCAGCTCTGTACCTGCATGCAGTAAAAACTACATGCTGAGCATAAACTATGCTCAGTGGTGACTAACAATCCTAATACTTTCTTTGCAATAATTATTTCTTTAATATACTTTATTTAATCATTTAAATTCTAAATAAGGACCATTAAGCATTTTTCATCACGTTCAAGTGAAAACAGTGGTTTTTCATATTATTTACACTTTTTCTCATTTATTTCATAACTATTGACTAATTTCCCTTTTTAGTCCTCAAAATTGTGCTAAATTCTAAAAATGTCCTTTTTGTCTTAATATTTACGATTTTGCCATTATAGTCATTTATTTTCATTTTCATTACACAAGTTTCACCATTATTCGTCATTTATTCTTTACTTTACTACTTTTAGGTAAAATTACGGTTTAGTCCTTGTACCATAAAATTTTATCTTATTGACACTGTTAGGTCTCCAAAATTACTATTTTGCCCTTTTTAATCATTTCTCACTTATATTTACTTATTAATTACCCATTTTGGCAAAATTATCATTTTGTCCCTAAACTTTCATTTTCTTTCATTTGAGTCCCTTTTCCACTTTAAACTTCATTTTCATCATTCTTTTCATTTCTTTTAACTTATTATCACTTTCATTTCCTTTCATGCCCCTAGTACAGTACCGACAGAAATTCTCAGACTGGATACTCGGGACGTGGACCCCCATGGGCCACATATAGACTGAAAAATGATCTCAACGACCATTTTTCCACGTATCAGATACCAGGTACAAACAGAAGCTATGGCGATCCGTGATCCTACCATAACTAAGTAAGTCGCCGTGACTTGCACCGCGGTACAGATGTCCCTATAGCTAGCCACTTATATCCTGAGCTAGGCTTTTACTGCCAGACTAATTCTAAGGGCACAATTTCATAAAAATTGCAATCAAACTTTAATTTTTTTCATTATTTCATTACTCAAAAATATTCGTATTTATTTCTTTCCATTCTTTCACATAGATTGTGAATTATTCTACCATAATTCACCAAAATCATTCACTTTCTCATCAAATTGCATTTTATTTCATATTAATTCCATATTTCCATCACTTACAAAATTGAAATTATTCTCTAAAATATTCATTTAATTTCAATAAATTTCATAAAAATTCCTAAACATGTTATTTCATTTCTAATATCATTTAAAAGCTTAAATTCATCAAAATTCACAAAATACACTTAGGTTTTCTTTAGGGTACAATTCGGCCATCAAGGTAAGTATGCCATACAATTATTCAATAAATTATTCAGGCATTTAAACACACTCATTTAAGGTCTCTTAACATTATTCTATCATTACTTTAAGTTAAACATCAATTATATCATATTTTCATTAAGTTACATAAAGGTTTAATGACTAAAATCAAAGGAAATATTAAGATTCATCAGCCACTAACCTTCCTTTCTTGTTCTAGGATGCCTAAGCTTCCTTTTCCTTGCCTTTAGCCTTGGAAGCTTGCAATTCTCCTTGATTCCCTAAGTGAACCGAATTTTCAAGCCAATTAGAACTCTAGTTTTTCAACCTCAAATGCTAAAAATAACATCATAAATGAAGTCTAGGCACCCAAAAATATAAGTAGGCACCTTAGAAATAATTTAAACCCATTGGTTTCACTTGCCTCAAATGAAACCCTAAACTCTCTCTCCTAATTTTTCTTGATTTTCTTCCTTGATTTGAAGAGAGGAGGTCATAACACTTAACTAGAGAGGCAGAGATTACTATTGGGTGGCTTAATTTAGTGTGAAATGGAGAGAGAAATGAAGAAAAACTCAAGCAACAATGGTGAAGGGAGTTTCGGCCAAGAGGAAGAGATAAGGAAGGAGATGACTTGCTGACTGGTTTCAGAAAATTCACCCTTTATATATGATGGTTTATGGGCTTTGTGGGCTGGATTAGGTTAATGGGCTTAGTTAATTAGTTTAAGCCCATTAACAACTTAATTTAAAGCCCAAACTTATTTCTCCACTTTTCTCACTCCAATTTTAATTTCATAATTCTTATCACATCCAAATTAGGTAGTACACAAAATTTTGGCTCAATCGGAGTCTGTTACTGGTCCGATTCAACTGAACTGGTTCGATTCGACAATTGTCGACATTGCCGAAAAATTCATTTCTTTATACCAAAATATTCTACATGAAATTTCATGAAGATATGCAAAATATGGAAATTTTTGGAGTTCATTTGCTATTTTTAAAAATTTATGCAAAATCAAGTCACCTTCCCTATCAGGGAAATTGACTCGCTACCTTTTTCGTATTTTTGACTTTCGGAGGTCTATTTGACCTCGATTTCACTTTAAATTTCAACCCCGGACTCACCATGACCAATACTTTCCGATGGTCAAATAAAATATTTTTCACTTTCGGGTCCGTTTTACGGTCCGGGTGCACTATTTACCATCGGAATTTACTGTTCACGACCAGACCGGTATTGAGGCCATTACAATTCTCTCCTACTAAAAGAAATTTCGTCCTCGAAATTTACCTGTATTGAAGAGGTGGGGATACTGATATCTCATAGTTGCTTCTGGTTCCCAAGTAGCTTCTTCGATATTATGATGGTGTCACAGTATCTTCACTAATGGAACCTGCTTGTTTCTGAGTTGACGGACTTCTCTTGCTAAGATTTTCATTGGTTCCTCTTCATAGGTCATGTCATCAGCCACTTGAATCCCTTCCTGTGTAATCACGTGACTAGGATCCGATCTGTATCTACGGAGCATAGACACGTGGAACACGTCATTTATCTTTTCTAGTTCAGAAGGCAACTTTAATCGATATGCTACGGGACCCACTCGCTGAAGTATCTCATAAGGGCCAATAAATCTAGGACTTAACTTGTCCTTCTTTCCAAATCTTAAGATCTTTCTCCACGGAGATACTTTCAGGAAAACTCAATCTCCCACCTGAAACTCTATGTCCTTCCTCTTCAAATCAGCATAGGACTTCTGACGATCCGCAGCTTCTTTCAATCTACCTTTAATGACTCGAACTTTCTCTTCAAAATCACGGATCAAATCAGAACCTATTAACTTCCTTTCACTCAATTCGGTCCAACATAAAGGAGTTCTGCACTTCCTACCATACAGTGCTTCAAAAGGAGCCATTTTCAAGCTGGATTGGTGACTGTTATTTTATGCAAACTCTGCCAAAGGTAAATGCTTTTCCCAACTGGATCCAAACTCTAGAATGCAACATCTGAGCATATCCTCCAAAACCTGGATCACTCTCTCAGACTGGCCATCTGTCTGAGGGTGAAAGGCTGTACTAAAGTGAAGCCTTGTACCCAAAGCATCTTGAAAACTGTGCCTAAATCGAGAAGTAAACCTCGGATCCCTGTCAGAAACAATGGAAGATGGCACTCCATGCAATCTTACTATTTCATTAATGTATAATTCTGCCAGTTTAGACAAAGGATAGTCCATCCGTACGGGCAGAAAGTGAGCTGACTTAGTGAGTCGATCTATAATCACCCAGATGGCGTCATGTTTCTTCCGAGTCGGTGGCAAGCCTGTCACAAAATCCATGGTCACTCGGTCCCATTTCCACTCTGGTACTAACAAAGGATGCAACAACCCTGAAGGAACTTGGTGCTCATCTTTTACTTGCTGACAGATCAGACATTTACTTACAAATTCTGTCACATCTCGCTTCATACCTGGCCACCAATAGAAAGCTTTCAAATCTTGATACATTTTATTGCCTCCAGGATGCATTGCATAACTGCTATGATGTGCTTCAGTTAGAATACCTTTCTTTAACTCTTCCTGGTTTGGAACACAAAGCCTTTGCTTAAAATAAAGGCTCCCATCATCACTCAAGGAGTAATTCTCTACACTGCCATTCTGAAGTCTATTCTTAATGCTCATCAACCGATCATCTTCTTTTTGAGCAGTCTTAACTTGATGCACAAAGTCTGGCTTTACTTGCAATTCAGCTACCAGGGCTCCATCTGAAGCTAAACTTAAATGGACATTCATAGCTCGGAGTGCTGCAAACAAAACAATCAATTACTAATGCAAAACAATTACTTATACTTATTACTTAAGGGTATTCACATCACCTGACATAAATTTCCTGCTAAGTGCATCAGCTACTACATTAGATTTTTCTGGGTGGTAATCGATGTAGCAATCATAATCCTCGATCAATTCCAACCAGCGCCTTTGTCTAAGGTTAAGTTCTTTCTGAGTAAGAAGGTATTTTAAACTCTTATGATCTGAGTAGATATAGCATCTCTCGTCATATAAATAATGTCTCCAAATTTTCAGCGCAAGAACAATGGCTGCTAACTCCAGATCATGGGTAGGGTAGTTCTTCTCATGTGTTTTCAACTGTCGAGAGGCATATGCAATCACCCTGCCTTCCTGCATCAAAACACACCCTAATCCATTCCTGGATGCATCGCTATAGACCACAAAATCCTTACCCGATTCAGGTTGAGTAAGAATTAGAGCTTCAGTCAACATACTTTTAAGTCTTTCAAAACATTTTTGACAAGCATCAGTCCACACAAATCTAACATTCTTCTGTAGTAACCGGGCTAAAGGTATTGCAATAGTAGAAAACCTTTAATGAATCTCCTATAGTACCCGGCTAAACCCAGAAAACTCCTCACTTCCGTAACATTCTTGGGTGGTTTCCATTGGATAATCGCATCAATCTTTGAAGGATCCACTTTAATACCTTCTGCCGAAATTACATGACCTAGAAAAGACACCTCATTTAACCAGAATTCACATTTACTAAACTTAGCGTATAACTGTTTTTCCCTTAGGACTTGCAGAACAAGCTTCAGATGCTTATCATGTTCTTCCGGCGTCTTGGAGTAGACCAAAATGTCATCAATAAAAACTACTACAAACTGGTCCAAATAGGGATGAAAACCCTATTCATCAAGTCCATAAAGGCGGATGGAGCATTCATAAGCCCAAAAGGCATAACCAGAAACTCATAATGGCCATACCTGGTACGAAAAGCAGTCTTCGGTACATCTACTTCTTTCACTCCCATTTGATAATAGCCTGATCTCAAGTCAATCTTCGAGAAAACACCTGCTCCCTTAAGCTGATCAAACAAGTCTTCAATGCGAGGGAGAGGATACTTGTTCTTAATGGTAACTTTATTCAGTTGCCTATAGTCAATGCACAACCTGAGTGTACCATCTTTCTTCTTGACAAACAGGACTGGCGCTCCCCAGGGAGAAACACTGGGCCTAATAAACCCCTTATCTAACAATTCTTGCAACTGAATTTTCAATTCTTTTAACTCTGCAGGGGCCATCCTATAGGGAGCAATAGAAATAGGTACGGTACCTGGAGCAACATCAATAGAAAATTCTACCTCCTTGTCAGGTAGTAAACCAGGCAATTCATTAGGAAAAACATCCTGAAACTCCCTGACAGTAGGTACTTCTGACATCTTTGGACTGACTTTCTTTGCTTCCACTACATAACACATGTAAGCCACGTCGAACTCATGGAAAGGCAAAGCGATCAGGTTTGCCAAAAAGATGTGTCCCTGGGCACTAATAGGACACTGTCTATACACTTTATCTACCACTACACTATGCCCTAGAGGATTGCTCACCAAAACATCCTGGTCCAAGTATTCCTCTTTCATCCCTCTATCCCGTGCTAAGGCAGTGCTAATGTAAGAATGCGTGGAACCCGAATCAATCAATGCATGCACCGAATCAGATAACAAGAGAAACGTACCAACTATTACATTTGGAGCGTCCTCATCTTCACGTGCTCTGACAGCATAGGTCTGACCCGATACTCTCCTCTGACCCTGTGATGTCTGTCCAACAGGTCTGGAGGCTGAAGTGTGAGGGGCGGCTCCCCTACCACGACCTCTAGGAGCTGAGGATCCTGTACCTGATGCTGGTGAATTAACTGAGGTATTCTGCATGGCAGGACAGTCTCTGATCCGATGATCTCTAGATCCACATCTGAAATAGGCTCCTGTCAGAAATCTGCACTCTCCAAAGTGAAACTTACCACAGTGCTCACAAGCCACTGCAGAATCACTATCTCGGTCCCGAGGAGTACTAACAGTCGGAGCTCTGCCTCGAGATGCACTACCCTGACCTCGGCCTGCTGCTACAGGTGACTGTCCCTGAAATGCCTGAGATCCCTTTGCTTTCTTCCCTTTACCACTGAACTGTCCCTGCTTCCTCTTTTGCTGAAATTGGGACTGTCTCTCAGCCTGCTCAGCCTGAGTCGTCTCTAACTTTATGGTTGCTTCCACCATAGCACGCAAGGTAGGATACTTCTGAGCTCCAATGATCTGTTTAAGTTCAGTATGCAGGCCTCTTTCAAATTTGTAACATAATTTCTCTTCTGTAGCCTGGCCTTCATCCAGGTAAGCACTCAACCGCTCAAATTCTCTCTCATACTCTGCCACTATCTTGTTTCCCTGTTTTAATCTCCAGAAAGCCTCTTGCATAGTGGCCTTATACTCGGACCCAATGTATTTCTTCTCAAACTGGTCCACAAAATACTCCCAACTCAATTGATCTGCAAGAGTATGTCTTCTGACGAAATCCCACCAAATGAATGCAGGACCCTGAAGTAATGCTACAACACCTTCAAATTTTTCTTCCAGTGGGCTGTGGGTTATTTCAAACAATCTCTTTATCTTGTATAGCCATTCTTCAGCCACTGCAGGTGTCAAAGGTTCTCTACCAGAAAAGTCTTCTGTCCCCAATCTCTTTAATTGTTCCAGGATAGGTCTCCGCCTAGGCGGCGCTGGGTGAATTTGTACTACCGTCGGTTGAGGCGGCGCCGGAGCTGCCTGCAGTCTCTGCTGAATGTAGTCAGCCATCAAATTAAGGAAGTCCGGCTGAGGGAAAGGAGGCGGTGCTACAGGAGGAGGGTTCTGTTGTGGGGCCTCTTGTCGCCTAATATTACTCGATGCCTCACTCCTGCTGTCCGCTGACTGTTGTCCTCGATCAGTAGACATCTTTTCACTATAGAACAAAAGGAGCAGATGCACATTAGTTCCAAAACATTCACTTCCCAAACATAATTGGCATGTATATACAGACAAATCAATTAATACCCACTCCGATCTTAGAACCGTCTAAACCTTTGCTCTAATACCATTAAAATTGTAACACCCTTATAACTCCGATCATACGAAACAGTGCACGCAAACCGAAAAAATTTTTTCTCTTTTAATTAACTTTTAAATACCACCAAAATTTGATATTACCAATTACTTAAGTATTTAATGACCTATAACTGTCCCAGGTTACTATTTACATAATAAAATTTCGGCAATATAACGGCTGTATATTTAACTAGCCTCCTGAAAAACAAATAAAACACAGCCTCTCAGAGGCACAACACTTCTAAAACAATCATTTCAACCTTCAAAACTTCCATCAAACATCCAACCACTCAAAATAAACCATATCCACAATCACATATATATGTTTACACATTTTTACATAATCGTATACTTATACAGATCAGTCATTTATATACATGCCAAAACTTACATAATCTACTTAACAACATAATTTCTTTTCTTTCCATCCGTGCATCACCGCTCCTCCAGCTCTGTACCTGCATGCAGTAAAAACTACATGCTGAGCATAAATTATGCTCAGTGGTGACTAACAATCCTAATACTTTCTTTGCAATAATTATTTCTTTAATATACTTTATTTAATCATTTAAATTCTAAATAAGGACCATTAAGCATTTTTCATCACGTTCAAGTGAAAACAGTGGTTTTTCACATTATTTACACTTTTTCTCATTTATTTCATAACTATTGACTAATTTCCCTTTTTAGTCCTCAAAATTGTGTTAAATTCTAAAAATGTCCTTTTTGTCTTAATATTTACGATTTTGCCATTATAGTCATTTATTTTCATTTTCATTACACAAGTTTCACCATTATTCGTCATTTATTCTTTACTTTACTACTTTTAGGTAAAATTACGGTTTAGTCCTTGTACCATAAAATTTTATCTTATTGACACTGTTAGGTCTCCAAAATTACTATTTTTGCCCTTTTTAATCATTTCTCACTTATATTTACTTATTAATTACCCATTTTGGCAAAATTACCATTTTGCCCCTAAACTTTCATTTTCTTTCATTTAAGTCCTTTTTTCACTTTAAACTTCATTTTCATCATTCTTTTCATTTCTTTTAACTTATTGTCACTTTCATTTCCTTTCATGCCCCTAGTACAGTACCGACAGAAATTCTCAAACTGGATACTCGGGACGTAGACCCCTATGGGCCACATATAGACTGAAAAATGATCTCAATGACCATTTTTCCACGTAGCAGATACCAGGTACAAACAGAAGCTATGGCGATCAGTGATCCTACCATAACTAAGCAAGTCGCCGTGACTTGCACCGCGGTACAGATGTCCCTATGGCTAGCCAATTATATCCTGAGCTAGGCTTTTACTGCCAGACTAATTCTAAGGGCACAATTTCATAAAAATTGCAATCAAACTTTAATTTTTTTCATTATTTCATTACTCAAAAATACTCATATTTATTTCTTTCCATTCTTTCACATAGATTGTGAATTATTCTACCATAATTCACTAAAATCATTCACTTTCTCATCAAATTGCATTTTATTTCATATTAATTCCATATTTCCATCACTTACATAATTGAAATTATTCTCTAAAATATTCATTTAATTTCAATAAATTCCATAAAAATTCCTAAACATGTTATTTCATTTCTAATATCATTTAAAAGCTTAAATTCATCAAAATTCACAAAAATACACTTAGGTTTTCTTTAGGGTACAATTCGGCCATCAAGGTAAGTATGCCATACAATTATTCAATAAATCATTTAGGCATTTAAACACACTCATTTAAGGTCTCTTAACATTATTCTATCATTACTTTAAGTTAAACATCAATTATATCATATTTTCATTAAGTTACATAAAGGTTTAATGACTAAAATCAAAGGAAATATTAAGATTCATTAGCCACTAACCTTCCTTTCTTGTTCTAGGATACCTAAGCTTCCTTTTTCTTGCCTTTAGCCTTGGAAGCTTGCAATTCTCCTTGATTCCCTAAGTGAACCGAATTTTCAAGCCAATTAGAACTCTAGTTTTTCAACCTCAAATGCTTAAAATAACATCATAAATGAAGTCTAGGCACCCAAAAACATAAGTAGGCACCTTAGAAATAATTTAAATCCATTGGTTTCACTTACCTCAAATGAAACCCTAAACTCTCTCTCCTAATTTTTCTTGATTTTCTTCCTTGATTTGAAGAGAGGAGGTCATAATACTTAACTAGAGAGGCAGAAATTACTATTGGGTGGCTTAATTTAGCGTGAAATGGAGAGAGAAATGAAGAAAAACTCAAGCAACAATGGTGAAGGGAGTTTCGGCCAAGAGGAAGAGTTAAGGAAGGAGATGACTTGCTGGCTGGTTCCAAAAAATTCACCCTTTATATATGATGGTTTATGGGCTTTGCGGGCTTGGATTAGGTTAATGGGCTTAGTTAATTAGTTTAAGCTCATTAACAACTTAATTTAAAGTCCAAAATTATTTCTCCCCTTTCCTCACTCCAAATCACTCTAATTCTAATTCCATAATTCTTATCACATCCAAATTAGGTAGTATACAAAATTTTGACTCAATCGGAGTCCGTTACTGGTTCAATTCAACCGAACTGGTTCGATTCGACAACTGTCGACATCGCCGAAAAATTTATTTCTTTATACCAAAATATTCTACATGAAATTTCATGAAGATCTGCAAAATATGGAAATTTTTGGAGTTCATTTGCTATTTTTAAAAATTTATGCAAAATCAAGTCACCTTCCCTACCAGGGAAATTGACTCGCTACCTTTTTCGTATTTTTGACTTTCGGAGGTCTATTTGACCTCGATTTCACTTCAAATTTCAACCCCGGACTCACCATGACCAATACTTTCCGATGGTTAAATAAAATATTTTTCACTTTTGGGTCCGTTTTACGGTCCGGGTGCACTATTTACCCTCGAAATTTACTGTTTACGGCCAGACCGGTGTTGAGGCCATTACACGAACAACTAAATTTTAGGACAGAAAAAGTGAGAGATTATTAAAAAGCTAATTATTGAATTATTAATAAATAATTCATAAAGTTTTTTTTTTTAAAAAAAAAGAAATAGTAAATTATAACCATATAATTTACCAAGTATATAAAAGTACGAAAAGAATACTTGGCTAAAAATAAAGCGATTGCAAAAGTTAAAAGTCTGAAAAAGTATTAAATGTTCAAAGTGAATTATTGTAGAATAATTCACAAAAAAAAAGTGATCAAAAATACAAAGTATTGGAAAAGAAAAAGTAAACGAAAAGAAAAAGTTACTGTATAGTCAATAGCACTTAAAGAGTGCGATTGACAAAAATATACTATTTTAAGTAAAAAAAAAGAAATTAAAATTATTGAAAGTTTGAAAATTATTCCGAATATTTTGACTGTTTTTGGCCCTTAGCAATAGCCAGGTAGTGATATTCTTATTCAAGATATAATTGGCTAGCCATAGGGACACCTTATATCACGGTACAAGTTATGGCAACTTGCTTTGCTATGGGTAGAATCTCTAATCTTCATAGCTTCAGTGTTAAAGTGAAAGTGAAAGTTTCAGTGATGTGCTTTTTGAGAAATGGTCCCGTGGAAATTATTTCTCTATCAGTGAAACCTTTGGGTCCATATCCTGCATATCCTTTTTTAGAGTCCTGTCATATTGCACTAGGGGCGCATTGAAATAAATAAATCAGAATTGTCAAAATAAATTGAGTGTAAAAATTATATACGAAAAATGATTTGATTGAAAGAAAAGAAAAAAGTTGGGGATAAAACTATAAGTTTTTTCAAAAATTATAATTAATAAGAAAAAAATGAAAAGGAAATATTTTATAAGAATAAAACGATAAATAAAGATTAAAATAAGTCTTTGTAAAGGAAAATGGCTTAAAATAAATTTTTATATGAAAAAGATAAATAATAAATTAATTGATATTTTGTGCACCAATTATTATTTTGAAAAAGAAAGAAGAAGAAAGAAGTTCGAAAAATAGTGCCAATTATATAGTTAAAGTAAAAAATGACAATATTGTATTTAAGTGAAAAAAAAATGACTAAGTAATAAAATTTTGAAAGTAAATATTAAATGAAAAGTAAAATGATCAAAAGATAAACAATTGCTTAGTTAAAATGAAAAAGGTTCATTTGTAAAAAGAAAAAAAAATAAAGATTTGTATGCAAAATGTTCCAAAATAATTACATCACTTTACAATAAAGATTATAAGCTTTGAAATTTGTTGTGCGAATTATTGAAAAGATCAAAGTGAATTAAAAAAATAAATAGTAAAATTGTAATTGAAGTATTAATGTAACTCGTTAAATGAACTGATAACTGTATCAATGTGATTAAAAGTATAAGACAAAAGCTAAGAAAAGTAAAAGCTAAGTAAAAGTAAAAGTCAATTTGAAAATGAATTACAAACGAAAGTAGTGTAAAGTAAATTGAAAAGTATAGAATCAAAGCAAAATGATTACCAAAAATATTGGTAAACAATAAAAATAGTACTGCAAGAATTAAAGGTAATTTCTTATAAGATATAAATAAATATTTGCATAATATACGTAATTATTCTTTAATTAAAAAATTCTAGGATTAGTAGTCACCACTGAGCATATCTAGTGCTCAGCACGTAGTATTTACTGTGTGCAGGTTCTGAAGTATTGTGGGAGCTCAGTACACGAAGAAGCAGAATTCGAAGATGAAGAAAAGTTGTAATTTTATTTTTAGTATTTGTGGCATGTATATACTTAGATAGTGAGAGTATAGAACTGAACTGTATTCAAGTTAATGTTTGTTAAATGATAAATACTGTTATGTTTGTCGATGGATAAGTGTCAGTAAGTGTTTTGAAATGACTATCATTAATATGTGATTGATTGTCTAAAATGTATATTACTATCTGATATGATTTGTTATGCCTCTGAGAGGCTGTGTGGATTGTTTGAATTTTTTCAGGAGGCTAGTAGATTCTAGCCGTTGTGCTGCCGAAATTTACGTAAATTGAATAGTAATATTAAATGGTATTAAAGTCGTTTGGCAATGATTGAAGTTTGAAAAAAAAAATTTACCGTTTACCTCTAAATTTTACATCGGAAAAGACTATTCTGATAAGGGTGTTACATGAAATGGTCAATTCCTAGTCTAATGGCATATCATCAAAGATGTTCCAAATAGTCAATTCCAGCACATACTTCTTGAGAATAATGATAACAAGCTGTTAGTGTAAGCCCTAGCCCCAATGCATTGTAACAAAATACTTGAAATTAATAAAATGAGGCATTTGTTTTATCCATTGTATTCCTGTGCATATCAATTGATAAAACTATCCAAGAATGTCGTTTCGGTTTAAGTTATCATGTGTGAGGCACATGGTTGTAAGACCTTGAAACAAATGAGACTTCATTCTAAACATCCCTAGTCAATCATTGTTATGGGAATAACAATGAATTAAGACTAGTATGCTCTCTCTAATATTATGAGTTCTGTCTTACGGATCATTAGGACAAGAGTGACAATCAGAGATCATAGATACATGTTAAAGAACATGGTATCTGGATACGATCCGCTCATGAGAACACTACATGGTACAAGTCATAAGTGTTTCTCATATGCAAGTTTTGTATCGGAGTTCTTAGACCTAAAATCTCTATGAAACTCTTTATGAATTACTGTGTACTTTGACATACACCTAACGTGCTCGTAACAGAGTGACAAGTACGGGTATGATTGGGTATGCATTGATTCATGTTAGAGAGCATGAAAGAAGTGAAGGGATTACCCCTCTCGATAAGAGAGAAAATATCATCGGCCACTTGATCAGTGAACTGAGAAGTGTATGGCCATACTGAGATGAAATAATGAGTAATCATTATTTATCTGAGAGTTCAGTGTCACTGCAATATCAAGAAAGGAATTAATATATATAAGGATGACTAGTTCCATGCCTTATATTAATTCTGATATTTATGAGTAAGGGACTATGCAAAATTACATTAGGTCACTAAATGCCATATGAATTTTCATTTAATTTGGAATGCTATAATATCTTACTAGAGAATATATATAGCCTTTGAATTAATTTATTAATTCATTGCCAACATTAAATGGACCTATAGGATCGTACACAAAGCATTGGGCTTAAAATATTTAAATAAAGTATTGGGCATTAATTTGGGCTTTTAATTAAAGTCAAATTAATGTGTGTAATGGGTTTTAAAATTGCTATTGGACCTTGGTCCATGAGAGAGAGAAATTCAGCCCATAAGGTTTAATTTTAATTAATTAAATGTCTTTTATTAATTTAATTAATTGAGTATTAATACCTAAAAGAATAATAATCAAATTAAAACACTTAATTAAAGGATGTCTTAGCCGAAATTCCAAGATAAATATTGAAAGAATTTCGGCACATGTGAATTTCTTTATTAAGTGATTTATTTGGTTAATATGTCTTATGTTTTAATCTTGGACTAATTCAAAAGAATTTAAATCAATATATATCATTTATTTTAAAGAAGTGATAAAGGCTGAAATTAATTATCTTTAAGTATTTGATTTTAGATTTATCACTTAAAATAAAAGGATATATATTGAATGAGAGAGAAAACGAAAAACCCTAGGGTGAGTTTACTTACAGAAAATAGTTTTCTGTTTTCTATTTTCTATTTTCTTAAAAAATTAGAGTATTTATTTTCCATAGAAAATTTAGAAAACGCGTTTATTTATCAACAAATAAAAAACGGGAACATTTATTTTTGTGTGTGTATACACACGCATATGTATATATATATACATACATACAGATATTACATGTTTATGTATGCGCACATACATATATACATACATACATACATTTATATATGTATGTGTGTATGTATGTATATATGTATATATAAATGTATATGTATGTGCATACATACATATGTATATGTATATGCATATGTATGTGAATATATGCACATACATACACATGTATTTATGAATACATACACATGTACATGTATGTGTATGTATGTATATATATATACATATCCATATGTATATATATATGTATGTACATACATATATATACATATGTATGTATGTATGTATGTACGTATGTATATACATACAAGCACATACAAATACATGTATATGAATATGTATGTGTGTGTATGTGCATATGTATATATGTATATGTATATGTATATGCATAAATACATATTTATATGTATATGTATATACATACATACATACATGATGCATGCATATATATATATATTTGTATATGCATATGTATGTGTATATATGCACATATATATGTATACATATACATATGCATATGTATGTATATGTACATACATACATACATATATATATATATATATATGTATGTATGTATGTATGTATGCATGTACTACATATACATATACATGCACATGCATATGCTTATGTATGTATGCACATACAAAAATTTATATATGTATATGTATATGTATATGTATATGTATATGTATATGTATGTACATATATATACGTGTATTAATATTATTTAGAAAATTTGGAAAACATCTTTTATTAGTTTTCCAGTTTCTTCTTTATTTTGGAAAACTGAAAAATTCATTTTCTGTTTTCTATTTTAGAAAACTGACGAAAATAAACATGATCTCTATTTTCTATTTTCTGTGAAAAATTTTTCTAGAAAACTGGAATAATTTTATGTAAGTAAACAGGCCCCTAATTTCTTCTATGGTTTTTGTGTGAAACTCTCTCTCTCTCTTAAGAATTTCTTTTAGCCAATTTTCACAAGAAAAAAGGATAGTTCCTCATTCTCTTGTGATCTTGGGTAGTAATAGCAATCTAAGAGAAGTACAAAATCAAATTTTGTAGCTTCAAACCGTAGCCATTACACAATGCTTTAAAAGAGAGCTAGCAATCTCGATTTTAAGCCGTCGGTGCAATTGTGTGTGTGAGAATAGAGGGAGTGGCGTAAAAGGCTGTTCCTTGGCATTGGTGATCGAGATCTAAGGCGAAAAAAGTCATCTTAGTTGCTGGTCATCACCAAATTCAAGATTTAAAAGGCATTAAAAGTTGTAAGTTTCAAAAACCCTAAAATTGCATGTTTCATTTCTTGCTTCGGATTTGTATGGTATGTATGATGAAAAATTTTTATTTTTCCGCTGCGTTATCATCACATTCATACCATGTCATATTCCATCAGTGGTATCAGAGCCTAAACATGCTTATTTTAGTGCTTTAGATGCATGAAAAAAATTAATTAAAAATCGTCATTATGAAAACATGCAAATCTGAAATTTTATGTTTTGAGTTTTTTGCATTGTTTTGGTGTAAAAATGATTTTAATTGATTATATAGGTATTATAATTAATATGACATGTTAATATACTGTCCTAAGATGTTCTAGGAGCTATTAATGGTCAGATTTAATTGCTAATACCTGATGGTACATGTTAATATTAAAACTAGGTGCATTTTGGCATGTTAATTGTAAGTTTAACAACTAGTTTTAAATATTAAATGTAAAAACGTTTTTGGAATGTTTGTAAGTGATTTTTAAAGATTAAATATCAGGTCTGGACATGTTTTAAATTTGGTTTTAATTCTGGTTCATGACAATTTAATTGATTAATTTTAAAATCACTTAAAACTATGTCTAGTTTGTGTTTGTTACATGTCTAATCAACATTGTTTGTTTTGTTTTGATTAATATGGTAAAAATACATTTAGATTAATATGGTACAGAATATTAAATCAATATTTATGACCTTATTTAATTTATTAAATGACTCATAAAATTGTTTTAAGTATTTGTGCATTTTTGTGGCATCACATAAGCATTAAACAACTAGTTTTGTTGTTTGTTTGTTTTATATGCATGCCGTGTACCATATATATATGTTCTTCATTATTTTGTGTTTTAATTCATGTTGGTACATATTATATGTATTTTTAATGTTTATGGGCTTGATGACATAAAATTAAAAATGGCAAAATTGGAAATTATACTAGAGTTGATTTATGGCACAAATCTAACTAGTTTGTGTTTTGGGCTTTTAAGAGAACTTATTCAATAAGAGAATTTAGTCCATTGGGCTTCGGCCCAGGCCCATCACGGGGTCATCTCTTAAAGGCTCAAGTACACAAATTCCATTAATGGGCTTGGCTAAATTAAATAAAATTGGACTTTGTTTTATCCATGAATGTTATGTATATTTATTTGCTAGTTTGATGTGATGAATGGATATGCATGGTGCATTCATGGGCCCTGGGTTTTTGTAATTAAATATGGCATGCAAGCCATTATATTTTATTGTAAAAGTTTCATTTATTTCTTAGAATAGAATTTATTTGAAGACTTTGTAAATCAAGACGAAGCCCACCGGAGTGGAGAAGCCCAACTCGAAGATTCTTATGTAATAGTATAGAATCTTAGTTGTAGGTTTTTGGGCCTATGTTTGTCACGCTTTACTTTATGCAATTATTTATATATGCATGCTATGTATAGATAACAAAGCGTATGCCATGTAAGCCGTAATAAAATGAATCCTTAAAATAGTAAGTCACAAAGTTGCCTTCCTAATTTGAAACATGTCAAGGCATCGATCATCGGTCACGTAGACTAGGAGTCCTAGATGCGCCCGATTATCTTTGTGAAGCATGGGTTGTGGATGTAGGTTGGACTTAACATGGAAAGGGATGCCCGGACCCAGGCAACTAATAAATGGGTTGTGTTATGACATCTTAAGATGTTAGCCCATTTGATCCAAGAGTCATGTACGAGACATGATTGGAGTTTTCCTACCTAAGTAACTTAACTTATTAGGTGTACAAGCTCAGCTTGACTAATAAGTTGTTGTGAAAAGTGGATCTTGGCCCACATTAAATCACTAACGCGAATTATTTAAAGGGATATTAATTCGGTTTGTGGGATCATAAATAAGACCTCATTTAATCTTGCTAAATTTTATTGTAGATTGAAAATGGCATCTTCAAACAACAATTTCTCATTGCGATCGGTCCTTGAAAAGGACAAATTGAATGGCTCCAATTTCATAGACTGGTCTCGAAACTTAAGAATAGTTCTTAAGCAAGAGAAAAAGTCGTATGTTTTGGATGCACCCTTGCCTGAAGAACCTGGCAGGAACGCCTCTGCGGTTCAAAAGGAAACTTTTGAGACCAAGAAGAGCGACTCCAATGATGTGACATGTCTGATGCTGGCCACTATGGTGCCTGACTTGCAAAAGCAATTTATGGACCAAGAGGCTTATGCGATCATGGTGCACCTCAAGGAGATGTTCCAAGAGCAAGCTCGTCACGAGAGGTTCGTGATAACAAAGGCCTTAATTTCTTGTAAAATGGCTGCGGGTACTCCTGTTAGTATCCATGTACTCAAGATGAAAGGGTATCTTGATACTCTTGAGAAGCTTGAGGTACTAGTGCCAAAGGAATTGGCTACTGACTTGACCTTAGGTTTATTGACTAATGATTATGATCCATTCGTGATGAATTATAACATGCATGTAATGAACAAGTCAGTCACTGAGCTTCATGGGATGCTTAAGAATGCTGAAGAGAACATTCGAAAGACTAATCCCGTATTGATGGTTCAAGGGGGCATTAAGAAGGGACCCGCTAAGGGAAAGGGAAAGGGAAAGGCAAAACCCAAAAATGACCTGACTCGGTTCAAGTCAAATGGGAGTGCACCTCAGGCCCAATCCAAGCCCAAGGCACAGAAACTCAAAGAGAGTGAGAGCACTTGCTTCCATTGCAACAAGATAGGGCATTGGAGGAAGAATTGCGCTCTCTTCAAGGAAGAACAAAAGAAGAATGGAGCCAAGGCATCCAGTTCTGGTATTTTTGTTGTTGAGATTAACCTTTCTATTTCTACCACTTGGGTATTGGATACCGGTTGTGGTTCTCACATTTGTTCAAATGTGCAGGGGCTAAGAAATAGGCGGTTACTTGGGAAGAATGAAGTGGACCTCCGTGTGGGGAATGGAGCACGAGTTGCTGCCATGAAGATAGGCGACTATCACCTCACTTTACCTTTCGGACTTTGTATTGTTTTGAATAATTGTTATTATGTGCCTGCTATGAGCAGAAACATTATTTCAGTTTCATGTTTGGATAATGATGAATTTGATTTTGTTATTAAAAATGGCAATGCTCATATTCGTCGCCAAGGCATTTCTTATGGCAATGCCATGTTGCAAAATGGCCTTTATATCCTTAATCTACAAAACAAAGAGTCCATATACAACATTAATACGAAGAGGGTTAAGTCAAACAAATTGAACCCTACTTACTTCTGGCATTGTCGATTAGGACATGCAAACGAAAAATGCATTTCAAGACTCCACAAAACTAGAGTGCTTGGGTCATTCGACTTAGAGTCTTATGACACATGCGAGCCATGTTTGCATGAAAAAATGACAAAGAGTCCTTTTAACAAGAAAGGTGAAAGGACTAATGGCTTATTGGAACTAATACATACTGATATATGTGGACCTTTAAGTACACATGCTAGAGGTGGTTTTAGCTACTTTGTGACATTCACAGATAACTTCAGTAGATATGGCTATGTCTATCTAATGAAGTACAAGTTTGAAACTTTTGAGAAATTCAAAGAGTTTAAGAATGAAGTAGAAAACCAACTTGGCAAAAGTATAAAAGCCATTCGATCAGATCGAGGCGGTGAATACTTAAGCCAAGAGTTTGACAGTCATCTAAAGGAGTGTGGTATTATTTCACAGATCACTCCTCCTGGAACACCTCAATGGAATGGTGTGTCCGAAAGGAGAAATCGAACTCTGTTGGACATGGTTCGATTTATGATGAGTCAAGCTAATCTTCCTATCTCTTTTTGGGGTTATGCATTAGAAACTGCTGCGTTTCTATTGAACCGTACTCCAACTAAAGCAGTTGAGAAGACACCATACGAGGTATGGACTGGAAAAGAACCCAATATGTCTTTTCTCGGGATTTGGGGCTGTGAAGCACACGTTAAGAAATTAACATCTGACAAACTAGAGTCCAAATCCAGTGTCTGCTTGTTTGTGGGTTATCCTAAAGAAACAAAGGGATACTACTTTTACTCACAAGCCGAGAACAAAGTATTTGTTGCTCGCAAGGCTGTTTTCTTGAAAAAGGAGTTCCTTCTCAAGAAAGACAGTGGGAGTAAAGTAGAACTTGGAGAAATTCAAGCGCCACAAACTCCTATACAGGATGAGTTGGAAATGGGATCAAGTTCACAACCAGTTGTGGAACAAAAACCCATTACACAAGAACCTAGAAGGTCCAGTAGGGTACGTCAGGAGATTGAGAGATATGGATTTCTAATCACTGACAGTGACACTATTGAGTTAGTAGATCGTGAGGATCCTACTACTTATCGAGAAGCTATTGAGAGCCCAGACTCGAAAAATTGGCTTGAAGCCATGAAATCCGAGATGCAATCAATGTACGATAACCAGGTTTGGACCTTGGTTGATCCACCGAAAGGTGCTAAGGTAATTGAATGCAAGTGGCTATTCAAACTCAAAGCTGATAAGACCTACAAAGGTGGACTAGTAGCAAAAGGTTTTCGACAAACTCATAGTGTAGACTATGACGAGACCTTTTCGCCTGTAGTCATGCTCAAATCCATTAGGATCTTGCTTGCCATAGCTGCATATCATGATTATGAGATATAGCAAACGGATGTCAAAACTGCTTTCCTTAATGGAAATTTACTTGAGGATGTGTATATGACACAGCCTGAGGGTTTTGTCAATCCCAAGCATCCTAAGAAGGTTTGCAAGCTTCAAAAATCCATTTATGGATTAAAGCAACCGAAGTTGGAATCTTCGTTTTGATGAGCCAGTCAAAGAATTTAACTTCATCAAGAACGAAGATGAGCCTTGTGTGTACAAGAAGGTTAGTGGGAGCATAGTAGTATTTTTGGTCCTATATGTGGATGACATCCTTCTCATTGGGAATGACATTCCAACATTACAAAAGGTTAAGCAATGGTTGGGAAAATGTTTCTTAATGAAAGACTTAGGTGAAGCCGAGACAATACTTGGTATTCGAATCTATAGAGATAGATTGAATCGGCTCTTGGGACTAAGTCAAGAAAAGCCCATAAACAAAGTACTAAAGCGTTTTAGTATGGGAGACTCAAAGAAAGGGTACATACCTTTGGCTTTGGGAGTTCCTTTGACTAAAGAACAGTGCCCTAAAACCAAAGAGGAAAGGGACAACATGAGTAGAATCCCATATGCATCTGCTATTGGATCTATCATGTACGCTATGTTATGTACTAGGTTAGATGTTGCTCATGCACTGAGTATAACCAGTAGGTTTCAGCAAGGCTCTGGTTAAAAGCACTGGTCTGCTGTAAAGGGGATTCTGAAGTACCTGCTAAGGACTAAGGATCACTTCTTGGTGTATGGTGGTCAAGAAGAGCTCGCCATACAAGGTTATGCCGATGCTACTTTTCAGACCAGCACTTAGGATTCTAGATCGCAATCTGGATTCGTTTTTGTTTTGAACGGTGGTGCTGTCAGCTGGAGAAGCTCGAAGCAATAGACCGTTGCCGACTCAACTACAGAATCTGAGTATATTGCAGCGAGTGAGGCTGCAAAAGAGGCTGTTTGGATTAAAAATTTTATTTCTGGATTAGGAGTGGTCCCAAGCATCCTAGATCCATTAGAAATTTTTTGTGACAACAACGGGGCCATCGTACAGGCTAAGGAGCCCCGATCACACCAGAAATCCAAACACATACTCGGGAGGTACCACTTGATCAGAGAAATCATTGATCGTTGGGACGTTAATGTTAGCAAGATAGCAAGTGAAGACAATGTAGCAGATCCTTTGATGAAACAGTTGCGTCCAGATCTGTACGAAGCTCATTTGAGAGCGTTCGGTCTTAGGGCTATGCCCAATTGGGACTAGTGCTAGTGGGAGATTGTTAGTGTAAGCCCTAGCCCCAATGCATTGTAACAAAACACTTGAAATTAATAAAATGAGGCATTTGTTTTATCCATTGTATTCCTGTGCATATCAATTGATAAAACTATCCAAGAATATCGTTTCGGTTTAAATTATCATGTGTGAGGCACATGGTTGTAAGACCTTAAAATAAATGCGACTTCATTCTAAACATCCCTAGTCAGTCATTGTTATGGGAATAACAATGAATTAAAACTAGTATGCTCTCTCTGATATTATGAGTTCTGTCTTACGGATCATTAGGACAAGAGTGTCAATCAGAGATCATAGATACATGTTAAAGAACATGGTATCTGGATATGATCCGCTCATGAGAACACTACATGGTACAAGTCATAAGTGTTTCTCATATGCAAGTTTTGTATCGGAGTTCTTAGACCTAAAATCTCTATGAAACTCTTTATGAATTACTGTGTACTTTGACATACACCTAACGTACTCGTAACAGAGTGACAAGTATGGGTATGATTGGGTATGTATTGATTCATGTTAGAGAGAATGAGAGAAGTGAAGGGATTACCCCTCTCGATAAGAGAGAAAATATCATCGACTATTTGATCAGTGAACTGAGAAGTGTATGGCCATACCGAGATGAAATAATGAGTAATTATTATTTATCTGAGAGTTCAGTGTCACTGCAATATCAAGAAAGGAATTAATATATATAAGGATGACTAGTTTCATGCCTTATATTAATTCTGATATTTATGGGTAAGGGACTATGCAAAATTGCATTAGGTCACTAATTGCCATATGCATTTTCATTTAATTTGGAATGCTATAATATCTTGCTAAAGAATATATATAGTCTTTGAATTAATTTATTAATTCATTGCCAACATTAAATGGACCTATAGGATCGCACACAAAGCGTTGGGCTTAAAATATTTAAATAAAGTATTGGGCATTAATTTGGGCTTTTAATTAAAGTCAAATTAATGTGTGTAATGGGTTTTAAAATTGCTATTGGACCTTGGTCCATGAGAGAGAGAAATTCAGCCCATAAGGTTTAATTTCAATTAATTAAATGTCTTGTATTAATTTAATTAATTGAGTATTAATACCTAAAAGAATAATAATCAAATTAAAACACTTAATTAAAGGATTTCTTAGCCGAAATTCCAAGATAAATATTGAAGGAATTTCGGCACATGTGAATTTCTTTATTAAGTGATTTATTTGGTTATGTTTTAATCTTGGATTAATTCAAAAGAATTTAAATCAATATATATCTCTTATTTTAAAGAAGTGATAAAGGCTGAAATTAATTATCTTTAAGTATTTGATTTTAGATTTATCACTTAAAATAAAAGGATATATATTAAATGAGAGAGAAAACGAAAAAACCCTAATTTCTTCTAAGGTTTTTGCGTGAAACTCTCTCTCTCTCAATAATTTCTTTTAGCCAATTTTCACAAGGAGAAAGGATAGTTCCTCATTCTCTTGTGATCTTGGGTAGTAATAGCAACCTAAGAGAAGTACAAAATCAAATTTTGTAGCTTCAAACCATAGCCATTACACAATGCTTTAAAAGAGAGCTAGCAATCTCGATTTTAAGCCGTCGGTGCAATTGTGTGTGTGAGAATAGAGGGAGTGGCGTAAAAGGCTGTTCCTTGGCACTGGTGATCAAGATCTAAGACGGACAAAGTCATCTTAGTTGCTGGTCATCACCAAATTCAAGATTTAAAAGGCATTAAAAGTTGTAAGTTTCAAAAACCCTAAAATTGCATGTTTCGTTTCTTGCTTTGGATTTGTATGGTATGTATGATGAAAATTTTTTTTTTCCGCTGTGTTATCATCACATTCATACCATGTCATATTCCATCACAAGCCTGTCACTCATAGTCGTGATTCTCAAGAGGTAAAACAATTCAATTTCTTCCGCACATATATTTTCAATTATTTTCATTTCTTTTTTAATAGATTGATATTATATAGAATGCATAGCTTATCTTTAGGAATAAGGAACTACATACATGTCCTAAAATTTCTTGCATGTGGGATTGATATTTTAAGGTGTTTTGTTTTGCAAACAATCATCATCACTTGAAAATCTTAGGTTTCAATCTTTGGGACTCTTTGTACATCATGACTCGATATTTGCCAAAGTTTCATCAATGTGCATATTGCTTATATGGGAGAATAATTGTGAAACTTATCAACTTTAAGTTTCTAGTTTTTGTATCCCATTGGAATTAGAGACCTCCCTTGGAAGGAGTCGTGGAGATATAAAAAAAAAGGTAGTATTCTCTGTGTGGAAACAAATTTTGACTTCCGGCAATTTTCATGAAGTGTAAAATCCCTGTGGGTGCTACTCACATTTTGTCCAAAAGCAGCGAGGAGAATGCCATTATTTTCTCATTTGCTTTTAAGTAGCTCTATTCTAATTGTAATAATTAAAAAATTGTAATAATTTTTAGCAACAAATGGCACCGTCGTAAATTTTTTTTATTGGTGGATGAATTTTTCAAATGAAATTAATTTTCGTTGGTAATTTTGACCAATTCACGGAATCTTACCTTTGGTGAATTTTGAATTCTGTTGCTAAAAATTGCAACTAACGAATATGCAACCAAACCTTCTGTTGCTAATTTTAATTAGCAACAAAAAATCAACAATTTTTGTTGTTAATTTTTATTGCTAATTGAGTATTTTCTTGTAGTGATAGTGCTCGTACACGTTACTCCTTGTCCTAAAAAATTCTCCATTAACCTTTTATATAAATTATATAAATCAAATTATTTATTTTAAATTAAAATATTGTATTAACAAAATACTATACTGGTAATATATAATACTAATTAAATTTTTACTAAATTATTTTATATTGCATTTGAACGACGTCTCCCTTAAACAATTAACAATTCGCCATTAATAGGATCCGGATTTATTCTTGCAGCTCCTAAGTAGCGATCCGTGTATAATCCTGAAATCAATTTAGTGTAGCACATATGCAATGATTCGTTAAAATTTTTGTCATTTAAATTTTTTATTATTCTTTAAAGTTGTTATATGTTACAATAATTATTGTAAATAATTTAATTCCACATGTCATCATTATATAATTACGAAAAAAATTAATATTAATAAAAACTCAAATTACAAAATAATACATTAAATAATTATGAAACAATAAATTAAATAATTAACTTCAAAAATTGCTAAAATAACATGTAAATATAAATGACATTAAAGTTAGAAACATAATACATTGACATTCTCATTGATACAATACTTAGATTTTACATTTACTAACGAACATAATATCTAGACTATAAGTTATAATTATACAATTTACAATAAGTTCTTTGATCCATAGGAATTGTATCTTTGATTTTTTTTTAAAAAAAATCATCATCACTACATTTTGCAAAAATGAGCACAAATTTTCTATATTTTTTCACATCTGGCCTTTTCCAAATTGTAATTATAGATTTGAAATATGTCAAAGTCATTGTCATCAATATAGCTTCCACCATCTCTCTTTAATTCTTTCATGGGATTTCAGTACATTATAATATCTTGCATTTTTTTATTTATTTTTATAATATGATTAGTAATTATCATGTCGTTTTTAATTCTGCAACAGTATAAATCATTCCATTTTTTTCTTGACATGTTCCCTTATAATGTCAGCTCTCATACATCTTGGAACCAAATATGTTTGCATTATCTATATTGCGAAATAAATAAAAATAATTATTATTTAAATAAATTGAATATAATTTAAATTTCATTTTTATTATAATTTATTAACTTAAATATAATTACATTATTTTATAAAGCATACTACTTTCAAACTATTGTTTCATTATACATTTATATTACATGCATCAACACCCAACATATTTAAATAATAAAAAAAACATAAAATTTATAAAATATACTAAAATTATAACCATATTCATATAAATCCATTATTTTTTAAAATATAATCTAAATCCTACATTATTTGTAAAAATTTTATAATTAATGGTTCAATTAACAAATTTCAATCATAAAAAATTAATTATAAAATTTACAATCGTATATAAATTAGCAACAAACTACAATAGACTATAAAATGGATGTTTAAAACAATAATAATTTATAAATTTACTCTTATTACGCAACTATTTACTTAATTATAATTTTTTCGTCATTAAAAAGTTTACAACAATTTTTTTTACCAACTACAAATAAAATTTTCATTTTTATATACAATAATTAAAATAAACAAATTATAGTAACTTACCTTCGAAATTAATGATCAAAATTATATTGTTAATTTAAAAATACCTACACTTCAAAAATATAAATTAAGTTAGCCATATATTAAAAATTATAAATTAAAAATATATTTTAATATATTAATACAACTTACCTTAGTTGTAGCTTTCAACAAAATTGCCTTCCATCTATAAAACAATTCAAACAACTACTATGTTATTGATATTTAAAGAGATAGGAGGCAAAAAAAAATTGCAAATTTGTAGTGAAATCAAGAAACAAAGAACCAAAGGAACAAAGAAAACAAGAGGAAGAAAGAGCTCTTGTTTTGACTGCAAAGCACATGATTTACTGTGTGCTCTGCAGCGCACAGTAAATCTTGTGCACGTGCAGAATATGCTATTTTAAAAAAATATTTTGTACAGAAAACGGCAACTGATAGTGCCATTTTCTGACATGTGGTTCCCACATTTTCTTTTCAAATATGCAACGTCTCCCAACTTCGAAACGCAGCCATTTTCTTCCTCTTTAAACTACGTCGTTTTGCCTTGTATGAAAAATGGCACCGTGATTTGCCATTTTTATGCAATTTTTATCCAAAATTTGATGGGCTCCACATGTCAGAAAACGGCACCCATGATTGCCATTTTTCAGCATCTTAGATTTCTGATTATTTTTCCTACAGCACCTATTTTTTAAATATTTTTTAAAATAACACAAAAAAATCCCGTGTTTTAGTATGTAGTACTTATGTGACAAATATAAATTCACATCAGAAACTTGAACGAGTCTCCCTTGTTGAAGATGATCTAAGTCCTTATGTTAATGTCGTGTTATCTAATAGCAAAATTCCATCTACTCCACAAATCCATGTGGACCAAACTTGCTGACTAAAAAAAAAAAAAGATGTGTTGGCATGGAAAGTTCGAATACTTAGAAGCATGTCCAATGATAAGGGACTAGTCCCATTTATGAGAATAGCTGTTACGCTCTTAAAACACCCATTCTTTCTCTCTCTCTCTCTCTCTCTTTTTTTCCGCTGTATCAGCATTCAAAATCTTGCCCTTCATGTAAAGGAACTGTCCTACTATTCTGAATTGATTCATTAACACATATGAGAAGATTTGCCTTTAGTGTGTAACCTCTTTTCTTGTTTATGGGAAAAAGTATGAAAATTTTAAATAAAAAGAATAACATATTTAAAAATTTTGGAAATCCAGTAGCTACAGGAGGCAGTATGAGTTCACTAAATTAGTGAGATCCACACATGAGATTTATATTTCCATTTTGATAATATATATATTTGGACCAGAGGTTGGAAATTGAACTCTATTCAATTAAAAGAGTAATAAGATTCTCAATTGTTTGAATTACAGGGAATTCTTTGAAATTTATTTTTTTGTGCTATATAAAATGTAATTTCAGTTTTTATATGTGTTATATTTCGTTGAATAAGCCAAAATTATTAGAAGCGTAACACTTATTAATTATTATCTAGAAATTGAATGAAGATTTCTGAACTGATGATCTGTGCAAAAAATAAGAGATTTACAAAATTTGAAGAATTTTTTTTTGGTGTATCTAAACTTGTTGAAAATTTTCAATTGAACTCATGAACTTTGAAGTTTTGTCTACTAAACCTTATTTAAGAGAAAATTATATTCACATTTTCTTCTCAAAATAATGTTAAAGAATATTACAAAATTAAAATAACCTCATATATATCTTAAATCTTGAGTTTTATTTGTTCTATTAAACCTCTATTTTTATGTAATATATAATATGTAATCGAGTCCTAATTAAAGAACATATATTTTTTCGCTTTATTTGGTACTTGTGTGTAATATAATATACGCTAATTTTTATCATAAAATGTAATAAAAATTAGAGGTTTATAACTTGAATAATCACTTGTGGAGTTGAATTGAATAACTTTGACAATTTCAAGATTAAAAAAAATAAAGATGCATGAAAAAAAAAAAAAAAAGATATTTCGTGTTATAGTGCACATCCTCTAACTACTCTTAAAAATATGTATATAAGCTTCAATGATTACATAGTTAAATATTGTACAGCAAGATTAACGTATATAGAAAAGAAAATTGATTTCAATTTCTGATCCACAACCTCACCTCTAATATGAGAGCAACGATAAGCAAAATAGCAAGAGTCACCCCATAACCAGCATTCCATCCGGATCCGGCATTACCTAAATGGATTCCATAGAACACATTCCCTATTGCAAATGCTATCAATATCCTTCCCACACTGTAATGGTACCAATTCCAATAGTTTCTCATCTTTGATGACTTCTCCGCTCTCGCCAATAATGCCATCACCTATTCACCAAATCAAACACTTTTTAATTACCATTTCTAAAATTCTAATATTTCTAAGTAAATTAAAGCTCAAATGTATTGAAAAATGAAAATATTTTAGCGAAATGGATTGGTGAGATTCAGATTCGTGTTAGGTAAAATGCAAACCTGGAGGCAACCAAGAACAAGAATAAAGATGGCGAGGCCTTTGTGGGTAGTAACGTCGGAATCAAGACGATCTTCGAGGACAAAGCCAGAAATAACACCAGCCGCGCCTAATGTAAATCCCAGTGATTGAATCCCAGTGTGAGCATAGAACCAAATTGGATCCCACTGCTTCCCATATCTTGCAATTATTGCACCAATTATCATCAGAATGCCCCAACCCACCATGTTCAATATGCCATGGCTCTTTCTTAATCCGCTTTCTGCATCTTGCTTGCTCGTCTCACCTGTTTATTTGTATTTTATTTGTTCACACAATTATTCATGTACACATTAACATACATATATATGCTCAGAATATTTAGACTTTGCATACTTTGCTTCATATACTGGCATCCATGCATATTGCGTTTTTAGTTAGTATGGAGCTTATGTGCGGTATCAAGTCTATATCAGCATTTGATTTCCACGTCAATATAAAAGAAGAAAAACGAAATAAAAATTGACTTTATGGAGAGCCAATAAAGGAAAAATATATAAATTAATAGAAAGAGCAGTTCAAAAAGAAAACTACTATAGAATTAAAAACTATGCAGATATTTAATATACACAACCCACCGAATTGCTATTCTATCATATATCCAATTGATTTAGTATATAATTATTATCATGGAGGTGGTTTAGCAAGACTTTTCCGGTCTGAATATAGGCATATAAAAGATGATAAACTAAACATTAAACAAATAAAGTATGCTTTGGCCAAGGCTGGCACCATAAAACTATTAATTATCCTACAGAACAATATATATATATATATATATATATATATATATATATATATATATATATATATATATATATATATATATATATATATATATATATATATATATTTCTTAAGTCATACCTGTATTATAATTAAAAACAGTGGATTGCTGGTCACGATGTTGAGTCAACAGGTAGCTTGGTGCAGAAGGCAATCTTCCGGCAGGTCCAACGGAGTAAATGAGCCGCCGAGATGGCTGATCGGCTCTCAATTGGAAGGCCAAGTAAAGGCGGGAAGATTCAGAAATGATCGCAGAATATGTAACGTTTAAATTCCCAGAATCTGGCACTACTTCACTTGGACTTTGTCCTCTTAAAAAATACTGTTTTATAATTGCAGAACCATCAGTTCCCGATACCCAACCCACAATTGCGCTTGATCCCACCATTTGACCGTTGCTTGAAAATCCGATTCCCACGTAAGAATTCGAATCCGGAGCTGAAAGAACGAAGCTCCATAAATTCGAGGATGTCTGCACATACTGTACGTAAATTCGAAGATGAATTAGCTGTTTTAATTCGTTTCTTATTTGAAATTGTTCGGAAAAAGAAGAGAAAAATTACTTACTCGAAGAACGTAATTGTTATCGGTCCAAACAGAAGCGCAGTGGAGAGAAGTTGTATCGAAAGGTAACTGCCTATTCAGACTGAGATTGGAACTGCAAGAATCAGATTGCGAATTTGCAAGATTTGATGATATGATTATGATAGTGAAGAAGCCTGTGAAAATGGAACTTGCCTTCATTTTTTTTTTCCCCTCGTCTGGTTTTCGTAACGTGAGGAAAGTGAGTGGGTGATCGTCACAAAGACATTATAATGAAGCAGGTGAACTTGAATCCGTTTTATTATTATTATTATTATTATTATTATTATTATTATTATTATTATTATTATTATTATTATTATTATTATTATTATTATTATTATTATTTTGCTTTCTTTTGGTTACTTGTTTAAATATGGAAGTGGTTGTACTTATCATGACATGATGATGTATATGTTGTTCTAAATATTAATATAATTATTTAATTGGAACAATATATAAAAGTATACCTATATTTGGAAAAAAAAAATTAATTACATACTCGAAATTGGCAAAAATAATTTTTTGCCTACCAAAACTAAATAATATATGCCAATTACCCCTTGATGTTGAGAAAATATGTAGCAATTAACCTTAGATTATGTTGATATATGCATTTTGCATGTTAAATTTATGTGATTTTTATAAAAAGCATACTTAATAACTTTTAAATATAATAAAGAAAATACAAGTATAAAAAAAAATTTCAGAAAGTAGATCAATGGATTTTTGTCAACATTAGGTGGTACCAAATTAATTCAAGCGAGCAATAAGTTAATTAATTTTGCCAATTTTAAGTGTGTAAGAACCTTTCGTAAAGTTAGCTGCGGATGGTTTTAATGTATTATCCCTTAATTAATCAATAAAGATATGCATTCAATGTTTTAATAATGAACTGATTTACTATTAATAAAATTTTATTTAGTGGCATCAAATTTATATCAACTTGTGATATCTCAAACTCAAATATAAGTCGAATTTCTGAAGAATGAAGGTCTTGAATTCAACTATTGCAAATGAGCTTGAATTGGCTTGAATATGTAGGTTAATTTTAATGGTATTTTACATTTTTAAATCCGGAAAAGTTGAACAAAAGAAATTGGAGATGAGAAGCAACAAAGACAAGGCTATTGAATTGAATTAAAATAATGGGTCAAAGCAATGTAAATGTTAGGGATGATCACGGGGCGAAAAATCCCCGTTTTCGGTGGGGAACCGCCTGAATGGGGTAGAAAATCCCCGAAAAATTCTCCCGTGAGGATGGAGACGAAGAAAAAGTATTTTCCGACTTAAAATTCGGAGTGGGGATGGAAATTGTGGTCTCCGCCCTGAAATTTTTCCGCTCCTGAAATTTAATTGCTAAATTTAATTATATTTATATAATTTAGTTTTAAATTATATTTAATTTTAGTTTTATTAATTATTAAAATTTATATTAGTTTGATTTGTAATTGAATTTATATTTTTAATTATTAAATATTATATTTCAATTACAATTAATTATTAAATATTATATTTTAGTTATAATTAAATTTTTTTAAAAAATAAAAAATATTTTTAATGCGGGAACGGGGATCCCCGTGGGGATGGAGACAGGAAAAATTTTTTCCCGATAATACTATCGGTCCCCGCTCCCGCCCCTGCCCCGCCCTTGCACGGGGCAATAGGTGGGGAGGCACTCCCCGCCCCGCCTCACCTCCCTGGCCCGGCCCGTGATAATCCCTAGTAAATATGGATTTGGAGTTTTTGACCAAAGATGAATAATTTAATCTATACTTTTAATTACATATATTATTTCTGATTGCCAAATAATATTCATTGTTAATATTATATATAGGAGAGAATTAAGCGAATCTTTTGTCCAATAAAAATTCTTTACTTGAACTTCTCTAATTGATTAAAGTCGGGTGTGCATGTGCGTCATTTCTGTCACTAATGTCAGCGATTCTCTATTACCATCAACGTCTTTAAATCGTAAATTTGTAAAAAGAAATACAATGTTTGATGTAATTTTCAAAATTTTACTGTATAAAAGGGCAATTGCACAAGAGAGAAAGAGAAATTGTCCTAATCCTAAATTCATTTCCCACATTTGCAATATGAGTGCAAATGTATGGAACCTGTTTAGTATATGTATTTAGGGATACATTTTGTTTAGTGATTTGACTCAAACGGAATGAACATTTTGGTGATTGTAATTAAGATAATGTTTTAGCATTGCCAAATTTTATGCACCAAAAAATAATGTTTTTGCTGATTGTAAGTTGAAAATTTTGTACAAAAATTGACAGAATCTTTCCCCTAATTGAAACAAACAAACCCAGTCAATTTAATCTTCATATTACTTATTATTAAATATTAAGTGATAAAAACCGTAAAATAGTTATTGTTCACATTATTGTGACTTTGGATATATTCTATTGAAATAGATGCAAAGATTGTTGGGAAATTAGAAACTATTTTAAAAACTGCTTTCCAAATAATTAATTTAAAATTTCAACTTTTACTTTTCTTCAGTTGCTCGAAATCTAAAGTAAGAACCCTGCCAAATGGGTCCTTACCATGGCCCCGAGCATAATGTCTAATTTCCAATTAAATTTTTTCATGTGTCCTTCATTCATTTGTTCGCTTTACATGTTAGCAGCATGTTTAATACACATTGATATGATAAAGTTAAGGTGACAAATTAGACACTTTAAAAATTTAAATTACCGGATTTTATTAAATATTTTACATACAGTAATTATAAAAATATATATTTTTTTTCGTTTATCAACTTACGGTCCGAATCTTATAAAAGCAATCGCCTTAGATAAATGCATATATACATGAGGAACAATTGTAATTTATAAGCATGATGTCACAAAATACATTAACAATTAAAAAAAATAGAGAATAGGCTGTCCAGAATATGATAAATTAATAATCTGGAGCATCATGGTAGGTCAACAGTTGGTTTTGTTGGCTGGACTAAAACACCAATAGGAAGAAATTAGACAGGTTGGGAAAGTCTGCCCATTTGCTTGAGTTTCTAATCATCATTTTTATTAATCAATTGACCTTGAAATATAACTTTTAAAATCAACAAGGAATCCAAATTCAATGTATGCATATCCCAGTTCTATGCTGCAAAAGATTAATATGTAGTTGATAATTTTGACCAGATCATGTATGAGTATAAATATTTTCTAATAAGGTTTAATTTGTCAAATCTTTAAAGTGAGCTAGTGGTTGTAGGATCCGACCAACTGAAAAGTACCTGTAAGAAATTTTATTCAATCGGATCGGGCGTTAGCACTACGAAAATTAAGTCGGTGGCTTAAGGAGATAAGTTAGAGAGAGAGTGTCTCTAAGGTCGATACCTGAAACCACTATATAGTAGGCTATTTATATGAGGTATAGGAGCGTGCATGAGTGCCTAAGGTATGGTTGCCTAAGTGTCAGAACAGGCAAGCGGCAACATGACATGGAGTAGGCCAGAGGCATGGACTCTACAGCGTATCAGTGGGTTGATTAAGACTAAAGGTCCCATCAATCCAATCGGAAAACGCGTGGTTACCTTCCCATGTTGGCTCATCATGCGCTAGGCTTCTTTGCTAGCAAGTTTGACTCTTTAGGCCGAGACTTGCTTAGGCCCAAAGGTGAGTCGGTGTTACCACTTGTCCCCCCTCCAATTATGTCCGATCATCTGAAGTTTTCAGGCTTTTAGTTCGATTGGGCATACATCTTTCGAACAGTTGTCTCAAGATTAAGGACAAGCACGCCCATCGATAGTGACACTTCAATACGCGGACCGACATGATATTTCTTTTATAACGCTTGGCAGGGTCTGGCTGGTTGACCGTGTGGACTACTTGAGGGGTTTCCCTGTATAAGTATGTGACTTCACAGATCTTTTTTTCACTATTACTGATTCCCTTGGTGAAACTCTGCTGAAATTTTTTCTCTTCCAAATTTTCAGATTTCAATCGTTTCTTTGAGGTTATCATGAGATTGTGCAAGTTAAATTTACTTGCTTATCTGGTTCTCCGTGTGCTTATATGTGTTTGGCATCTAATTATTTTGAGGAATTTTCTAGCTTGGGTCCCTAATTTTAACTTCAAATTGAGAACTATTTCATTTCTCCTATTCCTCTAAAAATGGCCTCCGAGAGTGGATATTTTATAGATAGAAGCTTTATAGAGAAGTACAGTGGTAAGTTCGCTGCAAATAAATGCTCCAATTTGATGTCATAGGAGGTGTCAGGGAATAAAGTCAAAGTATGGTTTACCAGATGATATGTATGTGATGAAGTGTCCTGACTCCATGACGATGACACAGGGGTTATCTGGTAAAAATAATAATGAGTGGTTCATATGTCATTTGTGAAATTTGGACGCAAGGTTTAGATTCCCATTTGGCGCTTTCGAGGTCAGTGTGTTGAGGGGGTATGACATTGCACCTAACCAGTTGAATCTAAATGGGTAAAGAGCAATGGCGTATTTCAAAATACTTTGCAAGATCGGGGGAGTATCGCTGACTTTAGATCTCTTCACTCATTTTTTTCTACATATCAAATCGAGAGGATGGGATGGAGTATTGCTTCACTAGAGACCAAAAAAAAAGCTTTTCAATGTCCCAATGTCGATGAAGAGGTTGAAAGAGAAGTTTTTTCTTATCGGCAAGGTAGGAGAGTTTTGTGTGTCACTAAACCAATCGATCAAAACAATTGCTTTGAAAGATAATGCTGCCAACCAGTCGCTATATGAAGCTGATATTGACAAAATGGTGGTGATCATGGGAAGATGAGTTGATCCTTATGATGTAGTTGTGTTACTGAGGAGTTTGGTCGGATTGCCAAGCTTTTTGAATGGCGAAGATGCAGAATATGAGCATTGAGGGGCATCAGAAGAGATCTGACTTGCTAACTGATTATCATGTGTTACATATACATTTGGTATGGATTTCGATAGGGAATAATGATTTCATTCATCTATTTTTTTGTTTTTTAGCTGTAATAGTTGGTGCAGGAGATCTGGTGGGGCAACTGGCTGAGGTTGCCAAACAGTAGTGCTAGGTGAAACTGGCTACCAAAGGGAATGGTGTTCACATCTTCTAAAAGTTAAGGCATGGTCCAAGTGGATCTATTCGAGATAAAGCCTTCTTCAAGAGTTCAATGGCTCCTGCTGCTGCTCCCACCATATTCGACATTGAGGGATATGCTTGTTCCCGAAGGTTACTACTAGGAGATGAATCATCAACCAAAGATACCATTTTGATGTTCGACCCTCCTACCGTGCTATGATGCAAGGGTCGTCCACATCCCCCAGACTAAGCCTAAGGATGGAGGCACTGCTGACCCTGAAGTTACTATCAGACCTCCTACAAAGCCCGAATATGTTTTGCCCCCACCTGACGAGCCTGTTCTTAACTTTCCCATTAAGCCTACTGTCAAGTCAAATACGGTGTCTCTTGCTATATCGACTGCGAAGCCTTCCATCATATCGGCCACAGAGCTTACTACTGAAGCACCAATCTTCGAGATTAAAGGTGTGCAAAATCTAAATCGGCCCGATTAACCCGACCAAACTAACCCGATGCATTCACATAGGGTTAATCGGCTTAATAAGATCGGTTTGGGTGTTAGGATTAGGGATTAATCGGGTTCGAATTGGATGAAAATCCCTTTAAACCTAACCCAATCGACAACCCAATTAACTTAAAAAAATAAATAAATAAATCTAATTTTATTTCTCTATTCCATGCCTTATATTGTTAGTGTTTAATTATCATGTAATATTTGTTTTTTGTAATTTTTAAATTGTTAGTTTATTGTATTTTTTTATGGTATTTAATATTATTTATTTGTATTTTACTTTAAATTTTAGTTTAAGTAATTAAAAAATTAAAATTCGAGTGGGTCGGTTAGAGATTCGAAAAATATCGGGTTAATCAGGTAGGGTCTAACCATTAAGTAAGGTCGGGTCAGGTAAGAATAATCCTTAAATTTTGAGTTCAAGTCGGGTTAAATCGAACCTGACAGATGCATACCCCTATCCAAGATGGTTCCTTAACCTATGCATAGGTGGTGCAATTAGTACTGTATATGAACTTCTCCTTTTATACGCTAACATTTGGCATAGTTGTATGGATCCTTGCGAACGAAGCCTTTGACATTTATTTTAATTTGTTTATCTCCTTCATTTTACCGCACCACAGTAGCATGATTGAGTTAATAGATAAAATGATTGCAAATAAAGGGGAGCTAAGATACTTCCTGAATGCTCAAAGAAATTTCTAAGTCTCCAGGTTTTTGGTGTTACTTGTTTCTTAATTGTATAAATGTGTAATTTGTTCGAAAAACTTAATCAGTCAACTTGCATAATTGGTATAAGTTAAAAACCTACCTCTCACCATGATTGTAGGCACCTGATCTGATCGGAATGCATGATCAGTTGGCTATTTGATTACGGCTGAGTCATCAAGCAGAATGTATAATCTTTTAGATTTCATTTTCTGACTTGAAATTTAGGTTGGAATTTGTATATCAAGTTAAATGGGTAAGCATTCTGATTAGAGTCGTTGCACCATTTTAACTTGGGAAGAAGTATAATGCTTATAATCGGTAGGCTTTTAACCTTTGTGATTTTCGCTCATGATATGCATCAAGCATAGCATATAGGTTTTGCCAAGTCAATTAAGTGTAGGCGATAGACTTTTAACCTTTATGATTTCTCTCGGAATTTGCTTCAAACATAGTGTATAGGTTTTGTCGAGTTAGTTTTCGTACATAAATAGAGAGAATTCTTCATTGATAATAATTCAATTGCGTATACAAGCTTACATCAAGTACTTCTTCAATACTTTAACATTCTAATTCCTAGGGACTTCTGACCCGTTTAGGGCTCTCAGCCTATAAGTGATGGCACTTAAGACTTTTAAGATTTCATAAGGTCCTTCCTAGTTGGGCATTAGCTTTCCCATTCCATCATTGCTAAAGCCAATTTCATCCTTCCTTAGAACTAAGTCGCCGATATGGAAAGCTCTTGACTTTACCTTTATGTTGTGGTATCTAGCGACTCTTTGCTTATAGGTAGCAATTTCCGCGTAGGCATTTTCTCTCCTTTCTTCTATCAGGTCTAGATCTTGGCATCTTTCCTGAAGGTTACCTTGGTTGGAGTAGAAAGCTAACTGATATAAGGGAATCCTGATCTCCATCGATATTACTACTTTTGATCCGTATACTAGAGAGAAAGGTGTTTGATGGATGCCAACCTTAGGTGAAGTCCTGTAGGATCATAAGACACTTTGCAACTCTTCTTTCCAGGCACCTTTTGCCTTGCTCGGTCATTTTTTCAACCCTTTCAGAATTGTTCAGTTGGAGACCTCCGTCATCCCATTGTTTTATGGGTAGGTGACAGAAGTGAATCTTAGGCTAACATTTAGATCATAATAGAAGGTTTTGAAGGTTGATTTATCGAATTGTTCACCATTATATGTTATAAAGATTTTGGGTAGGCTATACTTGCAAATGATTTCTTTCTAGGTGAAATTTTTTATTCTTTCTGTAATGCCCGCTCTTATTACCATTTTATATACTTAATATTCTATTGAATTACTTGCACAAAAATACATTTATACAATTGACATGTCATATATTTAAAGTACAATTACAACTTAGTTCATTACATACATTTCAAATTTTTTTACATTATACATATACGAATAAATAATACATTGTCAGAAGAAAACCTTTACTCGCTACCCTTCTAGTGGTCTATAGATGACGACTTTAGCAAAAGCACTTTCTCACACCTGAGTACTTACACGGGAAAACACCCGTGCTGAGCAATAGGTCATTGGGGAGTAAACAGTACAATTGACTTCTTATCGAAGTCTTAAATACAATCAATACAACATGGCAATGCATCTAACATAATAGCATGTCACTCTTATTCAGTACATGCATTTAATCACGCTAAATAGTAATTATACACTTAATTACAATTATAATACAATTTTTTCACTTACACTTCATTATTCAGTGAAAAGCAATAACATTATCATAAAACACTGTAACTCTTAAACTATTGGTCACTTATTATTATTTATCAATCAAATCACTTTCATTGCCTGAATTCTCATAAAGGTGGATACGGGTACAAATATTAGATACTAACGAGCAGTATCAAACACTAAAGACATAAAAGTCTCAGTTCACTAGATATCAAAAGGTATCAAACACTACACTAGTCACATTTTAGTGACAACACTTGCAACTGAGATCACTATCCCTTTTATAGGCATGTCTATCTATCCACTACTATGTAAAATTTAGGCTTACAAATAGTCTTTAATCACTCAAAGCTATCACACTTGATACATCTAGATTCATAGATTCTACAAATTCAATACAAGAATGCAATAGAGTCACTATACAATGTACATTTACCTATACTTCAAATATATTTAAATCACACTTTAACATGATTATTATATAATATCATGCAAATCATGTACCAAGTTTGCTCTCGTTCATTACTTATACAAATTTTTATGTATTAAAACTTAGTATTTTACTTCATTAATTCATTATGTTTTACACATATTACATATCACTTACTACTATTGTTTTACACTTAAAACACTCTAAAAGCATTTAGGAAGGCTTAAACATGCTTTAATAACAATTTGAGACTTTAAAATCAATTTCAAAAAAGGCAGGACAGGGTCACAGTTACTATCAAAATTCTAGTAATCGTGGCTCAAACATGAAATAGGAGTCACGATTACTACCAAAATCATGGTAACCATGACCTAGGTTGCCCTTTTAGCTCTAGACTGTGTCATACTACCTCACGATCATTACCAGATGAGTAATAACCGTGGTCTATACTTTTTAAAGGGGTCACGGTTACTATGAAAAGCTTAGTAACCATGAGCTAGGTCTTCTTTAGGGTCTGGACTGAAATCTGGGATACATTACGGTTACTACCAAAAATCTAGTAACCATGAGGCCCAAATCGCTTAAAGACAGATTTCCAAACTCGACTTATATGCCATTTTTGACCTATAAAACATCATTTTTCAGAGAAAGTGGTCTTCTAAAAGGTTGTTCCACTATGTATTTAGTTTCTAAAACATCAAAATTCACTCAATTATGACTTTTAAATCTCAAGATATCACTAAAACATTACTAACTGTTCACAGGTGACAAACAACAGGGGTTTGTCAACTTCAAGCTCATTTTTGGAAACTCTAGAGACAAATTTAAATTCTGGTTTATTCTACACAGTTGTAGATATATGTCTTATCTTTTATATCCAGCTGGAATCACTCAATTTATATTTTTACAGAAAAATTTATACTCTTCTTAGTAAAAATAGTTCATGTAAACTCTAGGCAATTTTCTACTAATTAACTTTTCAAGGTACAAGCCATTATTCTCACCCAACAAAAACATCATCACTCATATCTATCATCAAATACATAACACTATAACATATCCAGCAATAGAATCAAACAAATATGGCAAATAAAGTGAAGAACTCCCAAACCTTAACAAGTTTTACTCCTTTCTTCTTCCTCTTTCCTTGCTCTCTCTCTCTCTCTTTAAGCTACCTAAAGCATGTAATCTTTGTAGAAGAAAACCTATGAAGATGGGAAGAATTTTTTCTAAGTTTTGGACCTTCATTTAGCCGACCACACATCCCTTTTTATACCATGAAATCTCTCCACTTCTCATGAGTTCTCATGAGACTACTAGTTTGGGACACATACTTTTATCCTATTGGCCAATCTTTTCTTTGCAACTTACTACTTCTTCTTTCTTGATTTTTAATTTTTACCATAATTATTTTACTTTATATTTTTAATTAAGCCCTCAATGTCACATTCTTTCTAATTTATACACTTATGTCTTAGTGTAACATTATCATTTTATCCTTACTCTTTTAATTTAATTCCTTTCGTGTCCTTTCCTATATTTCTAATATACATTTCCTCGCATTACCTCCACTTTATACCTCAACCATACCCAATTAATCCTAGGGTGAAATGTGGGGCCTTACAATTTTTGCTATTATTATTGATAAAGGCTCAGCTTTGATCCATTTGGAGAAATGATAAACGGCTATAACAAGGAATCTCATTTGCTACTTGCCTTAAGGAAAGGGATATAGAAAGTCAAGGCCCCACTGATCGAATATCCAGGATGCTCCGATCAATTTTTGGTTCATTGCGGGCTGCCTAATGTTCTTCCGTGGATTTGGCATTGCTAGCACCTTTTCACCTTTTCTTGAGCATCTTTGAGGATACTTGGCCAGAAATAACCATTTTGGAGTACCTTTCTTGCTATAACCCTACTGGCTTCATGTGCTCCATAGATGTCTTTATGGATTCTCTAAGCATGTAGTCTCGTTCTTTCTCCATCATGTATTTAAGATAGGGATGGATAAATGCCTTTCTACACAGTTCATCATTAATTATAGAATAACTGAAGGATTTTTAAGATACCTTTTGGGCTTTAGTTTTGTCCTCAAGCAGTTTGCTCATTTAGAGAAATAAGTTGATCGAGGATATCCATGTATCACCCTGCTGCTCAATCTTCATCATTTTTTATTCTTCAAAGGAAGATAAGAGCTACTCAATAATTGTTATATTTTCTTCAACTTCCACCTGGTCTGTAGTAGCCCTCTTTGACAACTAATTGGCTATTGTTGTTTACTTTCTAGGTACTTTTACCAAAGTTCAGGTTGATTCGGCCTCTTTCAACTCTTTCAAAGCTGCTTTGACTTTTATCAAGTACCCTTCCATGGCATTTTCTTTGGCTTTAAAGGTAATCAACATTTAACAGGTCACCAGCTGAGAGTTGCTTTTGGGTTTGAGGGTTTATGCCCGAATTACCTTGGCTAGTATTAGGCCCTGCAACAATGCTTCACATTCTGCAACGTTGTTAGATGTTTTAAAGATCAATTTTATTACGTACCTTATTATGATGCCGAAGCAACCTATTATCACTATCCCGAAGCCTTCTCTAACACTGCTTGAGGCCCCATCAACTATCATCTCCTATACCATCTTTGAAGGTCGCTCGATCACTTCACCATTGGTGAATTAGGTGATAAAGTTAGCTGGGGCTTGAGCCTTTATTACACTTTTAGGTTTATATCAAACATCCCAGGATTGTAGCTTTATAGCCCATCCTACCATTTTGCCTTTCAGATCCGACATCTACAGGATCTTTGTGAGCACCTAATGCAATCGGACAACAATGGTGTGAGCTTTGAAGTTCTAGCTCAACTTTTGAGTACACATCATTAGTGCGATGATCAGTTGCTTGATTAGACCCTTTCTCAGCTTTAGGCCTCTCAATACTTGACTTACGTAATATAACGGAAGTTGTTGGGTTCCTTCTTTTTGAACTAGAACACCTGTAATAGCCTTTCCTGATGTGGATAGGTATTGGAGAAGGTTCTCTCCAAGGATCGGTCAACTCAACAGAAGGGATCCATTAGGAATTTCTTTAATTTCTTGAATGTCTGTTGACAATCTGCTCCTCAGTTAAATGCATCATTCTTGCTCAATTTCTTGAAAAAGGGTGTGCAACATTTGTCTGAAGAGGAAATGAACCTTCCTAAAGTTGTGACTCTTCCATTCAGCTTTTGGATATCATTCACATTCCTTAAGGGTTGCATTTCTAGGATTACTCTAATTTTTGCCAAGTTGGCCTCTATCCCATTTCTCTGGATTTAATTTCATTTAAAACCGATCGCAGAGTGCTCTTTTGGGCTTTTACTTTTGATAATCATATCATCAACATAAACTTCTATGTTCTCTCTAATCTAGTCTTTAAATATTTTATTCATCAGGAGCTAGTAAGTGGCACCAGTATTCTTTAGACCAAATGGCATCACCTTATTGCAGAAGGTTCCATCATCTATAATGAAACTTATTTTTTCTTGATCCAGAAGCCACATGAGTAGCTAGTAGTATCCCGTATAAGCATAAAGCAATGAGTAAATGGCATGGCATACAGTTGTGTCTACCAGTTGATCTATGCTCGACAGAAGGTAACTGTCTTTCGAAAAAGCCTTATTGAGTTCAGTGAAATCAATGCATATTTTGATTTTTCCCATCTTCTTTTTTACCAAGATTACATTTGCCAGCTATTTTAGGTACTTCACCTATCAGATTGTCCCCGCTTTTAAGTGTCTATCAACTTCCTCTGAAATGAATCTCCTTCAATCGAGGGTGTGTCATCTTAGTTACTCCTTGATCGGCCAGTAAGTCAAATTGACATTCAATTTATACATGATGATTTTCGGGTCGATCCTCATGATGTCCTCCAGCTTCCATATGAATAATGCTTGGTTTATCATTAGTACTTGCATGACTAACTCTTCTACCTCTTTTCTCATACTCATTCTGATTTGAACAACTTGGCTTTTTGACAACTCTCTTGCCATCACCTCCCCAACATGATCCATCCTTGATCTATTAGTCGACTTGGGTTATTCCAACCCTGGCTCTACGATGCAGGCTTATTTACTTTATTTGATCATGGAGATGTATGCCTCCCTAGATACCTTCTAATCTTCCCTCAATATGGCGGTTCCTCCCTATGTGGGTACCTTCATAACCATGTATTGTATGCTGATAATAGCTCCAGTCTGGAAAAGCAATGACCTATTGAATATTGTGTTGTAAGTAAAATTCATATCTATGACCATAAATGTTACCTTACAAGCATGAATGCTGGCTTTCTAACCTAACTCGATGAAAAGCTTAAATGACCCTGGTATTGGAATGGTGGCATTGCCTAGCCCGATCAATAAGGTGGTGTTTGACCTCAGTTCTTCGACTGGAAGGCCCATCTCTCTATAGGCTCTGAGGATTAAGATGTTGACTACACTTTCATTGTCCATAAGAGTTCTCTTGATGAGGAAATTATTAACCATCGCACTGATGATCAAGGCATCCTCATTAGGGAACTTCAGATCTGTCACATCTTCATAGGATATAAAAACTAGAGGGAATATTTCAGACTGGCAGGAAAAGTACATCCATTTCCCCTTTTTTTCTTTCTGGAGAGGTATTCTCCATAGGACGATCCTCCAATGATCATATTGATCACTCCAACATATGGTCTGTGTTCTTTGTTTATTGCTTCTAAGGTTACTACGCTTGTCATCATCATCGAAGCTCGAGTCATCTTTTCTCTCACAAGTTGGCCTGCAAGGGCTTATTCCTCTTGTAGGGCCAATGAATTTTTTAATGACCCCCTCTGTAGGAGCTGCTCTATTTCTTCTTTAAGCGAGTAGCACTCATCAGTTGTGTGACTAATATCTCGATGGAACTCACAATATTTGTTTTAATCCCTCTGTTTTCGTGACCTTTTCGAAAGTTTTTTAGGATAATTCACCTTCTTATATTTATTTTTGATCCATATCAAGACTTGGGTAGGGTTAGAGTTGAGTAGGGTAAAGGTCCAAATTGAATGGCTAGCTAGTTGGTTGAACCTCCCTTAGTCAGTCTCTTTTTGCTTACCTAGATTCCTAGATGTGGAGTCCCTAACTGGGCTTCTTATGATCCTTTCAGATACTAGAATCCTATTGCCCATCTGGATATTGCAATCTATCCATTACATTCGTCCTTCTCCCTCTATTGGATCGTAGGACATTATCTAGTTAAATGTATTGCCTAACTATTTCCATCAAGTCAGAGAAATTAATCGACAGTCTCATAGTGACCAACTCAAATAAAGGCTGATTGTGAATTCCTCTGACCATTACGTTAGTCATAGTTTCAACACTTATATTTCTGACTTTAGATATTGTTGCTTGGAATCTATCGATGTAGTCTCTAAGACTTTCATCGGGTCCCTGGTAGAGGTTGTATAGATTGCTAATGGACTTTAGCACTCATATTTGTACAATGAGCTGGGTTGTAAAAAGATCTTTCAGTTATCTAAATGAGGTAATCGATTCATAAGGCATCTCATAGAACCAAGTGAATGCATCTCCTTCTAGGGTGGTAGGGAAAATCTTGCATGCAATTTTTTCATCATAAGTGTAGACTTATAGCTTGGTAAGGTATTCCACTATGCAAGTGGTTGGATCAATTTTACCAGTATATCTATCCATGATTATATCTCTTCATCTGGGAGGTAGTTCGGAGTCTGTTATTTCTCAGCAAAAGGAAAAGGCGATGTTCCCACAAGTATTACTTTTAAACATGCTTTTTTTAAATACTCCAGGTCGAATTGTTTAAGCTTTTACTTAAACCACCTATCTTATCTGCTTTCTGCACATAAGTTATCCTCATCCTTAGCCCATTTTATATGATTCCTAGTAGGAGTACACGTGAACGATAGGTCATCTCCTATGGATGTCGTGGATGACTGGCTTGGATAGTAGGTGGGGTCTTTGCCCGAGAGCATTATCCTTTTACCCTTGTCACTCCTTCTTTGGGTTAGTGTATTAGAGCGCATACCCATTCTTGCATCGTCTTATACCTATGACTCGATGATGAAGAGCCTTTGATTCCTTTGCCTTCTCCTTTCTTCATCTGTAAAATCATCCTCATCGCTCCACGCAGAGGTTTGGGGATTATTGCCTTTACGAGTGGTCTGGATGATGCTTTTAGTGAAGTCGCTAAGAAGCTCTCTCATATCCCTCACAATAATGGGAGTATTCTCGACTTGTTACAGCACCATATTATTAAACCCGAGCAAAAGGTTGGTTCATCTGGGGGACTTTTGAGTCTTGTTCTACTCTCTGGTGAGCCTGGATCCTCTCGGGCCATTATTAACTTGATCATTCCTTTCAGATGTCATGCATTTAATTGATCTCGATCTCATCATAGCTCTCAATAAAAGCATCAAATGATAAAGTTTAATTTATCAAATCTTTGAAGTGAGCTGGTGGCTGTAAGATCCAACCAACTAAGAAGTACCTACAAGAGGTTTTTCCTAGTCAGACTGGGTGTTAGCACTCTGAAGATCAAATTAGTGACTTAGGGAGATAAGTTAGAGAGAGAGAGTCTCTAAGGTTGATACCTGGAGCCACTGCATAATAGGCTATTGATATGAGGCATAGAGGCACGCATGAGTGCCTAAAGTATGGCTGCCTAGGTGTTAGGATAGGCAAGCAGTGACGTGACATAGAGTAAGCCAGAGGCATGGGCTTTACGGCGTGTCAGTGGATTTATTAAGACTAAAGGTCCCATCAATTCGATTGGATAGCGTGTGGTTACCTTTCAATGCTTGCTCGTCATGCACTAAGCTTTTTTGCTGGCAAGCATAAGTATTTAGGCTAAAACTTGCTTGGGCCCAAAGGTGAGTCGGTGTTCCCACTTGTCCCCCCTCCAGGTATGTCCGATCGTCTAAAGTTTCCAGGTTTTTAGTTCGATTGGGCAAACATCTTTCAAACATCTGTCTTAGGATTAAAGACAAGTGCTCAAATCGATGGTGACTCTTCGATGCAAACTAGCATGAAGTTTCTTTTGTAATGCATGATAGGGTCCGATTGGTCGACCGTGTCGAGTACTTGAGGGGTTTCCCTATATAAGTATGCGACTTCGCATATCTTTTTTTCACTTTTAAGGATTCCTTTAGCGAAACTCTGCCAAAATTTTTTCTCATCCAGATTTTCATATTTGAATCGTTTCTTCAAGGTTATTGGGAGATTGTGCAAGTGAATTTTACTTACTTATCTAGTTTTTCTTATGCTTGTATGCATCTGGCATCTAATTATTTTAAGGGATTTTCTAGCTTGGGTCCCTCATTTTAACTTCAAATTGAGAACTATTTCATTTCTCCTATCCCTCTGAAAATAGCCTCCGGGAGCAGACATTCTATAGATAAAAGTTTTTTGGAGAAGTACTATAACACCTTTACTATTACGGTCTTACTGATTTAAGCGATTAGCCTAATTTTTTTTCTTATCTTAAAAATCATAATATTGACCACAATAAATCCTTACTTATTAATACTTTTCCAATTTTTAAGTTATAAGTTTCACTCGATGCTGACCTATAACTATTCAATTTTATAAAAATCCAGCAATATGATAGCTATAAACTTAACTAGCCCCCCTGAAATACAGATAATTTTCACAGCCTCTCACGGGCACAATAATTCAAATAATAATATACACATCTCATCCACAAAGCTCAATTTATAATAACCATACACTGTTAATCCACTACTAACCCAAACAAATTTTTTTACATCAATACGAAAATTGTACCATTACAATCCAATTCTTTTACTCCAAATATATACGAAAATATACATGCCAATACAAAAATCATTCTTATTCCTTTGAAATTCTTCAACCTATGTGTACTGCTGCTATAGATCATCTATACCTACACGCGGTAATTCCTACGTACTGAGCATTAAATATGTCCAGTGGTGACTAACAATCATAGTATTTTCCAACATGCATAATTATACTAATTACGTAAAATTGTCAATTTTTCTTATCAAAAAGCACCTTTCAATATTCTTAACAATCTTTTCAATTCAATACTAAAACTTTGATATCTTTTCAATTTAGTCCTTAATTTTTTTATTTTATTACAAAAATATCCTTTTTATTCTTTAATTATAAAATTGCCATTAGCTTTCTTATTTTCATTTCACATTAAAGTTTTGGCATTCAAAACTTCCAATTGGTCCTTATTTTAACTTTTTATGTAAAATTATATTTTAATCCCTGAACTTTATAAAAGTTTATTTTTTGACTGTTTGATCATTAAATTATCATTTTACCTTTTATAATCATTTCTTAATTACTTTTACTTATTAAGTGCAATTTTTGAAAAAATTACCTTTTTGCCCCTAAACTTTTTATATCTTTTCAATTAGGTCCTTTTTTTCACTTTTAACTTTACTTTTAGCTTTCTTTTTGCACTTTTAACTTATTCTTATCATTATGCCCTTAGTACAATCCCGGTAGAAATTTTCAGACCAAATATATGAAATATAAACCCCACAAGATCACCTACAAACTGAGAAATAATCCCTGATGATCATTTCTCACAGAATAGATAGATACTATGGAAGATCAGTGATCCTACCATAACAAAGTAAGTTGCCAAGACTTGCAATATGGTATATGTATTCATATGGCTAGTCAATTATATTCTGAGCTAGATTTTGACAGCCTGACTATTGCTAAGGGCACAAATTCACTTAATTTCAAATTATTATTTATATTTTTAATAATTTCAACTACTTTTTCAATACAGTACATTGTCAGTCAGCCTTTTTAATATTTTTTGCACAATTTGTGAATTATTTCACAATCATTCACCATTTTTCACTTTTTTAATGAATTATTTTATAATAATTCAATAATTTCATTTAGTATATAATCAAATTTTCTTTCAAAAATATTCAATTAATTTTCATAAATTCTATAAAAATTTATGGACATGTTATCTCATTTCTACAATCATTTTATGGCTTAATTTCATCAAAATACACAAAATAAACATTAATTCCCCTAAGGTAACTAGTTGGCCTACATGAAGAGTCTGCCATACATATTCTTGAAAATTAAATTAAGCATTCTAATAAGCTTATTCAATGTCTAATTTCAATAATCTAAGGTCAATTACAATTATACATATTTTTTCTAATTTTTTTAAATTACATAAAGGAAAATCATTCAAAATTAAGGAAAATGGGAGAATTTATTAGTCATTAACCTTTTTATTTGGCTTATGCTTGCCTAGACTTTCGTTTTTTCCTTTAACTTAGGAAGCTTGTCCTTCTTCTTGTGAACCTAACATGGTCGAAATTCTCTTCATTAGAAACCTTAATTTTTTTTTATCTTAAATGCTTAAAATAACATAAAAAAAAACTCTAGGCACCCTAAATTACTAGTAGGCACCTTAAAACCAATTTAAAATCCATGATTTCACTTACCTCCACTTAACACCTAAAGCTTTTTCACTTGTTTTCTCTAGTTTATCTTCCTCTAATCAAAGAATAGAGGCTCAATTAAGTAACTAGAAAGGCAGAATATTATTTCTTATGCTTGGGTTGAGAAAGAAAATGAGAGAAAGTTTGAAGAAAAATGAAGAAACTAAAGCTATGGTGGTTTTGGCCTTGAAGGGAGAAGAAGGAGCTGAAGAAGATAAGCATGGCTGGCAAAAAATCTTCTTTCTCTCAGCTTTTATGTGGATCTTAGGTGGGTTGGGCTTGGTTCAGCCAAAGCCCACTCACTTAAGGCCCAAAATCCCATTTTAAACCCATAATGCAATTTTCATGTAATTCTCTCACTTTTCAAATTCAAATCACTTCAAAATTTATTTCATCATTCTTATCATATCAAAAATAGGTTGTACATAAAATTTCAACCCAATCGGTGTCAGTTACTAGTTCGGTTCAATCAGATTGGTCTGATTCAACCATTATCAGTGTTACAAAAAAAATTACTTTTTGCAACTAAAATATTCTACACATCATTTTAGGCACATCAGTAATTTTTGGAAATTTTTAGACTTTATTTACTATTTTTAATGGCTCTATCAAATCTAAATCAACCTAGTTACTATTCAAATCGAGCCGCTTCGTTTTTCGTATTTTTGCCTTTTGAAGGCATATTTGATCTCAAAATTACTTCAAATTCTACCCCAGGCTACCCATGACCAATATTTTTTGATAGTTAAATAAAATATTTTTTTACCGTCGATTGTACTTTTCAGCCTGAAAGTTCTATTCACTATCGAGAAATACTATTCACGACTAATCCGATGTTGAGACAATTACAATTCTCTGCTACTAAAAACAATTCGTCCTTAAAATTTATCTGTATCGAAAAGCAAAGGATACTGTTATCTTATAACCGCTTCTGGTTATCATGTAGCTTTTTTTACGTTGTAATAGTGCCATAAAACCTTTATTGGTGGAACCTGCTTATTCCTAAGCTGTCTAATTTCCCTAGCTAGAATCCTCACTGGTCTTTCTTCATATGTCATATCGACCTGCACTTTAATTTCTTCTAGTGTGATCACATGACTAGGATCAGACATATACCCACAGAGCATAGACACGTAAAACACATCATGCATCTTTTCCAACTCTGATGGCAGCTTTAATTGGTAAGCTACGTGATCCACTCGTTGAAGTATCTCGTAAGGGCAATGAATCTTGGACTTAGCTTGCTCTTCTTTCCAAATCTCAGAACCTTTTTCCATGCAGATACTTACAGAAAGACTCTGTCTCTGATCTGGAACTCTATATCTTTTCTTTTCAGATCTGTATAAGATTTCTAACGATCCATGCCTTCTTTCAATCTATCCTTGATGATTCGCACCTTTTCTTCTGAACCACGAATCAAGTCAGATCCTACCAGTTTCTTTTCATTCAGTTCTGTCAAACACAATAGAGTTCTGCATTTTCTTCCATATAAAGCTTTATAAGGGATCATTTTTATGCTGAACTGGTAGCTATTGTTGTATGCAAATTCTGTAAGAGACAAGTATTTTTCCCAACTGCTACCAAACTATAACACATAGCATCATGGCATGTCCTCTAAAATTTGAATCACCCGCTTTGACTGGCCATCTATCTGAGGGGGAAAATGCTATGCTGAAATGGAGCCTCGTACCCAGAGCTTCTTGCTAGGGGTGTGTAAAAATCGACCCGATCTGACCAACCCAAACCGAATTGACACATTCAGGTAGGGTTAATCGGGTTGTTAGGGTCGGTTCGATTATTAGTGTAGGTGTTAATTGGGTTTCGGGTCTGGTCGGGTGAAACCCTACTCATCCGAATTTTTAATATATAAATAAAAAATATAATTTTTCTACAATATTAATTAATATATATTTAATATAATTTTGAAATTGTTAGTTTGTTGTATTTTTAAAATATTTTTTATGGTATTTAATATTATTTATTTGTATTAATTTAGGATTTTAATTTAAATATATAAATAAAAAAATTAATTTTGGGTTAATCGGGTTGTTTGGGTAGGGCCCTAATATTTATGTAGGGTAAGATTAGGTGAGGAAAATATGTGTTAATCGAGTTCAGGTTAATCGAGTTCGGGTCGGGTTCACCCGAGCCCGATCAATGCACACCCCTACTTCTTGCAGACTTTTCTAGAAATGGAAAGTAAATCTAGGATCCTTATCATAAATGATGGATGATGGCACTCCATGCAATCTCACTACTTTATTGATGTAGATTTATGCCAGTTTGATCAAAGGATAATCCATCCGTATTGACAAGAAATGAGCAGATTTGGTGAGTTTGTCAATGATCACTCGTATGGCATCATGCTTCCTTTGAGTGACAGGCAATCCTATTACAAAATTCATAGTTACCCTGTCCCATTTCCACTCTAGTATCAAAATAGGATGAAGCAATCCCGAAGGAACCTGGTGCTCTGCCTTCACTTGTTAACGTATCAAACATTTACTCACAAACTCTGCCACATCCCGTTGCATACCTGGCCACCAATAGTAAGCTTTTAAATTCTAGTACATCTTGTTACCTCCGTGATGCATGGTATAACTATTATGGTGTGCTTTGATATTTTTTCAGTTCCTTCTGACTGGTAGACATAATTTTTTCTTATAGCAGAGACTTTCATCATCATTCAAAGAGTAATCTCCTTCACTAGCATCTTTCAACTTGTTTATGACAATCATCAGCCGATCATCTTCCTTCTAAGCTACTTTCACCTGATGTGTAATATCCTCATCTGAACAGTCTTTTTCGATATGAAATTAAGCAGGAAGTCAAAAAATTTTTTTCAACATCAATTGCTTTACCAAATAATTCATTGATAGTTAAAACTTATCCATTAGTCAATATCATAAACTAATTTGCCTATTATACAAAGTCATAAACTAACTTGTTAATTTATAACTGCCTTAAAAATATTATTTGTTTCATCAAAAATTCGGTAGCATAACAACTATAAACTTACTAGCCTCTTAAAAAATCAGACAAAATGCAGTCAGAGGCACAACAATCTATAATAGTACATACATTCACATACCAAATATATTCACTCACAGATCGAACATATCCATTCTAAACCACTTACTGGCAAACACACATAATAAATATTTACTATTCCATCAAATAGTAGTTCAAATACAGTCCAATTCTATACTTCAAATATCTAAGTATATGCATGTCAAAAATACCGAATAATAACAATTATTTCTTTCTCTTTAGATCTCGCTCCGCTATGTAACAAGCCCCAGCTACTCTTCAGAACCTGCATGCAGTAAATATTACATGCTGAGCACTAAATATGCTCAGTGGTGACCATGAATCGAAGAATTTTCCAAATAGCATACTTACATTAATTACGCTAGAAATCATTTTGGACTTATTAAAAGCTCTTTTAATATTTTTAACAATATTTTTAAAGAATTACAAGAATTTTGGCAAAATTATCACTTTGATCTTAAACTTTTTAATTTATTACAAAAATATCCTTTTTGCAATTTTAATTACATAATTTGTCATTACTATTCTTTCTTTCACTTTTGATTTAATTTTTGGCATATAACCTTCTAATTGGACTTAACTTTTGGCGTATAACCTTTTAATTGGGTTTTACTTTGATTTTTTAGGTAGAATTTATTATTTAATCAATCCAGTACAATTATTACATCGTTTGACATTTTACTTTATTAATTGCCACTATTATGGTAAATTTTCAATTAAATTCTTCATCTTTACTTAATTTCAGAATTATTCTTTTTATACTTTAATTACGATTTCGTTATGGGTTTATTTATTTTTACTTTGACTTTTTAATTATTAATCAAAATACCATTATTAATACTTTTAACATTTAATGCAAAGTAATACAATTATTTTGAAAAGCTTTGCAATTAAGTCTTTATTTCTTTATTTTATTACAAAAAGGTTATTTTTACACACTTGTTGCAAAATTGCCACTCTTTCATTTTCAATTGCAAAATTTTCATTCATTTGCTCATTTTTACTTTTTAGTTGACTTTGACTTACAAAATTTTCATTCAATCTTTAATTGAACTTTTTATACCATACCTCATTTTTAATCTATAATTTCTCAATTACTTACAATATTGCCACTTTTGAACTTTTAATTCCACTATTGGCACTATTTTATAAATTTTTCATTTTTAAAGCAATAATTGGTCTTCATTTTGACTTTTTCATGTAAAATTATGTTTTAATCTTTTTTCTTTACAAAATCTTGTTTTTGGGTTGTTTGATCATTAAATTACTATTTTATCCTTGTAAAATATTTTCTTTTCATTTTTTCTCATTAAGTATAATTTTTGAAAAAATTACGATTTTATCCCAAAACTTTTCATTTCTTTAAATTATGTCCTGTTTCATTTTTAACTTTTACTTATAGCTTACTTTTTGAAATTTTGATTTATTCTCATCAATATGCTCCTAGTACAATTGGACAGGAACTCTCGGATAGGATATATGAAATGTGAATCCCACATGATCACATATAGAACAATATTAAGAGATTATCCCAAAGGATCATTTCTCATAGAGCATATAACAATACGTATGACAGAGGCTATGGAGATCAACGATCCTATCATACCAAAGCATGTCGCCATGACTTGCATCGTAATATAAGGTGTCCTTATAGCTAGCCAACTATATCCTGAGCAAGACTTTTACTGCCTGATTATTGCTAAGCACAAAATCACTTACTTTCATAACATTTTTCAATTTCGAATAATTGCAAATACTTTTTCAATCAGTACATTTTGTCAATCAATATTTTCAGTACTTTTGGCTATTCAGGACTTTTTCTTTTCAGTTATTTTTTATTTTTTATGTCATTATTCTGACAATCACTTTTTGTGAATTATTCTACAATAATTCACCATGATCATTTTACACTTAATACTTTTCAATGTCTTTTCATTTCACTACTTTAGCCAGTTATTCTTTCAATACTCTATATACACTTTTGTGAATTATATCAATATAATTCACCATTTCTTGGAAATTTATGAATTATTTCTTAATAATTCAATATTTTGACTTAACGTTTCATTTTACCTTTTTGACTTTTAATAATTTTCTTATTTTTTTCTGTTAATTAATACTGTCGTTCGGAATGTTCAATACTTTTAAGCGATTTTTGAATTATTTTATAATAGTTCGCCATTTTATTATCGAATTAGAAATTATTTCTCAATAATTTAATTCGATCATTTTATACACTATACTTTTTATAGTCTTTTTATTTCAATAAATTAGTTAGTCACTCTTTTAATTATTTTTTGATAGTTTATGAATTATATTAATATAATTCATTATTTTTCACTTAAATTACAATTTATCACTCAATATTTCAATATTTTATTTTGTACATATTTAAATATTTCTTTAAAAATATTTAAATAAATTTCATAAATTCTATAAAAATACGTAAGAACATTATTAACTCATTTCATGCATTATTTCACAAAATTTACTATTTTTATTAGTTACATAATTCAATAATTATTCCAAAAATATTCAAATCATTTTTATAAATTTCATAAAAATTTAGGGACAAATTATTTCTTGTTTACTAGTAAATTAAGGCATAACTTACCAAAAATAAACAAAATGCAATTTAATTCTCTTTAAGCATAAATTCGGCCAACAAAGGGAGTGTGCTTTAAAAATTTTTTTAAATTCATTCAAGCATTCTAACATGCTTATTTAGGGTTCAATTACATTATTCTAAAACCAATTTCAATATACATGCATTTTACAATTTTTACCCTAAGTTACATAATGAAAATTTCATCCAATTAAAGGAAAATTATAAGATTTCATAGTCACTTACCTATTTCTTTATGCTTATCCTTTCATAAGCTTCATTTTTCAAGCTTTAAACCAAATAAAATCATTCCCCTTCAAAATATCCAAAAGTGGCCGAATTCTTCATCCAAAAATTTACCATGATAACAAGGTTTTTAGCTCAAATAAACCTCAAAAATAAACTCTAAGCAACTAAAACTACTTATAGGTACCCTTAAACAAAATTAAAATTAACAATTTTTCTTACCTTTAATTGACATATAAGCCTTCATCACTTGATTTTTCTTGCTTATCTCCCTTTAATTAATGGTTGGAGGTTGGATCCAGCAACCAGAAAGGTTGGAAATGATTTCTTGTACTTGGATTGACAGAGAAAATGAAGGAAATCATGAAGAAACTGAAGGAAAATGGAGTTTTGGGTGGTTTGATTGGAAAAGGAGAAGTTGGCATGAACTTTGGAATTTATGTGATTTTTCTACCTTTTATAGGGTTTTCTAATGGGCTTGGGTCATGGGCTTGGGTTTGGACTTAAATTAATTAACCAAAGCCCATTAATTACCAATTAAGCAATTTTAATTAATTTTTCTCACTTTTTTAATTTCAAATCACTCCAAAATTAATTTTATCATTTTTATCTCTTTAAAAATAGGTTGTACACAAAAGTTTAGCCCAATCGAAGTCCATTTTCAATCCGATTCAATTTAATTGATCCAATTCAAAAATATCAGTATTATCGAAAAATTTAATTTTTGCAACCAAAATAATCTACATATTATTTTTGGCACATCTACAATTTTTAGACTCTATTTGCTATTTTAACGGCTCGATTAAACCTTGGTCAATACAGTTAACCTAAAACAGATCTGCTTCTTTTTTCATATTTTTGACTTTTGGAATCTATTTGACCTCAATTTTATTTCAAATTTTAATTCTGGACTATTCATAATCCGTGTTTTTCGATAGTCGAATAAAATATTTTTCACCACTGGATGTACTTTTTAGCCTGAATTTACTATTCACTATCGAAAAATACTATTCACGGCTAACCTAATGTTAGGCAATTACATGATGCACAAAATCAGGCTTTACTTGCATTTCAGCTAATAAAGCTTTACAGCAAAGCAAGTCGCTATAATTTGTACCGTAGTATAGATGTCCATATGGCTAACCAATTATATAATGAGCTAGATTTTGACTACCTGACTATTGTTAAGGGTACAAATTCACTTAATTTCAAATTATTATTCATATTTTTAATAATTTTAATTACTTTTCAATATAGTATATTACCAGTCAATCTTTTTAGTCCTTTTTGCACAGTTTGTTAATTATTTCATAATAATTCACCATTTTTTACTTGTTTAATAAATTATTTCACAATAATTCAACAATTTCATTTAGTACATAGTCAAATTTCCTTTTAAAAATATTCAATTAATTTTCATAAATTCTACAAAAATTCATGGATATGTTATCTCATTTCTACAATCATTTTATGGCTTAATTCCATCAAAATACACAAAATAAATATTAATTCCCCTAAGGTAACCATTCGGTCGACATGAGAAGTCCACTACACATATTCTTTAAAATTAAATTAAGCATTTTAATAAGCTTATTCAAGGTCTAATTTCAATAATCCAAGGTCAATTACAATTATACATATTTTTTCAAAATTTTTTCTAAATTACATAAAGGAAAATCATTCAAAATTAAGAAAAATGGGAGGATTTATTAGTCACTAACCTTTTTATTTGGCTTATGCTTGCCTAGAATTTCTTTTCTTTCCCTTTAGCTTTGGAAGCTTATCCTTGTTCTTGTGAACCTAACATGACCAAAATTCTCTTCATAAGAAACCTCAATTTTTTAATCTCAAATGCTTAAAATAACATTAAAAATGAACTTTAGGCTCTTTAAATTACTAGTAGGCACCTTAAAATAAATTTAAAATCTATTATTTCACTTATCTCCACTTGACACTTAAAGCTTTTTTACTTGTTTTCTCTAGCTTATCTTCCTCTAATCAAAGGATAAAGGCTCAATTAAGTAACTAGAAAGGTAGAATATTATTTCTTATGCTTAGGTTGAGAGAGAAAATGAGAGAAAGCTTAAAGAAAAATGAAGAAACTAAAGCTATGGTGGTTTCGGCCTTGAAGGGAGAAGAAAGAGCTAAAAAAGATATGGATGGCTAGCAAAAAGTCTCCTCTCTCTCAGTTTTATATGGATCTTAGGTGGGTTGGACTTGAATCAACCAAAGCCTACTCATTTAAGGTTCAAAACCCTATTTTAAGCATATAATTTAATTTTTATTTAATTCTCTCACTTCTTAAATCCAAATCACTTTAAAATTGATTTCATCATTCTTATCATATAAAAACTAGTTTTTACACAAAATTTTAGCCCAATTGGAGGAAGTTACTGGTTCAATTCAATCAGATCGATCCGATTCAACCATTACCAATATTACCGAAATTTACTTTTTGTAACTAAAATATTTTACACATTATTTTAGGTACATCTGTAATTTCTGGTAATTTTTAAATTTTATTTACTATTTTTAACGGTTCGATCAAACCTAGGTCAGCCTAATTACTATTCAAATCGAACAGCTTTATTTTTCATATTTTTAACTTTTGAAGGCCTATTTGACCTCAAAATCACTTCAAATTTTAACTTCGGACTATCCATGACCAATATTTTTTGATAGTCAAATAAAATATTTTTCACCTAGTGATGGCCTGTTCACTATCGAAAAATATTATTTACGGCTAAACCGGTGTTCAGGCCATTACAAGTATAATGGTTGTCCAGATTATAGTAATTTATAAACATGATGTTGTATAATGCAGTAAAAATTAAAAAAATAGAGAATAGGCTATCTAGAATATAATAAATTAATAATCTGGAGCATCATAGTAGGTCAATAGTTGGTTTTGTTAGCTGGAATAAAACATCAATAGGAAGAAATCAGACAGGTTGGGAAAGTTTGCCCATTTGCTTGACTTTCTAATCATCATTTTTATTAATCAATTGGCCTTGAAATATAAATTTTAAAATCGACAAGGAATCCAAATTCAATGTGTGCATATCCCATTTCTATGCTGAAAAACATTAATATGTAGTTGATAATTTTGGCCTGATCATGTATGATTATAAACATTTCCTAATATTCTATCACTTTTGTTCTCTATTATATTTTTGGAATGATTTTTTAATTATACATGTATATTGACCAGTGCTAGCAAGTGCACTAGATCGGTTAAGTAATATAGAGGAATATATTTAATATCCCAAGAATATTGAACCCAAGAGAAAAGAAATTGATAAGTAAAATATCTATAATTAATAAAATAAAACTAAGATAATTTCTAAATTTTGAATTAAAGGAGTTCTACATTAGACAAGAAATTAAATATAAAAATTTACTTGTAACTTATTGATCTTCCATCACAATCAAACAATCTTCTTTAGTTTCACTCAAATAATCATCTTTACCTTTTGAATACATTCTTGATGCAATGGAAGAAGACAAGCAATCCTCTCTTTTTGAAATTTGGCCAAGCCAAAAGATTGTATTCAAAAGTCTCAAAAATCTATCTTTTTTCAAGTTAAAATAAGGTATTTATAGCCCCAAAAGGTAGGTAACCCTACATAAGTGAAAATACCTTCTAAACATGAATCTCCCACCTAATAACTAAGCCCAAAATAAATAACAATAAAATTCAACCCACAAGCCTAACTTATTACAAATAATCCAAATAAAAATAATAAGTAAAAGTCCTAATTAAAGCCCAAACAAAGAAGCCTTTTAATCCCATAGGTAGCACATGCTATACATATGCATGATATGCATATATCTCGCACATGTCAAGGTACATGTTTGGCACATATCTTGGTCACACATCTGGCACATGTCAAGTGTCACATGACCAGGACATGTCAAGCATCACATGATTTGCACATGTTAAGTGTCACATGATTTGCATATGTCAAATTAATCATGTCTATTTGATCTTCACAATTTTTTCCCATGATTTTTCTTCATGTATTTGGCTTCATTTAGCTGGATATGGCATGTTCGGCTCTATTTTCTCTCTTAAAAATCCATATCTTCCATAATTCAACCCATATTAAGCTTCAATATTCATTGATCTTTTTATGGTGACTCATGCTCACATCATAAGCCCTAAAATAGATTTTGGCTATTCCAAGAACAACTTCCCTTTGTTGGTTCTCAAGCACCATTATGCTTAATTTCCATAATTATACCTCATTCCAACATGTAATATTTCATTCAACATATAATATGCACAAGGTATACACATACAAAATGATAAGAAGTTCTCATACCTTTTTGCTGCACCAAGATCACTTTCTTCTATCCCTCTATAGCTATTTTTCCATTGCTCTTGTCTACTTCTCTTCTACATAAGATAAGTCATGCATATAAACATCTATTAGGCTCATTCAAATTCAATTATTATTATATGGAACAAATAGGAGAAGAAGAGAAGAAGTTGTTATCTTGAAATTGCCTAACCCTAAATTCTCTTTCTTTTTTTAATTTTGCAACTCAACTCTAGATGTAATAGCCCAAATATCAGATTAGTTGAAAATAGTTTTTTTTCGATGGTGAATATTGATACCGAGATAAATAGTACATCCCAGAGTCAAAAAAATATTTTATTTTATCATTGGAAAGAGGATATCACCAGGAGCTTGTTGTTAAAATTTGGAATCCAAATGAGGTCAATGAATCTCCAAAAGCTGAAAATAAGAAAATTTCATGGTTTCGATTCAAATAATGCTTGAGATGAATAAGATTTGACTGAAATTTTAAAAATAGCAAATGAGCTTTAAAAATCTCCAGAATTTTAAATTTACATTAAATGAGATGTAGAATTTTATGGTAATGAAAAATTAATTATTCAATGACTTTAAAAAAATTAGGTTATCGAACTGGTAAAAGTGAATTAGATCAAAAAATAGTCTCTAATTGACTCAAAAATATTCGTGGAGCCTAATGAATATATTTTTTAAATTTTGAAAGTAATTTTAGAAATCTTTAAACTTAGCAAGTAACAAAAAAATAATAATTTTGGTTTAAATAGTAACCAATTAACTATGAATTTGATCGAGACCTTAAAAATAGCAAAGAATTTTTAAAAATTACAGAAAGTTTCAATTGAATTTTAATTAATATTTAAAATTATTTGATAGTGAAAAGTAATTTTTTTGTAACACCGAAAATTTGGTAATCTGATTGATTTGAGTGAATCGAATCGAAAATGAACTCTGATTGAGCTAAAATTTTGCATGAAAACTTAATTTATTATTTTAAGAATTATAAAATTGATTTTGAATGAATTTGAGCTTGAAAAGATAGAGAAATAATTTAAAGTACATTAATTGGGCTTAAAAATCAAATTGGATTTGATTAGGCCTAACCCCTTTGGTTGAACCAAACTCAGCCCAAATTAGCCTTACAAAGAGCCAAAAAACTTTGCAATTTTTTCAGAGAATTCACCTAACTTCTCCCTTTCTCCTGTTTCTCTTTCTTGGCCAAATTGGCCACTCTCTCTTTTTTATGGATTCATTCATTTTCTCTCAAAATCTCCTACCAAATTCCACTTTTCCAAGCAAATCAAGCCTTCTCTTTCACATGGTGATCATATCCAAACTTAATTTGGAGTAATTAAAGTGAAAATTAAGATTTATCAAGTTATGTATCAAAAATGAGGTATAAAAAATCAAGCTCTATAATTTAATTTAAAGATTTATATAGATAAATTAAGGTATGTAGAGCTCATTTATGATATTATATTTAATTTTGGAGCAAACAAAATGATGATTTCATACCTTTACATAATTGGCCATTTAGGATTTTTAAAGAAAAAGATGATGATTGATGGAGTAAAGCTAAAGAGAGAAAGATTAAAGTATGGAGAAAGTGAATTTAAGGTAAGTGGATATAATATCCCTAATTTCCATTAATTTGATTTGATTTGATGTTATGTATGTTATGCATGTATATGATTAATGCATGAATAATTTAAATACTTATTATAGAAATGGTTAGTAGGATTAAAAATGATATTTTGAATAACTTAAATATAAAAGAAAATAAATTCAAGTGGATAGCTTACTATGGTCGAATGGTATGCTCAGGAAATTTTCAATGATTTTATGATATTTATGTTAATTAAGTATGGAATTGTGATAATTATCGTGAGAGTGGGTGATTTAATTAATTAAATTGTTATAAAGATGATTAAAATAGATTATAATATAATAGGCCAGATGAATATTGAGAATAAATTAGGAAATTTATCAAATATTGATGAATGATAAATGCATGTTAATAGTATTTAACATAAGAAGAAATAAAAGTAATGAAAAGAATGAAAAATGATATGGTTAAAGTGATAAAGAGCCTAAATGAAAGAAATTGAAAGTTTAAAGGTAAATTAAAATTTTATAAAATATTGAGAAAAAAGGATAAAATGGTAATTCAACTATTCTAGGAACTAAATTATAGTTCCATAAAGGAATAATGAGTGAAGAATATAGAGTATAGAACCAATGATAATTTTTGTAAATAAAAATGAATTAGAGAGATAAAATTGTAAAGCAATGAAATTCAAGGACTAAATAGTAATTTTTCATTATATAAAAGTTTAAGTTTGAAAAAGAAAGAAATAATGGTAAATATGAGTAAAAAGTGCAAAAAGTAATGTAAAAATGAAGTTTAGAATAGATTAGGATCTAATTGAAAAGAAATAATAAGTTTAGAGATAAAATGATAATTTTTCCAAATATTGAGTTTAACGAGTAAAAATGACAAAAAAATGAATAAAGGGTAAAAATAAAAAGAAATAGCGAGCAAACATCCTAAAATGAACTTTTGTGAATTAGAAGGACTAAAATAAAATTTTGCATGAAAAATTAAAATAAGGACCAAATGGTAATTTTGTATGCTAATAAGTAATTGTGGAGTGAAAATAAAAAAATAGTGGCAATTTTGTAATTAAAGTTTAAAAAGGATAATTTTACAATTAAATAAAAAAATTAGAGATTATATTGAAAAGTATACCAAAGTAATGGTATTAATTGGTATGAAATTGATATAAATATTTTTAAGAATAAAATTGTATTATGTTCGAAACAAAATTGTTGAATTATAATGAAATAATTTATAAATGAGTGAAAATAATGAATTATAATGAGATAATTCATAATATGTGTAAAAGTGATAGAAAAGTTGATTGGTTAGTGAATGAAAATGTAAAAGTAAGTGAAAGTATTAAAAATGTAAAAAGTGAATTCAAGAAAGATAAATCGTTCATGAAATGGGGGAGAATGATGAATATGTCAAGTAATTAATGTATTTAAATGTAAAAAGAAAACAAATGAAAAAGTTAGATGTGGAAAAGTGATAAAAGAATTGAATGAACAGTGTACTGAATTGAAAAGAATGAACTAAAGGAACAGCGTATTGAAATGACAAGAAAACATTGATGGATAGTGTACTGAAATGCAAAAATAAATTGAAATGTCAGAAATGTGAAAAGTGATTTTGAAATGAGTAAAGAATGTTGCCCTTAGTAGTGATCTGGCAGTTTAAATCTAGTTCGGGATATGATTGGCTAGCCATAGGGACACCCATATGGTGGTGCAAGTCATAGAGACTTGCTTTGCTATGGTAGGATTGTAATAACCTTCCATAGTTTCTGTCTGATTATCTGCTCTGTTCTGATATGATCTGAGATGGATTGGTCCTGCGGGGTCATCCCTTAATGTACTGTACTGCTATAGATTTGTAAAGTCCACATCCCGTATATTCGATATGAAGATATCTGTCGAGAACGTTCTAAGAGCATAATGATAATAATGACATAAAAGTGCAAAATGTAAAGTGTGAATGGAAATAAAAAAGGAAAAAAAGACTGCTACGAAAGAAAATGAATAGTTAAGGTTAAAATGATAGTTTATCCAAATAATGAATTTAATGGGTAAAAGTGATAAAATAATGAAAGTGTGAATAAGAATAATAAAATGGTGAATGAACAGCTTAAAAGTAATTTCTTTGCAGTCCTTAAAGACTAAAATGCAATTTGACATGAAAATATAAAACGAGGACTAATTGATAATTTGTATGCGAAATACTGGATTTAAAATGAAAATAAGTGAACTGATTGCAAAATTGTAAATAGGATGTAAAATGACAATTTTGGAAACAATGAAAAAATTAGGAACTCTGTATATAATTTTCCATAAAATGATATATTTGAAATAAAATGATAAATTATACGTCAAATAGGCACATTAGTGTGAAGTAAAGATAAGTATTGGCATTAGTATATATAAATGATAAAAGAAAGCACCACTGCAATTTAATGAAAGTGCATGGACTAAATTATAATTTAGCAAATAGAATGTTAATTGAAAGATGAAATTATGAATGAACCCTATTATATGGTAAAATAGGGATCAAAAATAAAATTTTTACACTTGAGTGGAAATAGAGATTAAATTGAAATTGTTCATGTCATAATATGTATAAAAAAAAGATAAAAGAGAGATAAAATTAAACCTTAAGAGTAAGTATGGCTAAAATAAAAAGATCCTTTTAAAATAAACAATAGGATAAATCTCCGAATGGATGTATATCCGAAAGATTGAATGATTATGTAATGAATAAAAGAATAAGGATAAATTCCTAAATAAAGACAGGATAATGAGTGAACGTATCTGTACAGAGTGAAAAGAATTGATATTGAAGTGTAAAATGACAAGAAAATAGTATATTAAGAATTAAAATTGTAGATTGTATAATAAAAAATAAATGAAATGCTTAAATAAGTTCAGTTACAGATATTAAAGTGATTACTTATAATTGAAATAGTTTTTCATGTTGAATGCATGTGTGCATGATTGTATAATGCACATCAAAATGATAAAATGAATAGTTAATGTTAAATAATGCTCATGGAAGCATGTATTTGTATATGTATATGTATGTGTGAATGATAATTTTTATGAAAAGTTTGGGATATGTATCCACCACTGGGCATTTCGATGCTCAGCATGTAGTTTGTTGATTGCACGCATGTTATAAAGTTAGAAAGACGGGTAATTGATGCTACAATGATGATAGAGAGCAAAGCAAAGTTCAAGGATGATTGTAGGTATTGTATGTATATATGTATATATTGGAGGTATAGCGTATGCATGGTACTTGTGTAATATTTAATTATAGTTATATCTAATATTTTGGTATGAATGTATTTGTAATTTAAGAAAAAAAATTTTAGCAGACTGTTTAGTATTGCCATATTCAGTATTGTCTTTCTGTTGTGACATTCGATCACTGTACGTTTGGTACAGTGGTATAAGGGTGTTACACTAGAGGTTGGAATTGAGAGGAAATGATAAAGTTTTGAGAGATTTTTCTATATTTTTCACCCTTTGGCTAACCTCTTTCTCCTTTTTATACCCCAAATCTCTACAATGCAAGTCTCTACAATTCTTTAGAGTTCACTATGTGTCATTCTCTCATCGGTCCATTGTTTGACCATTTTACTTTGCACTATACTCCTTCTTATTCTTTTAATTCTTATTTCTACCTCAAATCTTTCTCTCTTATTTTTCAATTAAGCCCCTATTTTACATTTCAAACCAATTAGGCACATGTGTAACATAATGTAAAATAACCATATTGCCCTTCTTTTTTAAATTAATTCTATTTGGGTCCTTTACTATACTTCCAATACTTATTTCTTTACATTATCTTTTTCATACATGCCAATATACCCAATTTTCACTAGGGTATATGTTGGAGCCTTACATGTGGTATTTAATAAACACACACACACACATGTACATACATATTATACCAATCACCACTATTAGATTGACAATGGTTTGGTGTCATTAGATGAAAATGGTGGTAGTACTGGTGTAGCGGCGGCAACAACATGGTGATGGTGATGCGATGGCAATGAAATGAAGGCGTTGGTGGTGGAAGCGCTGGTGGTTGTGGCAGTGGTGGTGTGTAATACCCCTCAATATACCCTAGAAGAATTATCATTAATTAATTATTATTGCTTATGTTTAATTAAGTGTAATTGTGTGTGAAAGGACCTAATTGCAAAGCTAAAGGAAAAGTTTTGGGGTAATAATAGAAATAATGGAAAGTTCAAGGACCAAATGGTAAAAGTAAGGTTTGAAAGACATTTGGACCAATAAGAAGAAAGGAGAGAGGGATATTTTGATGGGGAGAGCCGGCCACCAAGGGGATTCATTCTCCATTTTCATCTTCTCTAACTCTCATCTCTCTCATCCTCTCTCTCTCTCTAGATTTCTTTGAATTGGGATAAGAAAAAAATAGAAAGATTTGCTTGGCTTTAAGCTTAAGGTAATACTCTTACTCTTTGGAATGTATGATTTATATATTAGCTTGTTGGTTTCATAGAGGTGTATTATGTTTATAGAAGGAGAAGTAAGCAAAGGAAAGGGGAAGGAAACTCTTCATGGTTGAAGAAGAGGAAGCACAAACAAGGTATGGGAACTTAGGTTTTTATATGTGCATATATGTTATGATTTTATTCATGAGAGAGAGATTTTGAATGCCTCTCAGGTGTTTATGGATGATTTTTAAGCTTAAAAAGGGGCTAGAGTTAAAAGTATACAAATTTTGGTTGAAAACATGAAAATCTGTTTTAAAGGCTAATTAATCAGTCTGTGTATTTTTTCTCATATCTTGAGCTATAGTTGTTCAAATGATGAAATTCCAATTGGTATGGAAACTAGACTTGTATATCTTGATTTTGCTAGAAGAGACCGGAAGCTGATTTTCACTGCTTGATAGTGAAATTCGGTATTAACTCTGATTGTGTTGGTTAATGTATCTTTATGAACAGTCTGTGGTTTTATTAAATATCTAATGATTTACAGGTCCTATTGAGGAGATTTTTTTTATGTTTTGGAAACTAGAAATATAGGCCTAAAACTTTGTAGAAGATAGTGTTTTCAGAAAAATCCGTTTGGGATGTTGAAAGTGAGATGGAATCTGGGTTTTGAAATGAATTTATTGGATTTTTTGAGCAATGAGCTTTGAGGCGTTTGCCCCGTCGCTTTATGTCTCGAGCACGACTTATGTCGCGAGCGCGACATCAAGCGGTAGCTTTGTGTCGCAAGCGCAACTTATGCCGCGAGCGCGACATCAAAGAATGCTCATATAGGCCATTGTTGTCTGTCGCGAGCGTGATTAACATCGCGGCCGCGACATTTGTCGCGAGCGCGACAATATGCCTTCATTTTCTATTTTTGATACTTGTATTTTATGACTTCAATTGGGATTTAAAATGTGCCTAAGCCCTCCTAAGCTTACAAATCATCCTAAATTACAAGTTTACAGTAAGGAACCCTTTTAATTGCAAGACTTGCTAATAACTAAAAGGTAATTCTTATTACCCTGAAATAAAATATGCATGAGTTATTCCTCTGTAATGATAGTATATGATTGTTCCTGTACTATGAGGTAACAATGTATGGTATTACAGTGCTTGCATTTATTAATGCTATAATGAAATATATTAATACAAGTTCACAAGATATGAAAGATGATTGACTTGTGCCTGCACTTAAAAACTTGGTTGTGGATAGATAGGCATGCCTATAGGGTTATAGTTGCAGCTGCTATAGTCTGACTCTTATGAGTCCACAGTTTGTCTCTAAATGAGACCATAGATCTGACCCAATGGGTCCATAGATTTAATACCTTCGGGTATTCATAGATTTGATACCTTAAGGTATCCACAGCACCCGTTATCCACTCCCACAGGAAATTTGAGCAGGCAAATTGATAAGATAAATGAAATGCATATACTGTTACAATTATGCATCATATGAACTTTGGTTTCTTTACCTTATCATTTAAATATGCCAATTAGGTTACATTATTATTGTTTGTTTGAGTGATAACCACTCTAAGTGGTTATCAATATATTAGTTGTTCCCCACTAAGCTTTATAGCTTAGCACGGGTGTTTATCCGTGTAGGTTTGTAGGGTAGAACTGTTGTCCAGGGACAAAGTCAACAATCTCCCAAGCCAACATCAGATTAGAAGGAATATTTTGATGTATGAGATTGATATTTTTGTATCTCTTTTGATTAGATAAAGATAAATTTGTACTTAAAGGCATGTAAATATTAAGTTATGTAAAGAATAACCAATGACATATGATAGTATAGCTCCAACTCGACATCATTGATATAGTATGAATGTATGTATGCTCATATATGCATCGATAACAGATAACTCACATGATTATTAGGGTTAATGAATGTAATTAGTAATAGTAATCTGGATTATCTAGTATAGTCATTACATCTTTGGTATCAAAACGCCTTTGTTTAGGCAGTTCTGGCCAATAGGTAATTTCAAGGGTCATAGATATAGAATTATTGTTGATGCTGGCTGATTGTGGTTGTCGCTGTGTTTCTTAATATAGTTCGGAATGGAAGGTCATCATGAGGGAGTAGATGAGTCGGTTGAGAGCAATTTATCGGGCCATTCGAATCCTTCTCAGCCTGACTCTTCTACATCCACAAGAGGCGGTGCAGCTGCTGCTAATGCTGGGGAAGCATTGTTAAAAATTTCCCAGGACATGGCTCAAATTTTACAAAGAATGACTGCGCCTAAAGCTCCTATTTCTGAACTCAGGAAGCATGGTGCGAAAGAATTTCTAGTCTCCACGTGGGAAGAGTCTGAAAAAGCCGAGTTATGGCTCGAAAGATTAGAGCGAGTATTCTCAGAGATTCAATGCCCAGCCAATCAGAAGGTAGCTTGTGCTGTGTCCTTGCTTCAAGGAGCAACTTATGACTGGTGGAAGCTAGTCCAGACTCAACCTCAGCTACCTGATACTCTCACTTGGAACTTCTTTGTTGTTGAATTTAAAAAGAGATATGTAACAGAAGCATATAAAGATGAGAAGCTAAAACAGTTTTTGAATTTAAGGCAAAGAGGTATGTCAGTGGCTGAGTACGAAGTAGAATTCAGTCGTTTGAGCAAATATGCACCGAGACCTATGCTAACTGGGACTTTCCAGTGTCACCAATTTCAAGAGGGATTGAATGATCATATTCGAGAGCACTTGATAGGTCCTATTTCTTTGCATCCTGTAGATTATCACCAATTAGTGCAAGCAGCTATTCGGGTTAAAAAAGAAGAGAATGCGAAAAGAGAAAGAGAGCAAAGAAGGAGAAGTTTTTCTCAGGGTGGTTCTTCCTCGGGAAAAAGAACAAGAGCAACACAAGGAGAGCAATCTACGGAATCTGGATATCGCCCTACATCTAGAGGTAGACAGCAGGGGACTTTTAATTCAGGAAGATCCAGTAGAGGTGCTGCGTCAGGACAGGGTAGAGGACAAGCTCCAGAATGTACCTACTGCCTTAGGCGACATTGGGGCACTTATCGGATGCTCACAGGTGGTTGCTTCAGATGTGGCAGTACGGAGCATTTTATGGCCAATTGTCCTCTGACACAGGAGCAAGCCTCCAGTCAACAGAGTAATAGAGGAGCTTCTCATACACCTTCTTCAGGTAGAGGTCGGGGTAGAGGTAGAGGTGGATCGGGCTAGTTTAGAGCCCAGTCCAGGAATGTTTCCGAGACAGTGGATCGACCATTTACTCCGACACCTCCTATTAGAGCTTATGCGATGAAAGGTCGAGAGGATGCTGATGCTCCTGAGGTCATAGCTGGTACATTTTCCCTCTTTGATACTGATGTGCATGTACTTATAGACCCAGGATCTACACATTCGTATATTTGTAATGGGGAGCTGGGTAAAAATGTATCTATAGTTGACCATTTGAACTATGATATATGTGTGATCAGTCCTTTGGGCCATAGTATATATGTTAATAAAGTTTATAGAAATTGCTCAATTAGAATTCAAGAGAGAGAGTTCCCAACTGATCTAATTGTGTTACCTTTTCATGAATTTGATGTAATCCTGGGTATGGACTGGTTATCTAAATATCAGGCCATAGTGAATTGTAAAGCTAAAATAGTAATTGTTAAGAATGATGGGGAAGTTGAGACATTGATTCAGGGTATTAAGTCTAAACCCTTAACCAATGTTATCTCTGCGATGAAAGTAAGAAGATTTCTTAGAAAATGATGTGAAGCATACCTGGCGTTGGTTCTTGACTCTAAAAGGGAGACAGTTAATCTTCAAGACATTCCAATAATTAATGAGTTTCCTGATGTCTTTCCCGAGGAACTTCCGGGTTTACCACCGGAGAGAGAGGTTGAATTAACTATTGAGACTTTGCCTGGAACTGCTCCTATTTCAAGGGCACCTTATAGAATGGCACCGATAGAACTGAAGGAATTAAAAGTTCAGTTACAGGAATTGCTAGATAAAGGTTTCATCAAGCCCAGTGTGTCACCCTGGGGTGCACCGGTGTTGGTTGTCAAGAAGAAAGATGGCACTCTGAGAATGTGTATAGATTACAGACAGCTTAACAAGGTGACTGTTAAAAACAAGTATCCTTTACCTCGGATTGAGGATCTTTTTGATCAGTTGCAAGGTGCAGGAGTGTTTTCAAAAATTGATCTAAGGTCGAGATATTACCAACTTCGAGTTAAAGATATAAATGTTCAGAAGACTGCTATTAGGACTCGATATGGACATTATGAATTCTTAGTAATGCCTTTCGGGTTGACTAATGCACCAGCAACCTTCATGGATCTGATGAATAGGGTATTCAGACCCTATTTAGATCAGTTTGTTGTGGTATTTATAGATGACATTTTGGTCTATTCTCGTGATGAAGCGGAGCATGCAGAACATTTAAGAATAGTACTGCAAACCTTGAGAGAACAACAGTTATATGCAAAGCTAAGAAAGTGTGAGTTCTGGCTTAAAGAAGTTGCTTTCCTTGGACACGTGGTGTCTTCTGAAGGCATTAGAGTGGACCCTAAAAAGATTGAGGCGATAGTAAATTAGAAACCGCCTAGGAATGTGCCAGAAGTCCGAAGTTTCCTGGGTTTAGCTGGCTATTATAGGCGGTTTGTGAAAGGATTTTTAGTTATTGCCTCTCCGCTCACTAAGTTACTACGTAAAGAAGTTAAATTTGAGTGGACAGATCGTTGCCAAGCCAGTTTTGACCAGTTAAAAGAGATGTTAACTCAAGCTCCAGTTCTTACCCAACTAGTAGCAGGTAAGGAATATGCTATGTATAGTGATGCATCGAGAAATGGATTGGGATGTGTGTTGATGCAAGAGGGTAAAGTAGTGGCTTATGCTTCAAGACAGTTAAAGCCTCATGAACAGAATTATCCGACTCATGATCTAGAGTTAGCCGCAATTGTCTTCGCTTTAAAGATTTGGCGGCATTATCTATATGGTGAGAAATGCAGAATCTTTACGGATCACAAGAGTCTTAAATACTTGCTTACTCAGCGGGATCTTAATTTAAGACAACGCAGATGGCTAGAATTGTTCAAGGACTATGATTGTATAGTCGACTACCACCCAGAAAAGGCAAACGTGGTGGCTGATGCTTTGAGCCAGAAAATGATGGCAACCTTGTTGTTACAAGAGTGTAAATGGAAGTTTGCATCCGATTGGGCTTTGTTAGCCCAATTGTGAGCTCGTCCTAGCCTAAGACAAACAGTGATAGATGCACAGATAGATGATGTAAAGTTGCAACAAGCGCCTCAATTGGTCAGTTCAGGAGGTCCGATAGAATATTCTGTTGAAAGTGATGGTGGTCTTTACTATCGGAATCGATTATGTGTGCCAGATGTTAAAGAACTAAAGGAAGCTTTGTTGCAGGAAGCCCATAACACTGTTTTCACCATGCATCCCGGTGGTAACAAAATGTATAGAGATTTGAAGCAATTTTATTAGTGGCCAGGAATGAAAAGAGATGTAACTGAATATGTCTCTAAATGCCTAACGTGTCAACAAGTAAAAGCAAAGCATCAACTTCCTTCGGGATTGTTGAATCCTCTTCCCATTCCTCAATGGAAGTGGGACAATGTTACTATGGATTTCATTACAGGTTTGCCCACTACACAAAGAAAACATGATACAGTATGGGTCATAGTAGATAGACTGACAAAAGTGGCTCATTTTATACCAGTCCGAACCAACTATTCAATGGACAAATTGGCTGAATTGTACATAGACCAGATTATTAGATTACATGGGGTGCCACTCTCAATTGTTTCTGATCGGGATCCGAGGTTTACTTCCAGATTTTGGAAAAGTTTGCAACAAGCCTTAGGCACAAAGCTTCTCCTTAGTACTGCTTTTCATCCTCAGACTGATGGACAATCGGAAAGGGTTATACAAGTACTAGAAGACATGTTGAGAGGCTGTGTTCTAGATTTTCCAGGAAGCTGGGATAAATATGTTACTTTGATGGAGTTTGCATACAACAATGGCTACCAAACTAGTATTGGTATGCCACCTTATGAAGCACTCTATGGTCGGAAATGTAGAACTCCTTCCTGTTGGACAGAGTTAGCTAAAAGCAAGTTGACCGGTCCTGATATTGTTAAAGATACCGAAGAAAAGATTCAACTTGTTAAACTGAGATTGAAAGAAGCCAGTGATAGGTAGAAATTGTATGCGAACTTAAAAAGGAAAGATATTGAATATCAGGTTGACGATAAAGTGTTTTTAAAGGTGTCCCCATGGAGAAAGGTACTCCGGTTTGGAAAGAAAGGAAAGCTTAGCCCCCGGTTTATCGGTCCCTATAGAATCTTGGAACGGATTGGACCGGTAGCATATCGATTAGATCTTCCCAGTGAACTATCAAAATTGTGCAATGTTTTTCATGTTTCTATGCTTCGGCGATATCGATCTGATGAGTCACACATCATACCAATGCAAGATATCAGCTTCAGATATGATTATACGTATGATGAAGAGCCTAAACAAATCCTGGCCAAGGAAGTTAAACAGCTGAGGAACAAAAAGATTCCCATAGTCAAAGTATTATGGCAATACCATGGTGTACAAGAGGCGACTTGGGAACCTGAAGCATCTATGAGGGCTCAGTACCCACAGCTTTTCAATACATTTATGATTTTCGAGGACGAAATTCTTTTAGGGGGAGAGAGTTGTAATACCCCTCAATATACCTTAGAAGAATTATCATTAATTAATTATTATTGCTTATGTTTAATTAAGTGTAATTGTGTGTGAAAGGACCTAATTGCAAAGCTAAAGGGAAAGTTTTGGGGTAATAATAGAAATAAAGGAAAGTTCAAGGACCAAATGGCAAAAGTAAGGTTTGAAAGACATTTGGACCAATAAGAAGAAAGGAGAGAGGGATATTTTGATGGGGAGAGCCGGCCACCAAGGGGATTCATTCTCCATTTTCATCTTCTCTAACTCTCCTCTCTCTCATCCTCTCTCTCTCTCTAGATTTCTTTGAATTGGGATAAGAAAAAAATAGAAAGATTTACTTGGCTTTAAGCTTAAGGTAACACTCTTACTCTTTGGTATGTATGATTTATAAATTAGCTTGTTGGTTTTATAGAGGTGTATTATGTTTATAGAAGGAGAAGTAAGCAAAGGAAAGGGGAAGGAAACTCTTCATGGTTGAAGAAGAGGAAGCACAAACAAGGTATGGGAACTTAGGTTTTTATATGTGCATATATGTTATGATTTTTTTCATGAGAGAGAGATTTTGAATGTCTCTCAGGTGTTTATGGATGATTTTTAAGCTTAAAAAGGGGCTAGAGTTAAAAGTATACAAATTTTGGTTGAAAACATGAAAATCTGTTTTAAAGGCTAATTGATCAGTCTGTGTATTTTTGCTCATATCTTGAGCTATAGTTGTTCAAATGATGAAATTCCAATTGGTATGGAAACTAGACTTGTATATCTTGATTTTGCTAGAAGAGACCGGAAGCTGATTTTCACTGCTTGATAGTGAAATTCAGTATTGACTCTGATTGTGTTGGTTAATGTATCTTTATGAACAGTCTGTGGTTTTCTTAAATATCTAAAGATTTACAGGTCCTATTGAGGAGATTTTTTTATGTTTTAGAAACTGGAAATATAGGCCTAAAACTTTGTAGAAGATAGTGTTTTAAGAAAAATCCGTTTGGGATGTTGAAAGTGAGATGGAATTTGGGTTTTGAAATGAATTTACTGGATTTTTTGAGCAATGAGCTTCGAGGCGTTTGCCCCGTCGCTTTATGTCGCGAGCGCGACATCAAATAGTAGCTTTGTGTCGCGAGCGCAACTTATGCCGCGAGCGCGACATCAAAGAATGCTCATATAGGCCATTGTTGTCTGTCGCGAGCGTGATTAAGATCGTGGCCGCGACATTTGTCGCGAGCGCGACAATATGCCTTTATTTTCTATTTTTGATACTTGTATTTTATGACTTCAATTGGGATTTAAAATGTGCCTAAGCCCTCCTAAGCTTACAAATCATCCTAAATTACAAGTTTACAGTAAGGAGCCCTTTTAATTGCAAGACTTGCTAATAATTAAAAGGTAAGTCTTATTACCCTGAAATAAAATATGCATGAGTTATTCCTCTGTAATGATAGTATATGATTGTTCCTGTACTATGAGGTAACAATGTATGGTATTACAGTGCTTGCATTTATTAATGCTATAATGAAATATATTAATACAAGTTCACAAGATATGAAAGATGATTGACTTGTGCCTGCACTTAAAAACTTGGTTGTGGATAGATAGGCATGCCTATAGGGTTATAGTTGCAGCTGCTATAGTCTGACTCTTATGAGTTCACAGTTTGTCTCTAAATGAGACCATAGTTCTGACCCAATGGGTCCATAGATTTAATACCTTCGGGTATTCATAAATTTGATACCTTAAGGTATCCACAGCACCCGTTATCCACTCCCACAGGAAATTTGAGCAGGCAAATTGATAAGATAAATGAAATGCATATACAGTTACAATTATGCATCATATGAACTTTGGTTTCTTTACCTTATCATTTAAATATGCCAATTAGGTTACATTATTATTGTTTGTTTGAGTGATAACCACTCTAAGTGGTTATCAATATATTAGTTGTTCTCCACTAAGCTTTATAGCTTAGCACGGGTGTTTATCCGTGTAGGTTTGCAGGGTAGAACTGTTGTCTAGGGACAAAGCCAGCAATCTCCCAAGCCAACATCAGATTAAAAGGAATATTTTGATGTATGAGATTGATATTTTTGTATCTCTTTTGATTAGATAAAGATAAATTTGTACTTAAAGGCATGTAAATATTAAGTTATGTAAAGAATAACCAATGACATATGATAGTATAGCGCCAACTCGACATCATTGATATAGTATGAATGTATGTATGCTCATATATGCATCGATAATAGATAACTCACATGATTATTAGGGTTAATGAATGTAATTAGTAATAGTAATCCGGATTATCTAGTATAGTCATTACATGGTGGGGGTGGAGGCCAAAGGAAAATAACTAAAGTAGGGCCTTCATTAATATATGAAAAAAAAATGGCGACAAAGAAAAAAATTAAGATTTTAAAATTCAAGAATTGACATTTTTTCAATAATGTAAAAACAATATATTTTAATTAAGGTTGAATGAAAATAAATTAATTTTGCTGAACAAATTTTGTTTATTTAAAAAAAAGTTAAAAAAAATAAATAAATGCATTTTAAATTATTAATTTGATTAATTCAAAATTAATTTGATTTTATATCAAAATTTCAAACAATTACAAATATATTTTTTTCTCACTCCTATCGAAAAATAACTCACAAAATTCGGTTGAATTCAGCCCAATACATGAGCTAAATTCAAATAGATTAAAACAATCTATGACCCATTTAACCCATTATAAGAGGTAAGCCTAAACGGTCTGAGAATAATGAAATTTGGCAAATTTACTTTACATGTTACAGTTACACCAATGCCAAAATGGTCAAGTAAGAGTTAATATATTTATTTTCCACTTATTAAAAGCAATATTATTTCTCAAGTTATAATTTGTATATATCTTAATTAAATTTGGTTAATTGCTATTTTAATTTTATTATTATTACTACTACTGTGAAATGGTCACACACTAACCACGAAGCAGAAGAAGATTTTGAAGAGTGACGTGGTAAGTTTTGGGAGAAGATGTTTCAATCTGAGAGGCTGATGTGTCGATTCAATATCTATTCAAGACAGAGTAATGGAAAAGCATCGAAGAAAAGAAATTGAAAATAGGACAAAATTTTCTTGCTCTATATTAATTATCCAATAATCACCCCTTTTATCTCCGGCCACCGACCTAGACCTGTGCGTCTCCTTCCGGCATTCAGTTCTTTGTTGGGCAATCCGGTGGGACCCGTTTAATTGTTTTCTCAATGTCAACAGGTCAACTGTATTGTATATTATTAAGCAAATAGCTTAGCGCATTAATAAAAAATTATGGAGTATTTAATTACTTAAAAAAAGCAATATGCTATTACACTTTTTTGGCTATTATTTTAATACCAATATAACTAAGGGTTCTTTTTTTTTCTGTTTTAGTGAATATGAATCAAGTTTTTAAACATATATTGGTGACATCTTTTACAATTTAATATGTAAATAATCCATTTATATAATTTAATCTGTTTAATTTACAAAGTAATTCAATATATTTTCTAATATGTATATTATTGTAATTTCATAACATTTTTTATAAGATATGATTATAAAAAAGATTGTTCTCATAGAGTATATATGTAATATTTTAATTTTTAATGAAAATTTAAAATGATAAAAATACAACGTCATTACTGTTTGTAATCCAACTTATTTTTAATTCGACTCCTTTAATAATAACAAGGGCTAACCGGTCCATATGCCAAAAAAAATCAGTTTATTAAAATCGATTTTTTCAAAATACTAACCATTAACCAACTCGTTACGATCGGTTAACCAATTCATCAATTTCAATTTTTTGGACTGGTTAAATAATTTTTTTGATTAATTATTACAATTATAAAATGCAATTTTGAAAATTAAAATTTTCAAAATACTTTAAAATAAAAATTGAATACAATACTTAATTAAACATATTGTTTCAACAAAGCATCCATAAGGTAGAATGCAAAACCAGTGTTTGCAATGCACATTATCTAATGTAATGTATGTCCAATTTGAACCCTTCAAACAGGAAAAATGAACCACAAACTAGACTGCATAAAGGAGAGTGAGGGGGGGAGGTAGATGTAGTGTCAACTATAATTAGCTACTTATTCTGTCCTCAAATCATTAGAACACCCCCCCCCCCCCCCAACATACAAAACTCACACCTAATTTACTACCCCAGATACAACTCTGAGACAAAAGCATGGCACACCTTATGCTTAGTTTTCTCCAACAAGAGATGCATGTCTATAACTGAACAAATTACCTTATGAGTAGTAACAGATTCTAGAAGCTCAACTTGAAAAGTAACTATCTTGAATAATTTTTAATCTGCTGCAACAAAGTTTAAAAGTAGACATCATATGGCCAACTGGATAAGAAGAGATCAACATGGGCATGATTTTGTAAAAAGGAAAGTGAAATCCAAAAAGTTGTCTATTAAAATATAACCAACAAAACCCACCATCATTAGTTGAACAACACAATAATAGAGTTTTGATCCACATAGTTAGTCATCGAATAAAACAGTTTCTTCTCTCACATTTTCAACACCCTTCACAGATTAGTGCAGATGTCTATGCATTCAAGTACTAGTTAGGCTTGCTAAATCTCAAGCTCGAACACAAACACATATATTTTCATGTTAAGAACCTGTAAAAGGCTTTGATAATGAGATTCTCCTTAAGATATCATTAGAAAATATATAAGCTTGAGCAAATGAGTCAAGAAATGCATGGACATTAAACAATAAAGCCATAATCTTTTGACAATTTACAAATAAGTAAAACCCCACAAGATTTTGGACACCACAAAAATCAAAGTTCCAAAATTTTGTTGCCTGCAGCTTTGTGAATGTAGTTTCATTTCTGTTAAAAACTGTGCAGTTGAGATAACATGAGGATAAGCTCATCCGAAATAACCGAAATAATCGAAAATCGAACTTTTAATATTTTTATCAACCGAACCGAACTTAAAAAATAATTGAATTCAAATCGAATCAAATTTTTCGATCAGTTTGGTTCGGTTAATCAAAAAATCAAAAATTAAAACTATTTTTTAAAAAATAAAAAAATTGTGTCTAAAAATTATAAATCATAATATACTAAAATAAAAACATCTAAATTGTACAAAATAAAAGTTCAACTTAAAGATATAATTCCAAAATATATAATAAATAATACAATAAAACCGTTAAATAAATTTTTTTCATTTAATCGATTTTCAATTTAATCATCAAAATTCTAAATTATCACCTAAAAAATAGATATTAATAATTGATAAATGTACTCATATAATTTATAATTCAAAATAAGATAATTTACATATATAAAATAATTATTCAATTAAAAAATAAAAAAAAATTATAATTATATAGAATTTCTGTTAAGTTCATTTTTTCTGCTTTTTTTTTTCCTTCAAAAAACGAACTGAACTGAAAAATCGAAGTTTTCTAAAATTTAAAATTGAATCGAAAAATCGAACCAAATTAGAAAAATCAATTTGGTTCAATTTAGTTTGAACTGAAATTTGCTCACCCCTACCACTTAGGAGAAGCCAACATTGGTGAGAGTGGCTATGGTGAGAAGTGCAACGAGAAGAGGCAGACAACGAAAGGTGAGGGAGAGGTTCAGATAATAAATGGTTAGGGTTTTTTTGATTTAGGATTTTTAATATATATATATATATATATATATATATATATATATATATATATATTAAAAAATAATTAAATTGTTCAGTTAACCGAAATCAATAATTTTTCAAACAGTGGACCGAAATCGAATCAAAAATCGAAAATTCCAAATTTTAAAAATCTTAACCATTTTTTCGATTTGGTTAACCTAAAAAATCGATTAGATTTCTAATCAATTTTTTATTTTTTTTGCTCAACCCTAATAATAACCTATTTGAATTATTACTCGATCCTATATCTTATTTAATTTGTTTATAATCTATAAAATTTTTTATCTTTTTATGAATTAACTCATTTAGCAAATTATGGAGTCACTTCCAATTACCACACTAAGTTTCATACACCAATAATATACAATATGCCATTTATCTATGAATTACAATTTATTAATAAATGATAACAGTTCGAAAATTACCGAACTGCTTTCGGGTTGTGTCTTGATTGATACTCTAAAAACTTCTGAAAATAAGAAAATTTCGATAGGATCCGACGAGCAAACTTTTTGACGGTCAAGTTAGTAATCGGTAAAGATATGATCTTTTGTAGAAAAGGCTAAGAGAGATAAATACCTGATGATCTTGACTATTTATAGAGATAAGTGTCCTATCCTGGTTAGGAATCCTGATGGCCATTGGAGTTTTGCTGGAGAAGGAATCTTGCCCAAATAGGAAGTCCTCCCTGAATGGGAAACTTCACCAGAACAGAAAGCTAAACTAGAGTTCAAGTCCTAATAGGACTATTGGAACGATGTCATTGTCATAGTACTGACTCAGAATGACCTAAATAATTAAGGGCTATAACTATGGAACAAGCTCATAGGCCTAATTCGATTATCATAAATCCCCCTCGAGGTATGAGATATTTATATCGAAAGTGTGCTGAACAACTGTTCGACAATCCTTATCTTCAATCCCAACTACACAGTTGTTCTTATTATTCAAAATAAAGTGACACTTCGATCACCGTACCAATAATAACTACGGTTCCTTTGATTTTTGCAATGACAGGAATAACCATAATTGCATCTCCTTAATTCCCTTATAACAGTTGGCAAAGCAATTAATTTCACACACATCAAAGAAATCTCCACCCTCCAACTCTTTTCAATCCAACGGTCCATCCTAACTATAAATACCCTTCATCTTTCACCATTTTACCTTTTTCGCTTTCTCACTCTAGACTTTACTTTTGCGCTTTGCTCCTTTACACACCTTTGATTCTTTTACTCAAGATCTCAGGTTAGTGCCTTAAACTTCCTTCTTTTTTCTCTTCAACATTTCTTTTCTACCTTTTATTTTTCAAAATGAGTGGATCTGAGGATTCAAGTGAGATTAGGATTTCTGATAACCTATTAGATAATAGCCCTTCGAGCACTTTCTCTCCTAGTTCATCAACTACTAGTGCACCTATAAGGAAACCTGTGTTCCAACCTTTATAAAATACTAATGCAAACGTAGAAATCATCCTTGAAAATGCTTCAAATTTAGGAGTACTTGAACCCAACCGATCTAGACCTTAAAGGCCACCAAAGTCAAATCCTTGAGTTCCTGAAATTAGTTTAACTATAAGCATTGTCGAACTCTCCTACCTTAAAACTAAGTTAGGGATTCCCATTAACTATATACTCCTAGCTTTGAGCCCTGACATTCATGCCAATTACTTCTTTAGTGATAGTAAAAAACTCATTCTATACGAAGCCGATATATGAGCAGGAGTTACCATTCCTTGATCTTATTTCAAAATAGTTTTTCTTTAATTATATGATCTAACTGTTAGTCAATTACACCCTAATACTTGGCTCACCCTTACAACCTTGCAAATTTGTACTTTCAAAAATGCCATTGACCTTACCGTACACCTATTTAAAGTAACTCATATGGTTGGTCTATGAAACATGATGGAAGATCACTGTTACATTTAAGCTCGATTAGGATACGACATTTTCTTAAGGAAACTAGACTCTTCTAAAAATCGAAAACACCAATTTTTCATTGTAGAAGGCGATGACTAGTTCCCTATCCGAACTTCTTGGAGGCACTTCATAAATAGAAATGAACAATGCTTAGAGCTAACCCTAGCTAAAGAAAAAAAATTAGCTCGATGGAGGGAGCTTGCTCGGGCAAAAATTGACATATATGAATTTTTAGACCTAAAGTCCTCCCCTATACCTCCCAGCAAGATACGAGGTATATTTATACTTTCTTATCACATAAAAAAATCTAATTTGTTCTCATTCTTTCTACTTTTCGTAGTTATGAAAAGAGCCAGCAAGTAAGCCTTCAGTGAGAAGCTTAAGGCCAAAAAGGCTAAGCTCGAGGAAAATTTCCAACATATCGATATAATGCCAACTTCAGATCCTATCTAGATAAGGAACATTAGCTCTACTCTGACCACTAGGGCAATCACCCCTACTGTTAGTGCTGCTACAAAACCTATAACTATTCCTACAAGTTTGCCTCCAACCATATCGTCTAATGGCTTATAATACAATAACCCATCAAATGCCATAACTATCTCCGATGCTTCACCTATATCTCCTACCAGTCTTGCTAATATAGGTTGCTCACCTGTCCTATTACCTGGGCTTTTGACCTTTCGAGTTTTGAATAGAGGACCTTATTTCTTCCTGAATGGAGTAAAAAAAATGAACAAAATAGTAGAATAAGTTTAGGGTATGTAGCTCTTTAATCCTTTTGCCTACAATTTTGCTAACCATAGTTATTCGGCTTCTGCTTGCTACTAACTTGCATTTCGGATGAAGTATCCTCCTTTATAAACTTACAAGTGGCTTGCCTATTAGTCGTTACGAGGAGGCATCAATTCGAGATATACTTCTTTAATACCTTATATTTCTTCTCATTGTCACTTTTTTTTAAACATGCTCTTTTATACAGAGTTTAATGATCTCCAATGCTGTGATCGGCCAAATAAATAGGCTTATAGGTTTGCTCAAGGAACAGAAAAAAATTACAATCGAGCTTAAAGAGAAGCTAAAGAAATCAAGCAAAAGGCTAGAAGGAGTATGCTGATACCATCAAAGCCAAAATAAGAAGATGGAAGAAACTAATCATAAGGTAGCCGAAGAGATTGTTTGAAAACTTGTTGAGGTAGAGGACTCCTTCAAGAAAGCTCAATAAGAGTTCCAAATTGCTAAGGTTAAGCTGGAAAAATGTCGAGCTGATAAGGCAAAACTAAAGGCTAATTATGTCAAGCTAGATAAAGGGAAATTCGGGCTCAAGGAGAAAATGGATGATCTTACTGCCGACAAAGTTGTTGTCTATGACGATAAAATTATCCAAGTCATGAAGGGCAAATTTCCTCAAGAAGACTTTTCTTGGGTGGATGACCCCGACTTGGATGAAGAATAATTAGGATTTTCCTTTTCTCCTTTTTTTATGGCTTTCAAATGCAGCTTCTGCACTATGTAAAAATGTTTTTAATGAAAGTTTTAACTCATACTTATCATTCTTACCTTTTATTTATCAAACTATATATTAAACAGTCTAGTTCTCTTAGTAGCCTTCAAGACTATATTGCTTATCTTTCATAAACTTCAAACTTTCAATTTGATTTGTACTTCATCGTACTGAATTTGTTATTACTCCAAACTATATGACAAATAGCTCGAGCCCTATAAAAACTTGAAATAACTCATATAAAATTAAATAATTTAAAGAAATCTATAATTTAGATAAGTGATTATGTGTTGAAAATGCTTATAGCTTAAGTTATTGCGTTGAGCTTTCTCTATTAATAATAAATGTGCTCATGGCTTAAGCTAACAAGCTGATCTGTTATATAAAATTATGATTGTGGCTCATAACAAAAAAAATACTGACCAAAGCTTTGAACATTATACTAATGGCGAACATACCTTTTTGTACTTAAAAAAATACAATATGCTCATGGAGAACATGCCTAATTGAGCTGAATACACTACGCTCATGGCAAACATGCCTAATTGAGCTGAAGAAGGCTCATGGAAAACATGTTTAGTGAGCTTTAATGAAGTGCTCATGGCAAACATGCCTGTTTAAGCTAAAGATGGCTTATGGCAACCATGCCTAGTGAGCTTTAACAAAGTGCTCATGGCGAACATGCCTAGTGAGGTTTAATGAAGTGCTTATGGGAACATGCCTGGTGAGCTTTGATAGAGGCTCATGGTGAACAAAAGTAGTGAGCTTTCAACCCTTAGTCATGGCGAATGATCGGTGTCTAGTAAATGTACTAGATCGGCTAGTAATATAGGAACCTGAATATCAAACCTAAGGGATACTTATGAAGGCATAAAAGAATTTAAGATTTTTAAAACCAAAATTAGTGTGAAAAGAAAGAAAGAATCCCCACAGTTTTGATTATAAACTCAAACTTAAAACAGAAATTTAACAACTAAAGTAACAATAATAATTAAAGCAATTAACAATAAACTTAAACAAAGCAAGCAAATAACGTTAATGAAAATTCAATGATAACAAGTCTTTCACTAAAGGACTTTTCACCTCTATTTCTCACGCATATGACTCAATTCAAAGTTTAATGCAGTTGATTATGAAAAACTGGTAATAAACTCAGATAACTTCTCAAAATATATTTCTAAGAACTAAATTTCCTTATTCAAAACAATTCAATACTAGCATATAAATCCAATTTTAGATTCCTAAATATCTATAAGACCCTTTCTCAAGAAATCTTACTTCAATTCATTCTTAATTTAACTTTTCATAGCTTTAATTCGCCTAATACTAACACATATTTATCAAATTTTTCAGAAAATAACTGTGAATTCAATTAACCAAACTAAACCATGAACATGCATATCTTAAGTTACTATTAATTCAATTATTAATCATTTCTTAACAAATTAACAATCAAAGTAAAAGCAACTATAGATAAGGAATTTGAACAAGAATTAAGAAACAATCAACTGACACTCAAATTAAAGAACAAATCAAGTAATTACATAAGAAATAAGAGGGTTCAAGTTCCCTCAGCAAAAGAAAACAAACTACTCACTCATCGTCATTGACAATAAACAAAAATAAAGTAAAGAAACGATACACATAAACCCTTCAACTGAACTTGAAGTTTCTGCAGAATGCTCCACTTTCAACCTCTGAATTTAAGTGTAAAACTGCTCTTAAAATTTAAAATAAACTCTAAAATATGAATAACCTATAACTAGTGGAGTAGGATTTTAATCGGTGGAGTATGCTTGCTTTACTTTGGCTTTACTCCGTAGAGTAACATCTTACTCTACGTAGTGTGTTGACACTCCACAGAGTAGATTTATACTCCACAGAATATAGAGCCTCTAGACATCATGTTCAATTCTTCCTTTCTTGTAAAGCTTCCCAAAAGCAAAGTTTCAATTAGATCCTTCATCTTAGTTCTTTTTCCTTTCAATTAAGTCTTAAAAACACAAAAAATGCTTAATTAAACAATTAAAACACCAAATGAAGAATTTAACTAATAAAATAACTAAATTAACGTAAAACTAATCTAAAAATATATTAAAAATACATTAAAATCATAGTTAAATTTACACTTATCAAATACCTCACACTTAGCCTTTGCTCGCCCCCAAGTAAATCTGAACAAACCAACTTTTCAAAATAATCAAACTCAAAATTAGATTTAAACAATTCAAGAGTAAGTTCAACATTTAACAAGAGCACTCAATAAAATCATGGCTAGAATAAACTCAAAAAATGAAATAAGAATCAATTTCCGTGTGTGTATGCAAGACCAAAATAATTTAAGCACTTTCCAAAAATAAAACACCAATCACTTCATAATTAAGCTTTAGAATTGATGAACACTGAGTATACATGTAGTTTCGCACTTGAAACTCTAGAAACACCATAGGCCTCTCCTTTAGCACCGGAACCCGAAAGTCATCTCTGCTAAACAACTCAAAGCAAAGTATAGAATCACTTAGATCTTAAAAGGGTTGTAATAGGGTTAAATGAATAGCTATCAAAGAATGGTCAAAAGATAATCAAAGAGAATTAGCCACTATATACTTGAATAAATCACATTTCTAAATTTTTAAACTATTAAGCATAATTTTCTTGTGAAGCTTGCTTATTCAATATTCTTAAGCATTGAACAAACCCAAATCTGAACAAACCAACTTCTTAGAATAATCAAAGTCAAAATTTGATTTAAACAATTCAAGACTAAGCTCAACATTTAACAAGAGCACTCAATAAAATCATGGCTAGAATAAACTCAAACAAGGAAATAAAAATCAATTTCCATGTGTTTATGCAAGACTAAAGTAATTTAAGCACTTTCCAAAAATAAAACACCAATGCACTTCATAATTAAGCTTTAGAATTGATGTGCACTGAGTATGCACATTGTTTCGCACTTGAAACTTTAGAAACACCATAGGCCTCTCCTTTAGCACCGAAACCCGAAAGTCATCTCCGCTAAACAACTCAAAGCAAAGTAGAATCACTTAGATCTTAAAAGTGTTGTAATAGTGTCAAAGGAATAGCTATCAAAGAATGGTCAAAATATAATCAAAGAGAATTAGCCACTGTATACTTGAATAAATCACATTTCTAAATTTTTAAACTATTAAGCACAATTTCATTGTCAAGCTTGCTTATTCAATATTCTTAAGTATAGAACAAACCTAAAATAGAAGTAATAAGACTGAAATCCCTATCATCTTTCTTATTCCTGTGAAGTCCCACTTTCTTTCCCTTATAAGTACCCCACACTTAAAAGTTTTCCATATATGCTAGCTTTATTTCTTTTTCTCTTTCTTTTTTCTCTTTCTTTTCTTTCTTTTTTTTTTCTGCTAGCTTCTTTTGCTAGCAAATTACAGAAATAGGGGTCAAACAAGGATATTATACAAGCACTTAACTTCATCACATAATTCTTGAAACACCCTAATTTTTGCATTTGACACACATGACATGTTATAGAGCATGATTAGTTATTTTGGATCAAGTTTCAAGATCACCGGGATTGAGTAAGAAAATTTAGAAAGAATGCAAAGGTAAACGTGCCCAAGCCAGGAGAACCCGGGACGGGGGACCCGATGGGCAGTATAATTTTACTACAAAACATGGAAGTACATATCAAAGGGAGTCTAATGGTACAATTTGAGTAAAAATTGAGATCAAATAAACCTCAAAAAGGCAAAAGAAGAAAATTTTGCGATTCGTCGTGGGTTTGACCGACCATTAGGAGGCCTTAGAGATCTCCAATTGACTTCAAATTTAATATACATGCTATAAATAGTGTAATGACACCCAAGGAACTGAAAAATAACCATTTTGGCAGTTCTGAAATTTAGAGTTTCGTAGTGGCTGTGTAGGCCGTTGAAGCTAAAAGTACATTGAAACGATGTTAGAATGAGCTAAAATTTTTACCATATATTTTAATATATATAGTGACACTTGGGACAAAATTTCAGGGCAATCTAATATCGGGATCAAAAATTCATATTTCGGGGTGCAAAACTAAAATCAAGTCATTTGAGGGGCCAAATCCAAAAATTTGACCATGAAATTTTATATGAATTACTAATTTTGGATGATAATTAGGTGTGTATGATATCAAGTTGGTAGGGTAAGCCTAAGTGTCTAGGTGAGTGACAAGTGGCTAATTTTAAAGCCATTGGATTCACTAGCAAATGAATGAATCTTGACCAGCCATTTGGGGTATGTAAGAGCCTTCTAGAGAAGTTTGGAACCCCTAAGAATTATAGAAAAAATCGATCTCCTCCTCCCTCTTTTCTTCTCAAAATCGAAACTACCCTAAAAAGGCCATTTCCACCATTTTCTTCCTTCTCTCTCCAATTTCCATCAAACCTCAAGCTAATTTTTCATCTAAAGGCACTAAAAGACCTCCTCTTCATCATAGAATCACGGCTGGAGCAAGTGGAATTGAGGAAAATAAATATTTGAAGAGAGAGAAAAGTGACAAACTTAGGTAAATTTATGGGTTTTAGCTAGTTTTAATGGGAGCTTTTCATTTAGTCATGTAGAATAACATGATTTAAGTTCATTAGCATCAAAGATATGGTAAGAATCAAAGCATAAATTCATAATTTTCTTTGATGAATTTCGGCCATTAGGTGAGTTACAAGGAGAAAGCCAAAACAAGGAAGGAAAAGGGAAAGAGAAAGAAGTCTAGGTGACTTATAGGCCATTCAAGGTTAGTGGATACCAATTTACACTTAATTTCATAATTTTTATTGAATTTTCCCTAAACTTTACATTATGTAACTAAGGAAAAGTATGTGAAATGATGAAATGAATTAATATAATATGTTAAAAAGGTGAATTAACATGTGAAAAACATAAAATCATAAAGAAAACTATGAGAAAGCCTATGGTCCTTTAGTGGCCGAATGACTTTGTATGGGTTTTCATGAATAAATTTCATAATAAATGCCTAAAATGATGTGAACTATTTATTATGAGAATGGGAAAGCATGTTAGAATGATAAACCACATGAAAATGGCATGATGAGTATGAGTACATAATGATAACATATGTGTAATTATGAAATATACATGTATAATGATAATGTAATTACATGAGAATATTAATAATGGTATTAAAATCATATATGACATGTGAATTAAAATAAATTTTATCATAAGCATGATAACTCCAAATGGCCAAATGATAGCCATGTGAAAAACTATGTATTTTTATGTGATATAGGTGACATGATATGTATACATGATGTATGTATGTAAATCATACACTTGAGAATGTGACATGATGTGAATGACATAAAATACGACATAATGAGTACCATTGAAGTTATAATACATTGCCCTTAGTGTACAATGGATAATCCAGGAGCACTAAATATAATGGCTGGCCATAGGGACATATGTACCGCGGTCGCACCACGAGATTTATCATATCGTACATTTTATAGCTTGTCGGCACATTAATTACTGGGGCGTAGGGTCACGTCAAGTGATCTGGTCCCTATTTTCATCATTGAAGTCCTCATCCCGTTTATCTAGATCGAGAATTTCCACTGATCATACTAGGGACAAAATCGTAATTATGAGTATTTCTGTATAAAAATGAAGTCTTATGAGTAAACATGCCATTCATGTATTTTATTGATGAAAATGATGAAAAATGAGGTCAATTAAGTTGACAAAGGTAAGAATATAATTATACAAGAAATTAAGGACCAATTGATAATTTGGCATTGAAAAATATGATTAATAAAGTTAGAATGGACAAGACCAAAAAGGGTAAAATTATAATTTTTAAAAGTTCAGGGACTAAATTGAAATTTATCACCTTATAAAAAAATATATGAATTAAAGAAATTGAGTTAGAAATGATAAATTTCTAAGTAAAATGTTAAGTATAGATAATAAACACAAATTTTATAATTGTTATGTTATTAAATAAAATTTTGTGTAATAGTATCCAACACTAGACAACAATGTTGCTTAGCGCATAGTTGTTGTGACTTCGCGTAGGGACAGGTACTGTAAGAGAAGAATTTAAGGTCGAATGGCATGTACATATGACTTGGGACTTGAGTCCATTTTGTAGCTTTAGGAAAAAAATTGTAGTAATTTGTATATGTATGTATATGTGGTTTGTAAACATAATTGTGATAATTATACTGGGCATGTCTGGGCATGTAATAGGACATATATGTATATTTATGTATGTGTGCTTGTGTAATGATAATGTGATGGGATGGTGATGGAATATAGAAGTGTTGAATGAATGATGAAGTGGTGGAGAAGAAGAATGATCTTAGGGAGTGTAAATTTCAATTGCAGGTTTTTGGAAAGCATAAAAATTAAGCCGTCATACTGCCCAATTTATTTACCAAAGAATTAGTAATTTATCCTAAGTAAATATCATATTGTTATATACCCATAATAATAATAACAATAATATTAATCCACTAGGTAAAACCCAATAATTCGTATGATGACGTGAGCAATTTGGTACAGTATTTTGTCAGATATTAGGGTGTCACAATTCTTGTTCTCAATGATGTAATCATTCTCATTACACTTATTTTAAATGCCCAATAAATGTAAATCTATCCAAATCTAGAGTGGCCAATTCTAGAGGGTAGATAAAAGCTTTTAGGCTATATGGTTAATAATGAGTGTAACAAAAATAATAAACATGGTACGCTTTAAGCATACCTCGTTAATCTCAAATTGGCTGACAAATGTTAATTATATCAAAAAGGTAGGAAAACAGTCTTTTAATTAGCCCAATAAGAAAAAATTTACCTAGATCACTTTCTAAGTTGCTTGAGTTATTTTTTATTCTTCGAAGGGTGATGAGGAAGGTTCTAATGTCCTAAAATTCCTTGCTCAACTATTTCAATACACTGGTTTTTCTAAAGTTTAAAAACTGATCTTTTGTGCTTTAAGAGTGGAAACTAATAATTATAAACCAAGTTGAGTAATAGACTAGCACAAAACTTCATTGAACAACCTACTTGTTTTACTGCTAAACTATAGTCTTGACTAATGCACAATCTAAATTCAAGTTCAATTTGTTCAAATTCTAAGAGAAACTGGGCAAACTAAGCTTTATGTAAGCTAAGTGATACATGCTAATTAACTACTTATTAAAGTGCTCTAAGGATAAAATAACTAATTAATAAGGACTAACAACTATTTATATCAATATTGAGTTAGTTACAGCACTAAGTTGCTCAATACAACCAAAAAGCAAACTAAAAATAAAAACAAGACAAAATAAAACAAAACAAAACAAAACAACATAAGTGTTTTCATAATATAATGAAAGGGAATAAGTACATTCTACTTCCTGGATTTTAGCAAAATTCTAGAGCTCAGAGAAGTTCTACCCCCCTTACAAAGATGTTGTTGTCCTTAGCAACTAAAACTCGTCTCACTCGGATGGCGGAGGTGGGAATCGCTTCCAAAACTCAACATTGAACCTTTCAAAGTCCCTTATTAACTCTCCAATATCATCTCTCATATTATCTATCCTTCCTATTACTTGATTCATGAAAGTCATGAGTATTGGAGGAATTTTTTGTTGTTCATATGCTGGGGTAAGGATTGGAGCAGGAGCTGGAGGTGGTTGTGCTGGATTGGCTAGCTCTGGTGCATCTTCCTCTGGTTCCTCATCTCGATTCCGACCAATAGTGATTAAATGTAAGTACTCATATCGCGTGGACCAACGCCTCCTGGGCTCCATCACTAAAATTTTAATTCGAGTTAGCATACCATAATCAATATATTTTATCTCACCGAGGGATTGACGCATGTCCGTATGCCCCACATGGTTGGCCATAATGGTTGCTACCCATCCTAATAAAGTCTTCCTAATTTTTTTATTCTTCTTTTGTAGCTCCTCAATTTTCCTTCATAAAAGCATAACACCATTGATGTGGATTCTTTCCACCATGTACCTTAGGAGCATGCATTCTTCAGCATTTATACCAACTGTACTGCCAAGACAACTAAAGAATGTGATAGATAAAAATCTATGTAAAATTCTCAGTGCATGGTTACCTAAAGCACGTGCTTACATTTTGCTCATCTTGTACTCCGTTGGATTCAGGGGGTCCCAAATAAATTCTCAGTTCTTCTGACGTGTAGCATTTGGTAACTCTCCTATGGCATTTGTTGAGAAGCCTAACTTCTCAGCAAAATCAGGAAAAAGCATGAAGTGGCATCACCTACCAAACTTAAAGCTTACAATGCCTAAATCCTGCTCATCTTCAAATGTTAGCTTAAAAGAAGTGAAAAATTGCAGCACAATATAAGGATAAACCACTAGTTGCTTAAGAATGAATCGTTCCAAGCCAATGTTTTGAATAAGAGGGTAAATTTCATCCCAAAGGTTGCCATCTGCAATCTCCAAATAAAACTTCCGTAGGTATATTGGCTTCACAAACTTCATGTCCTTGAAGTACTTATATAATTCAACATTTTCTTCATCAATATACGCAGGAAGATGCTTTTCTAAAGATGTAGATGCCTCCTCAACTCTTACCTTTTTTGGTGCCACTGCACAAACACAACCATGCCAATTTAAATGATAATACAAAGTAAACCATATTCGAGGCAGTTGTAACCATTGAATTAATGGAACACCAATTTGTTATAATGAGAAATGCAGTGAATGAGGTGGGAAACAAATGTTAATTAGGTGCATATATGATGAGTTGAGAAAAACAAATGGCATGATAATGAAATGATGAATTAAAATTAAACAAATAGTTAAGCTTTTTCTTTGAGGCATTTTATCAAGCATGTTGTGTGCATGATTTTATAAAGCTATAACTAATGTAATTTTAATTATTTCAAACCCAAATTTATATCAAAATACTCTTTTACATGCACCTAAGTCAATTACAATCATAAAAATTTCAAATCACATAAAAAACAATGCAATATCTCATTTTAAAATAAGTACAAGTTCACACATTCTGGAGAGTAAATTAAGCAACCAACAATGAAATTAAAAAGAATTAAAGGCATAAATGAACTTACTTGAGTGATGAGTTGATGCACAAAGAATATTGAGCAAGCAAAAGACTCACTCGGTGGAGTAGAATTTAGAAAGGCCGAGTAAGACACTTAACAATGGGAAAAACTAACAAATAAAAGAGAGTGTGTGCAAAAATAATATAAATAGGGGTTTTATAAGGCCACCACTCGGAGGAGTGTCCTTTCACTCTACTGAGTGTTACCTCTCTAGACACTAAGACCGAAAATATATATATATATATATTTTTTTTTTTGTTTAGAAAACTAAAACACTATGTAGAGTAAAAATATACTCTACCGAGTGTGATTTCACTCAGTGGAGTATATTTTTACTCTACATAGTGCTATCACACTGGACTACAAAACATAAAAACAAACAAATTTTATTTAAACCTAATACTCTGTAGAGTAAAATCTTACTCTAACGAGTAAGAATCCACTCGGTGGAGTAAGATTTTACTTCATGGAGTAAATCCTCTCTGGACTCTTTAAACACAAAACCAGGAAAAACTAAAATGGCTTAATCGATTGTTTTACTGCAAACTGCTTAAACTCTTCAATTTTCACCTAATCATCTCTAAAAAAATCATGCCTTCTACTATAATTAAGATCAGCAATACTCACCTGATTTAGACTTTAAATTGCACAAAAATTAAATCAAGAATGTGTCGTTATTCAGGGAAATTGCCAGGTACCTGTTATATTTGATTTTGGTTTTTCTGCACTTTTGTTGCTGCTAAAACAACAGATGAACTCTATTAATACCATGAGATATGCATTCGCTTTATAATATATGTATGAAACACTTAGGGCGCTAAAAGCTTAAGAAAACTAAAATGGTAAAAACTTTAAACAACACAAACAAAACTTATTGCAAAATTAAAACCTACTACAAGGAAAAGGGTTAGAAGAGATAGTTCTGAGTTTTTGTTAGTCCTCAGCTAGACTTTTAGGACTGTCTTACTTGTTAAGGAGTACCAGAGTTGCCTCAGCAACCTCCTGATGAGCATGAAAGTATGGTTTCAATCTATGGCTGTTAACTCTATACTCATGTCCATCCTTTGGATTTCGAATTATGATAACCCCAAAGTCATTACTTGAAACCACCTGATAAGGACCTAACCATCTGGATTTGAGTTTACCTGGGAATAATCTCAGTCTGCTATTATATATTAACACAAGCATCTCGAGAGTAAATTTCTTATGATTCGGCCTCTTATCATGCCATTGCTTGGTTTTCTCCTTGTAATTGACAGCATGATCATACGACCATTGTCGAATTTCTTCTAACTCATTAAGATGCAATTTCCTTTTTGTTCCTGCAGTACTTAGATTAAGATTAAGCATTTTAATAACCTAATATTCTTTATGTTCTAGTTCGACTGGCAAATGACATGCTTTACCAAAAATCAACCTAAAGGGGGACATACCAATAGGGGTTTGGTAAGCAGTTCTATAAGCCTATAAAGCCTCATCGAACTTATAGGACCAATCTTTCCTAGCATTATGTACTATTTTTTCTAAGATGGTTTTTAATTTCCTGTTGGACACCTCTACTTGCCCATTTGCTTAAGGATGGTAAGGGATTGTAACCTTATGTCTAACACCGAACTTTTTAAGCAATGTTTTAAACTGGTGATTGACAAAATGCTTTTCCCCATCACTAATAATAGCTCTTGGTGCCCCAAGCCTAGTGAATATATTATTCCTAAGGAATTCAAGTACTACTCTTGCACCACATGTTCCAGTAGCTACTGCCTCTACCCATTTACTTACATAGTCTACGGCTACTAGGATATACTCAAAGACAAAAGAATTTGGGAATGGTCCCATGAAATCAATGCCCCAAACATAAAAAATTCCTACTTTTAGCATATTGTTCATAGGCATCTCATCCCTTTTCGATATATTACCAACTCGTTGACACTTATCATAAGACTCTATAAAGGACTTAACATCACTAAAAAGAGTAGGCCAAAAGAAACCTGACTGATGGATTTTTGCTACTGTACGATTAGGGCCATGGTGTCCACCAACCTCTCTTCCATGACAAAGTCGTATAATGTTCGCTTGTTCTTCTTTTGGAACACATCGCCTTAACACTTGGTCTGGGTAGATTTTTATCATGTATGGATCATCCCATAAATAGTGTCTTGCATCCGCCTTCAATTTTTTCTTTTGTTGCCATGTGAAATCCTTTGGAAGGTAACCTCCTACAAGGTAATTAGCGACATTAGCATACCAAGGAACTGAATTAGCATACGAATAAATAGCATAAATATGTTTTTTAGGAAATAAGTCAAAAATTTCTCCCTTTTCTATATGAGTATGATCCAATCTAGATAGATGGTCAGCTACAAAATTTTTAGCTCCCTTTTTATCTTTTATCTCCACGTCAAATTCTTGAAGCAATAAGACCCATCTAATAAGCCTCTGTTTGGAATCCTTCTTAGCAAAGAGATATCAAAGTGCTGCATGATTCGACCACACTATCACTTTAGAACCAAGGAGATATGGCCTAAATTTTTCAAAATTGAACACTATTGCCAAAAACTGCTTTCCTGTGGTGGTGTAGTTCACTTGTGCTCCTGTGAGTGTATGCTTGGCATAATAAATGGTATGAAAAATTTTCTCTTTTCTTTGCCCCAAAACTGCTCCTACTGCAAAGTCCTTAGCATCACATATGATTTCAATAGGCAAGTTCTAGTCTAGTGATGCTATGACAGGTGTTATAATTAACTTATGCTTTAATTAGTTAAAAGCCTGCAAACACTCATCATCAAAGTTAAATGCAACATCTTTAAGCAGTAAATTGCAAAATGGTTTAACTATTTTAGAAAAATCCTTAATAAACCGATGGTAAAACCCGACATGACCAAGAAAACTTCTAATTCCTTTAACATTCGTAGGCGGAGGCAATTTTGAAATTATCTCTACCTTTGCTTTGTCAACCTCAATACCATTTTTAGAAATTTTATGCTCTAAAATAATTTCCTCGCTTACAATAAAATTACATTTCTCCCAATTGAGAACCAAATTAGTTTCCTCACATTTTTTCAAAACCAATGCTAAATTAGATAGATATGAATTAAAATTACGACCATATAAAGTAAAATCATCCATAAAAACTTCTATGAATTGTTTAATAAAATCATGAAATATAGCCATTATGCATCTTTGAAAAGTAGCTGGGGCATTACAAAGACCGAAAGGCATTCTCCTATAGGCAAATGTGCCATAAGAGCATGTAAAGGTGGTCTTTCCTTGGTCTTTTGGGGCTATAGAAATTTGCATATACCCTGAATAACTATCTAAAAAATAGTAAAACCTATTTCCAGCTAATCTTTCTCGCATTTGATCAATAAAAGGTAAAGGAAAATGGTATTTTTTAATGGTACTATTTAACCTCCTATAATCAATACACACTTTCCATCCCATTACAATTCGTGTTGCAATTAATTCATTATTTTCATTAGTCACCACAATCATACCTTCCTTTTTAGGCACACATTACACAGAACTCACCCAACTACTGTCAAAAATGGGATAAATAATACATGCATCAAGTAGTTTTAATACCTCTTTTTTCACCACTTCTTGCATAGATGGGTTAAGCCTTCTTTGAGGTTGCACTACCGGCTCGAAATCTATCTCCATCGATATCTGATGTGTACAATAACTGGGGCTAATTTCCTTCAAATCTGAAGCCTCCCATCCTATTGCTCCTTTATGCTTCTTTAAGATCTCTACTAGCATTTCTTCTTCTAAACCTAACAAAAGTGAAGAAATAATTACAGTTTTTGCATTTTCCTCCAAAAATACATATTTTAAATGTGAAGGAAGAGTTTTGAGTTCAGAGTGATTTTCTCCTTTAGGAGGGGACTGTTCATCCTCATTCATTCCTTCATTGTGCTCTCTTTCCAATTCTTGTATCAGCTCTTCTTCTTGCTTTTCCATATCCTTCTTGTTCTTCGAATGCATCAAACAATCCTGTAACTAATCATTTAACAAAATGTTTTTTCTGCTTTTCCTCTACACATTCTTGAATATTATCTACAAAACAAATGGATTCTTCAAAGTTATAAGAAGGGTTTTTTTATCACTTTATTAACATTAAAAACCATTTTCTCCTTATTAAACCTTAAAGTAACCATTTATCCATGTAAATCTATTAAAGCTTTTACTATATTCAAGAATGGTCATCCTACTATTAAGGACACTTTTCAATCTTCCTTTATATCCATTACCACAAAATCAACTGAAAATATAAAATTTCCTACTTTTACCAATAAATCTTCAATAATACCTTTTGGCCTATTTACAGATCTATCTGCTAATTGTAGTGTTATTCGGGTCTCCTTAAGATCATCTAAGTTTAATTTCCTGCAAATTGAATAAGGCATTAAATCACATAAAGCATGTCTAACAAAATTACCTCCTAATTCACAAGGTAACGTAAAACTACTAGGGTCTTCTAAATTTTCAGAAATTTTATTCATTAAAATAATACTAAAATTTTTGGATAATTAAATCGTACCTATACCCTCTAACTTCTTTTTATTAGAACATAACTCTTTCATGAATTTAGCATATTTAGGCATATGTAATAGAGCTTCAGCAAATGGTAAATTTACATACAACTTTTTAAACATGTCTAAAAATCTGGATAGTTATTCATTGTTCTTTTCTTTTCTAGTTAGAGATGGAAAAGGTAACCAAGATTCATCAATAACAGTAGAAATGAGTTTTTCTTTACCTTTACCCTTCTCAACAACTAGAGATACCTCATCTAAATTTTTAGAGTTAGGAATAATTACCTCCGTTGTTGGTTCCACCATTTTTGAAGAATTCTTTCACGTGTCAGGTTCTTGTATCTCTTTCCCATTTCTCAAAGTGATTGCTTTCTCTTTCCTTTTAGGATTGTGGTCTACATTAGATAGAAATATACCTTGAGTTTAATTAGACAATGAATTTGCAAGTTGTCCCATTTGATTCTCTAAGTTCCTAATAGATGCTTCTTGGTTTCTCATCTAAAAATCTTGCGATTCCACCTAGCATCTTGACTAGCTAAAATTGCATTTTGGGAAGCCATAAAACTAGCAATCATTTCTTTTATATTTGACTTATTTTCTTATGGAGGTGGTGTTAGTGTAAGCCCTAGCCCTAATACATTGTTATAAAGCATTTAATTTAATAAATGAGGCATTTGTTTTATCTATTGTATTCCTGTGCATATCAATTGATAGAACTATCCAAGAATGTTATTTCAGTTTAAGTTATCATGTGTGAGGCACATGGTTGTAAGACCTTGAAACAAATGAGACTTCATTCCAAATATCCCTAGTCGGTCATTGTTATGGGAATAACAAATGAATTAAGACTAGTATGCTCTCTCTGATAAGAAGAGTTTTGCCTTACGGATTATAAGGACAAGAGTGTCAATCATAGATCATAGATACATGTTTAGAACATGGTATCTGGATTCGATCCGTTCATGAGAACACTACATGGTATAAGTCATAAGTGTTTCTCATATGCAAGTTTTGCATCGGAGTTCTTAGACCTAAAATCTCTATGAAACTCTTTATGAATTACTGTATACTTTGACATACACCTAACGTGCTCGTAACAGGGTGACAAGTATGGGTACGCTTGGGTATACACTAATCCATATTAGAGAGCATGAGAGAAGTGAAGGGATTACCCCTCTCGATAAGAGAGAAAATATCATCGACCACTTGATTAGTGAACTAAGAAGTGTATGGCCATACCGAAATGAAATAATGAGTAATCATTATTTATCTAAGAGTTTAGTGTCATTGGAATATCAATAAAGGAATTAGTATATATAAGGATGACTGGTTCCATGCCTTATATTAATTCTGATATTTAAGGGTAAGGGACTATGTAAAATTACATTAGGTCACTAAATACCATTTGCATTTTCATTTAATTTGGAATGCTATAATATCTTGCTAGAGAATATATATAGCCTTTGGATTAATTTATTAATTCATTGCCAATATTAAATGGACCTATAGGATTGCACACAAAGCATTAGATGACCGGTGTCTAGCAAGTGTACTAGATCGGCTAGTAATATAGGGAAATAAGATTATGACCCAAAATATCGAACCCAAGGAAAACTTGTGCTTGTATGTGCTATTTCAATTTCAAAAACAATTTTGTGTGCAAAGAGAGAAAAGAAATCCCAAAGTTGTGATGATTTGAAAACTAAGTTAAAACAATTGAAAAGTCTAAAGTAAATAAGAGATCTTTTGGAAGCAAGTAAATTGAATGAGTTAAAAATCAATGATAAAAACAACTTTTACTAAAGGACTATCCACCTTAACCAATATTGCTACGACTTAATTAAAAGAAAACATACAAGTGATCATGGAAAATTCAGTTTAGTAGACCCAAATAACTTTATTCAAGATTATTATTTCAAGTATTAAAACTCTCTTATTCAGAACAATTCAATACTTAGCATAAAGAACTGAATTAAGTCTCCTAGATGTCTATTAAAACCTTTCTCAAGAGAATTAACTTTCACCTATTCTTGGTTACCCTTTTCTTAATCTTAACTTACTTAAATTAACACACAATTATAGCTTATTCAGATTATAACCATATATTAATCCAACTAAATTAATCTAAGAGCATGCAAATCATTAATCAACTTAAACCAATTAATTAACCAACTCTTAATTGAGTTAATAATCAATTTAATATTGAGAAAAGACAAGACTATTTTAAGAACCAAGAAATAATCAACTTGTATTAAAAGTTAAGAACAAATTCAAGTCATGTCAATACAAGTCAAGGATTCAAGTATCCTTTAGCAAAAGTAAAGAAAACTACTCACAAGACATTCTTTAAAACTAAAAACAATGCTTTGGAAAAAACTGTAAAAACAACGAATGTAAAAACTAACTAAGAAAGCTTAATTCTAAAAACTGATTTAAAAGCTTGAATATGATGATTGATGATTTCCCCATCCCTTCTTCTGTGTTTTGGACTCTATTTATAGGCAAGAGTAGATGTGGATTCCTTCTTAAACTTTTAGAACCAAAAAGGAAGCAATTCTGATCAGAATAGGAAGTTCAATAAAATCCTTCGCACCATGGGAATAGCATCACGTGGCCACGCCCTTCAATTGCCTTATTCTTCACGTGGGCACGTGTTCCATTTGCTCTCCTTCACACGTGGTCATGTGTGGATCATCCCTTCCTCACACGTGGTCACGTGTTCCATGGATTTCTTTATTTCTTCTTTCACATGGCCACGGCTTCACCTTTCTTACTTCTTCTCTTTTCTTTACATGGCCACGTCTCTACTAGCTTTGTTCTTCATGTGGCCACATGTGAGACTCTTCAATGAACTCACGTGGTCACGTCTCAGGGCTCTGGCCTGGACCTCAACTTGTCTTACATCAATTCTTCATATTTGGACTTTTGGCCCTAAACTTTGCCCTTTTTACACTTTAAGCCCTTTTATGTCAAATTAACCCTGAAAATCAACCAAAACACAGAATTAACCTTAAAATCATAAATATTACAAATTAACTCTAAATAAAACCAAAACAACTAAATAATTTAACTAAAAACATATTAAAAGTTATATATATTTCACACTTATCAAATACCCCACACTTAAACCTTGCTTGCCCTCAAGCAAATAAGAACAATCCCACCTTCAAAACCATCAAACTTGAACAAAGCCATGCAATTTTAAAACCAAGCTTAGCATTTTAACAAAAGCACTCAATATAAACTCTAAATAGATTAACTTCAACAAGAGAATATAAACTAGTTTCCTTGAGTGTGTGCAAGACCAAAACATTTTAAGCAATTTAAAAACCAAAATATCAACACAACTAGGTAATGAAGTATAGAATATATGAATGCATAAGCATATAATTGGTTTCGTGCTTGAAACTCTAGAAACACAATAGGCCTCTCCTTTAGCACCGAAACCCGAAGGTCATCTCCGCTAAACAACTCAAAACCAACTTAAAATCACATAGGTCTTATAAAGGGTGTAATGGGGCTAAGGATATGTTTATCAAAGAATGGATAAAAGATGATCAAAATGAATATAGCCACTCTAAGACCAAATAAATTACAAAAAACCCCAATAACTTAAGCAATACAAATTCAGCTTATCCTTGCCTTGATTCCAAATTTTTCTTTATGCTTTTTTACCAAGAAGTCAATTTTTTTCTATTTTTCCTTGTACTACCCCACACTTATCTTTTTTCATATTTGCTAGTTTTTTTTCTTTTCTTTTCCTTTCTTTTTTTTTCAAACTTCAAATGTTCTTCTTTTTTTTTATTTTTTTTATTGAACTAGTATTCACAAGATAACATCAAGATAATACAAGGTCTATTTTCATTTGACTTCATCAATAACTTTGAAACTTTCTTACTACACCCAATAAATCTTTATTCTTTTCATGCATACATCTAATCTTAAAGTGGCTAATTCCATAAGGTGAGATAAAAGCTTTTTAGGTTATATGGTTAAAACTTTAAGTGTAACAAGAAAATATTAATGGTACGCATTAAGCATACCCTTATAAGCTCAAAATGGCTAATCAAAGGATAATTGTATCAAGGTAGGACACAAGTCTTTTTTTAAAAGAGTTTATCAAGAAAATTATTGCCTAGATCATTTTCTAAGATGCTTGAGTTGTTCATATGCTTTGAAGGGTGATGAGGAAGGTTCTAGTGCTCTAAATTTTCTTACTTCACTACTTCATTGCATTGATTTTTTCTAAGTTAAAAACTGGTCTAAGTGCTTTTAATAATTTGGAAACTAACAAATATTTGTCAAGTTTAAGATTAATCCATCCAAAGGCATATTAAACAACATAAATGTTCTCTTGCTAAGCAAAGGTCCAAAACATGCATACTCCATATCCAAGTTCAAAGTGTTCAAATTTTTGAAGTCAACTAGGGCAAACTAAGTTCTCATGCAAACTAAGTGAAAAGGTGAACTACATAAGTCTTTAATACGTTTTACAAACTCAAACAAAACACAAACACAATAAAAGAAAACAAAACAAAACAAAAAATAACAAAATAACAGAATTTCGATTCATGAAAAAGAAAAATAAAGTTGAAGAAAAACTTCCTGAAAGGAACATTGCTGTGCACAGCAAATGATCTATGGTGGCGGTGGTGGTGGAGGAAACCGCTGCCAAAAGTGATGAATAAAATGCTCAACTCTCCGATTTCCTTCCATGACTGTATCACGAAGTATATCTAATCTTCCTTGTATTTGATCGAGTCTCATTTGTTGAGCATCCATCCTTCCACTTAGTTGATTGAATGGTGCTTCCCATTCCGGTGTTGTAGGCTCATTAATTGGGGAAGGTACAGCCGTGGCAATATGCTCCTCATTCAGTTCCTCTTGTTGCTCCTTTTGTGGCTCTTCTTGCTGCTCAAATCGAATATTGTTCTCTCTTAAATACTCCTCCCGAGTTGCCCAATGAGCACGAGGCTTAGGTATCAGAATCTTCATCATTTTCAACATTCTATTATCAATGCAAGGCAAATCTCCTGGAAGTGGCTCGCCATAAACTTGATGATTAACTGCACCTGCCAAAACTGTAGCTATCCATCCAATAGAGATTTTATCAATGTTACTTGGCATTTTCTGGAAATCCTTAATTCGACTAGCTATAATGCCCGCTCCATTAATTGCAATGCCATCCATCATACATCTTAAAACCATTGCTTGAGAGACACTAATAGTACTGGCATTCTTCAAATTGTTATATATAGTTTTTGCCAAAAACCAATGAATTATTCTTAAAGCATGAGTTCTTAGAGCATGTACCTTGCATTGTCCTCCTACCCAAGGCTCATTCAATTCAATATCTTTAATTCTCTCTCAATTCTCCGCAGGTGAAGCATCTTCCAATTCCCAGGGAGCAGTTGGTACAAAACCTAAAATTTCAGAAAATTGAGTGAAAGTTAGAGAATAACCTTTCTTATTGAGTTTAAAACCCACTGTTCCATCCTCAGCATCCCGCCTGAAATAACATTCAAAGGAATAAAGAAAATCTCTAGCCATATCCAGGTACACCTTTGGTTTCTTTTTTATAAATTCCCCCCAGCCAATATTTTGAATCAACGGTTCGATCTCATAATCCCATAAATTTCCTGCTGGGATATTGAGGAACAAATGGCTTAAGTAGGCTGGCTGGACATAATTGCACTTGCTCAAATAATCAAATTTATTAATCTTCGCCTTGTCTACATATGATGGAATTTGTACCCCGCAAGAACTTGCCACATCTGGATACTTAGTCCTTCGAGGTGCCACTACAAAGAAAGAAAAACATAATGTAAGTATTTACAACCCAAAACCGACTAAAGTGTAAACATAGGGAGCATGGATTAAATGAATTCAACTACTCTTTGATGCAATGAGCAATGTGGATAGCATGTGTGGGGATTAAAATGATAAGCATAAAAGATGTTCAAAAATTGGAGCACAAAACAAACTATGTTAAACATAATGCCTATCATGCATGAATAATACTATGAAACAATCTTTGATGAAGTGAATTACATCATAATGCATCCGTGCACATCATAAACATGCTACCCAAGCATGAAAGTTCAATATTTCTACAGCAAAAACTCATTGAGACATTTTATCAAGAATGTTATGAGCATACATTTGAGCATTAATTTACAAAGCATAACAAAGATTTTTTACTACCTATTTACATGCCAAACATCTATATCATGCATATAATACTCATATTTATCCAAAGAATAAAAAAGAATTAACATGCAATCCAAAATTGTTAAGTACAAAATAACCTAAAAACTTAACATTTATGAAAAATTAGCATAAATTACAATCCATGGATGTTAAGCCAACAAATTAAAGAGTAATGGGAGTAAATACTTACTTGCTAGTGAGATTTCACCAAAATTACAGCACAAATTTGAGGTGGTGTGTGTGAGTAGTGAAAAACCTAAAATAATAAAGAAAATGTGGAGAAAGAAGAAATTATGTGTAGGAGAGAGTGGAAGATGAAAGAGAAGGCAAATGGAGATGGTGATGAGTGGTGATGATTGAAAATCCCGTGGTTACGGGTTGATTTTGTGATGGTGAGGCGTGGGCACGGAGAGAATGAAATGCAAAATGAAAATGAAGAGAAGAAGTGAAAAAAGCGTGAAATTTTGTAAAGGAGGGGAACTTGGGACATGGCCACGTGAATTTTAGTGAAGATATACATGTGGTCACGTGTGGGAACATAAAATGGGCAGTGAACTTTGGCGTGGCCACATGAATTTTCATGAGGAAAGACCCGTGGTCACGTGTGTGCAAATGAAGTGTGATAAGTGAATTATGTGTGGCCACGTGAGTTTTCATGAGGAAAGACCCGTGGTCACGTGTAAAGATGCAATTGTTACAGAGGACTTGGGCGTGGACACGTGAAATTCCATGAAGAAAGATCCATGGCCATGTATATTTTGTGAATTCACCATTATAGGAACCAGTGGCCACGTGATGGCAAAGGTAAAGCCACACGTGGTCACGTGTCTGTAATGTTCTCTGCCTAACTTCTTCGATACACACTCATTCACTTGATTTTTAAATGCACATATCTCCAATTAAAACCTTGATTTACTTACTCTTTTCATGAATTAAAACAATTAAACACACAAGCATGCATAAATCAAAACACTTAAACACACAAACATGCATAAATCAAAACACTTAAACAAACATGTAGAAAACACAAATATTGACTGAAAATAAAACAAAGATAGAATTCTGATTTTTTGGAGTCTCCAACTAGACTCTCCAAATCGATTTTTACGTATCTTTAAGAACTATGGTTGCTTCAGCAACCTCTTGTTGTCCGATTTGGTATGGTTTAAGTCGGTGTCCATTGACTGTAAATTCACGTCCATCTTTTAAGCTTTTGATCGTCAATACACCAAGATTATTGCTTGTCATCACTTGATATGGTCCAAGCCACTTCGATTTCAGCTTTCTTGGAAACAAACGAAGACGACTATTATAAAGAAGCACTAACATTCCCGGGACAAAATCTTTTACCCTTAGATGCTTGTCATGCCATCGTTTGGTCTTTTCTTTATAAAGTGCAGCATTTGTATATGACCATTGTCGAATTTCATCAAGTTCATTGAGCTGCAATTTTCTTTTTTCTCCTGCATTTCTCAAATCAAAGTTAAGAAATTTAGTAGCCCAATATGCTTTATGTTCTAATTCGACCGAAAGGTGACATGCTTTTCCAAAAACAATCCTAAATGGAGACATACCTATAGGAGTTTTAAATGCGGTTCGATAAGCCCATAAAGCCTAATCTAACCTAAGAGACCAATCTTTTCTAGAGTTATTTACTGTTTTCTCCAAAATTGATTTCAACTCCCTATTAGATACTTCCACTTGGCCATTGGCTTGAGGGTGATATGGGGTTGTGATTTTGTGCTTGACACCAAATTTCTTAAGTAAGGTCTTGAATTGATGGTTGACAAAGTGTTTACCCCCATCACTTATAATAGCTCTAGGTGCTCCAAATCTAGTGAAGATATTCTTTCTAATGAATTCCAGCACAATTTTTGCATCATATGTTCTAGTAGCTATTGCCTCTATCCATTTACTCACATAATCCACAGCTACCAATATATATTCAAACCCAAATGAATTTGGAAAAGGTCCCATAAAATCAATGCCTCAAACATCAAATATTTCCACTTCTAGCACATTATTCATAGGCATCTCATCTCTTTTGGATATATTTCCTACTCGTTGGCATTTATCACAAGTAGATATCAAAGATCTTACATCTTCAAATAAAGTAGGCCAGAAAAAACCTGATTAGAGTATCTTTTGAACCGTCCTATTTGGTCCGTGATGACCTCCAACTTCACCTCCATGACATTGGTTCATGATCGCTTCTTGCTCCGACTCTGGTACGCATCTTCTTAGTATTTGATCCGGGCATATCTTGATGAGGTATGGATCGTCCCAAAGGTAATGCTTGGCATCCGCTATGAGCTTTTTCTTTTGTTGCCAAGTAAATTCCTTAGGAAGATAGCCACCTGCAAGAAAATTAGCTATATTAGCGTACCATGGAACTGAATTCTCATAAGTGTAACAAGCATAAATAAATTCATCGGGAAATAAGTCAGAAATTTCTCCCTTTTCGATACTAGCATGATCCAATCTAGATAGATGGTCAGCAACAAAATTTTCTGCTCCCTTCTTATCTTTGATTTCAATATCAAATTCTTGAAGTAGTAACACCCATCGGATAAGTCTTGGCTTAGAATCCTTCTTTGCAAAAAGATGTCTCAATGCGGCATAGTCCAACCACACCGTAATTTTGGATCCTAAGAGGTAAGACCTAAATTTCTCAAATGAGAAGACTATTGCTAAGAGTTCCTTCTCCGTAGTGGTGTAATTCACTTGGGCTCCGGTGAGTGTATGACTTGCATAGTAAATGGTGTAGAAAACCCTCTCCTTTCGTTGTCCTAAAATCGCTCCAACTGCGTAATCACTTGCATCACACATAATTTCGAACGGTAAGCTCCAATCGGGTGATGCAATGACCGGTGCACTAACTAATTTTTACTTCAATAGGTTAAAAGCCTGTAAACACTCAGCAACAAAGTTAAATGCAGCATCTTTAAGCAATAAATTAGAGAGTGGCTTGGCAATTTTAGAGAAATTCTTAATAAATCGACGATAAAACCCAGCATGACCAAGGAAACTCCTAATGCCTTTTACACTAGTTGGTGGAGGTAATTTTTCTATCACATCAATTTTTACTTTATCCACTTCAATGCCTTTTTCAGAAATTTTATGCCCTAAGACAATGCCTTCTCTAACCATGAAATGACATTTTTCCCAATTTAGCACAAGATTAGTTTCTTGACATCTTTTTAAAACCATTGCTAGATTATGCAAACAAGAATCAAAATCATGCCCATAAATGGTAAAATCATCCATAAAAACTTCCATAAATTTTTCAATAAAGTCATGAAATATGGCCATCATGCATCATTGAAAGGTAGCAGGTGCATTACAAAGACCAAAAGGCATTCTCCTATATGCAAATGTTCCATATGGACATGTGAATGTGGTCTTTTCTTGGTCTTCCGGGGCTATAGGTATTTGCATATACCCCGAATAGCCATCTAAGAAGCAATAAAATTTATTTCCTGCTAATCTCTCTAACATTTGGTCAATAAAAGGCAATGGAAAGTGATCTTTTCTAGTGACATTGTTTAACCTTCTATAGTCAATACATACCCTCCATCCCGTTACCGTGCTTGTAGGAATTAATTCATTATTCTCATTTATCACTACAGTCATTCCCCCCTTTTTAGGTACACATTGAACGGGACTTACCCAATTACTATCGGAGATAGGGTATATAATACCTGCATCAAGTAGTTTCAATACCTCCTTTTTCACTACCTCTTGCATAGTTGGGTTGAGCTTCTTTGAGGTTGCACCACCGGCTTAAAGTTGTCTTTCATTGGTATTTGGTGTGTACAATAGCTTGGGCTAATCTCTTTTAAGTCGGATGTCGCCCAACCTATTGCTCCTTTATGCTTTTTGAGTACTCCAATGAGCATTTCTTCTTCCAAATCTGTCAATAAAGATGAAATAATTACTGGATTAGCATTATCACTTAAAAATACATATTTCAAATGAGATGAAAATGTTTTAAGTTCAGAATCTCCCTTAGGAGGGGATGGTTCATCCTCCATTTCACTATCTTCACTATGCTCTTTTTCCAGAATTTGTATCAACTTTTTCTCCTTTGCATCTAACTCTTCCTTTTTCTTTGGATGCATTAAGCAACTTTGAAGCTCATCTTTGAGAATGATTTCCTCTTGCTTTGTGTTGGCACATTCTTGAACCTCATCAACAAAATAAATGGATTCTTCAAAATCATATGAGGGGTGTTTTAAAATTTTGTTAACATTAAAAACCATTTTCTCCTCATTAAATCTTAAAGTAACAGTTTGTCCATGAACATCTATTAAAGCTCTTGCTGTGTTCAAGAATGGCCTCCCCACAATTAACGGTACCTTTCTATCTTCTTCCATGTCCATAACCACAAAATCCACCGAAAATATGAAATTTCCTACTTTTACCAATAGGTCCTCGATGATTCCTTTTGGCCTCTTTACTGATCTATCCGCCAATTGAAGCGTCATTCGGGTTTCTTTTAAATCGCCTAGATTCAATTTCCTGCAAATCGAATAAGGCATCAAATTAATACTTGCACCCAAATCACATAAAGCATTGCCAACAAAATTACTTTCTAACTCACAAGGTAAGGTAAAACTACCTGGATCTTTTAATTTTTCAGGGATTTTATTGGTTAATATAGCACTACAATTACCGGACAATTGAACCGTTCCTATGCCTTCTAGCTTTTTCTTATTAGAGCATAATTCTTTCATAAATTTAGCATATTTAGGCATGTGTAATAAAGCTTCAGCAAATGGTAAGTTTATATGTAGCTTCTTAAACATGTCCAAAAATTTACTTAATTGTTCATTTTGTTTCTCTTTTCTAGCTAGAACTGGAAATGGCAATTGAGATTCATCAAGAACAGTGGATACAAGCTTTTCTTTACCTTTACCCTTCTCAATTGTAGGAGGTGCTTTTTCATTTTTTTTAGAATTAGAAACACTTACCTCCATTGTCGGTTCCACCTTTTTAGAAGAATCCTTACCAAGTTCAGTCTTCTCTAACTCTTTCCCACTCCTTAAAGTGATTGCTTTGGCTTCCTCCTTTGGGTTTCGGTCTACATTAGATGGAAATATCCCTTGAGCCCGGTTGGATAAAGAACTAGCAAGTTGCCCCATTTGGTTTTCTAGGTTCCTAATGGATGCCTCTTGGTTTCTCATCCAAATATCTTGCGATTTCCATCTAGCATCTTGACTAGCTAAAATGGAGTTTTGGGAAGCCATGAAATTTGCAATCATTTCCTCAATATTAGATTTCTTTTCTTGAGGAGGGGGAGGTTGAGGTTTTTAAAAATCGGGTGGTTGGTGGTATGCTTGTGAAGGATATTGATTTGGATAATGAGGTGGAGCTTGGTTTTGGTATGGATGTTGATTATTGGAAGCTTGATTGTGGTTAAATTGGGGTCTAGGATTGGGGTTAGAAGAAGAATCTTGATTACCTTCCCTCCATGAAAAATTTGGATGGCTTCTCTATCCCGCATTGTAAGTATTGCTATATGGATTCAAGGCATTGACTTCTTCTACCATACTTTTAGCATTCTTCATTCCCATAGATCCCGAAATTCGTGCATAAGAATCAACTTCATTAGATAACATAGAGACATTTTTAGCTTTAAGCTCATTTATCTCTTTTGAATATTTCTTTTCCATTAATTCTAATTGAGCTTTCAACATAGCTACTTCATCAATATTATGAACTCCCTGTTTCTTTTGAGTTGCTCTAGAGCTTGGCCATTGAGCATCATTGGTGGCCATCTCATCTAGGAGTAAAAATGCATCTTCGGGAATTTGATTCATGAAGCTTCCATTTGAAGCTGCATCTAATAAAGATCTTGTTGATGGATGAGCACCTGCATAGAAAATATGCATTAGTTGAAAAATAGAAACTTCATGATGAGGGCAACTTTTTAAGAGTCTCCTAAATCTTTCCCAAGCTTTATGGAATGGTTCCCCATAAAACTGCTGAAAATCACTAATTTATTTCCTAATGAGGGCGATCTTAGTAGGTGGGAAGAATTTGCACAGAAATTTCTCTTGCATTTGTTGCCAAGAATTGATGGATTGATTTGGTAGCATTTATAGCCAATCCCTAACTTTTCCTATAAGGGTGAATGGGAAGAGTTTCAACCTAATTGCATCAGTCGATACATTAGGAATTTGCACAGTGTCACTCACTTCTAAGAACATATCTAAGTGTTGTGCGGGATCCTCAATGTCTGAACCCAAAAATTGGTTTCTTTGTACCATAGTTATGGTAGCAGGTTTAATCTCAAAGGGTTGGTGGTGAGGAATCCTAATAGTTCTATGCTCTTCATTCCACCTAGGGATAGCATAATTCCTAATGGTTCTAGGTCTATACCCATTCCCAGGAGCTTGGTGGGCTATATGTTGCTCCTCGATCCTAGGTGGTGGATCATTCATAGGTTGCTCAATTTCTGGATCGTTCATGTTGTCTCTCAATCTTCTAATCCTATGGAATGTCCTCTCAATTTTAGGGTCTAATGGTAAGATGGGGTTGTCTCTCACCATAAACCACTAGTCACTTAAAAAGAAAATCATAAATTAGATGGACAAGAGAAGAAGACACACAAAAATCACTTTAAAATCAAAATAAATAAACAAATGCCAATGATTCCCCGGCAACGGTGCCAAAAACTTGACCGGTGTCTAGCAAGTGTACTAGATCGGCTAGTAATATAGGGAAATAAGATTATAACCCAAAATATCGAACCCAAGGGAAACTTGTGCTTGTATGTGCTATTTCAATTTCAAAAACAATTTTGTGTGCAAAGAGAGAAAAGAAATCCCAAAGTTGTGATGATTTGAAAACTAAGTTAAAACAATTGAAAAGTCTAAAGTAAATAAAAGATCTTTTGGAAGCAAGTAAATTGAATGAGTTAAAAATCAATGATAAAAACAACTTTTACTAAAGGACTATCCACCTTAACCAATATTGCTACGACTTAATTAAAAGAAAACATACAAGTGATCATGAAAAATTCAGTTTAGTAGACCCAAATAACATTATTCAAGATTATTATTCCAAGTATTAAAACTCTCTTATTCAGAACAATTCAATACTTAGCATAAAGAACTGAATTAAGTCTCCTAGATGTCTATTAAAACCTTTCTCAAGAGAATTAACTTTCACCTATTCTTGGTTACCCTTTTCTTAATCTTAACTTACTCAAATTAACACACAATTATAGCTTATTCAGATTATAACCATATATTAATCCAACTAAATTAACCTAAGAGCATGCAAATCATTAATCAACTTAAACCAATTAATTAACCAACTCTTAATTGAGTTAATAATCAATTTAATATTGAGAAAAGACAAGACTATTTTAAGAACCAAGAAATAATCAACTTGTATTAAAAGTTAAGAACAAATTCAAGTCATGTCAATACAAGTCAAGGATTCAAGTATCCTTTAGCAACAGTAAAGAAAACTACTCACAAGACATTCTTTAAAACTAAAAACAATGCTTTGGAAAAAACTGTAAAAACAACGAATGTAAAAACTAACTAAGAAAGCTTAATTCTAAAAACTGATTTAAAAGCTTGAATATGATTATTGATGATTTTCCCATCCCTTTTTCTGTGTTTTGGACTCTATTTATAGGCAAGAGTAGATGTGGATTCCTTCTTAAACTCTTAGAACCAAAAAGGAAGCAATTCTGATCAGAATAGGAAGTTCGATAAAATCCTTCGCACCATGGGAATAGCATCACGTGGCCACGCCCTTCAATTGCCTTCTTCATCACGTGGGCACGTGTTCCATTTGCTCTCCTTCACACGTGGTCACGTGTGGATCATCCCTTCCTCACACGTGGTCACGTGTTCCATGGATTTCTTCATTTCTTCTTTCACATGGCCACGGCTTCACCTTTCTTACTTCTTCTCTTTTCTTTACATGGCCACGTCTCTACTAGCTTTGTTCTTCACGTGGCCACGTGTGAGACTCTTCAATGAACTCACGTGGTCACGTCTCAGGGCTCTGGCCTAGACGTCAACTTGTCTTACATCAATTCTTCATATTTGCACTTTTGGCCTTAAACTTTGCCCTTTTTACACTTTAAGCCCTTTTATGTCAAATTAACCCTGAAAATCAACCAAAACACAGAATTAACCTTAAAATCATAAATATTACAAATTAACTCTAAATTAACCTAAATAAAACCAAAACAACTAAATAATTTAACTAAAAATATATTAAAAGTTATATATATTTCACACTTATCATTGGGCTTAAAATATTTAAATTGAAGATTGGGCATTAATTTGGGCTTTTAATTAAAGTCAAATTAATGTATGTAATGGATATTAAAATTGCTATTGGACCTTGGTCCATGAGAGAGATAAATTCAGCCCAATAAGATTAATTTCAATTAATTAATTATCTTGAATTAATTAAGTTAATTGAGTATTAAATCCTAATGACATTTAAATCAAAATAAATTAATTAAATGGAGATAAGGTAATCGAAAATCCAAGGATAAATTCAATAGGAATTTCGGCAACCATATCCCTAAATTAAGTAATTTATTTTGATTAAATGTCTTATGTTTATTTTGAATTAATTTGAATTTAGAATTTAAAGGAGTTTGAGTTAATGTATGTCACTTAATTAGGAAGTGATGGAGGCTAAATTTACTAGCTAAAAGATAGTAAAATTCGAATTTAACCCTTACCTAAATTAGTGAGATATATAAATGAACTAAAACATAAAAACCCTAGGCGTTTTTTGCTCTCTCACACTCTTGGCCGAATTTCTCAAGGGGAAAGGATTCTTCCTTGTTCTCTTGTGTTCTTGGGCAGAAATAGCAACCAAAAGAAAGTACAAGATCAGATCTTGTAGCTTCAATTCATTACCATTGCCAATTATTTACACATAGAGCTAGCACTTTTAATTTTAAGCCTTCCTTGCAATTATGTGTGTGAACATAGAGAGGAGTGGCGTAGAGGCTGTTCCTTTGGTATTGGTGGTGAAGATCTAAGGTGAATAAATCCTTCTTAGTTACTGGTCATCATCAAAATCAAATCTTGAAGTGCATCTAAAGTTGTAAGTTTTAAAACCCTAAAATTGCATGTTTTCGATTCTTGTTTATGGATCGCATGGTATGTATGATCGATTTTATTATTTTTTCACTGCGTGATTATCATGTACATACCATGTCATATTCCATCAGGTGGGGGTTGAGGTTTTTGAAATCCGAGTGGTTGGAATGGTTGTGATGGGTATGTAGTAGGGTAATGTATTTGAGCTTGATTTTAATATTGGGGATGGTTATTTGAGGATTGATTCTGGTTAAAGTGAGCCCTAAGGTGAGGGTTAGAAGTGGATGCTTGATTTTCTTCTCTCCATGAAAAATTTGGATGGTTTCTCCATCCCGGGTTATAGATATTACTATAGGGGTTCAAGGCATTCACTTCCTCTATAAATCCTTCACCATTTTTCATCCCGGATGCTCCTTGAGTTCCTACATAAGCATCACATTCATTAGACAACATAGATATATTTTTTACTTTAAGCTCATTTATTTCTCTTAAATATTCTTTTCCCATTAATTCCATTTGAGCCTTAAGCATAGCTATTTCATCTATACTATATACTCCCTGTTTCTTTTATGTTACTCTAAAGTCACCCATTGAGCGTCATTGGTAGCCATCTCATCAAGAAGCAAGAATGCTTCTTCAAGAACTTGGTTCATAAAACTACTATTGGATGCTACATCTAATAAAGACCTCGTTGCTTGATTAGCTCCTACATAGAAAATATACATTAGTTGATAAATAGGACTTTTATAATGTGGATAGCTTTTTAAAAGTCTCTTAAATCTTTCCCAAGCTTTATGGAATGGCTCCTCATAAAATTGCTAAAAGTCATTGATTTATTTTCTAATGAGGGATGTCTTAGTAGGTAGGGAAAATTTGCACAGAAATTTTTCTTGTATTTGTTGCCAAGAATGAATGGACTGATTGGGTAGCATTTGTAACTAGTCTCTAGCCTTTCCTATAAGGGTAAAAGGAAAAAGTTTGAGCCTAATAGCATTCGTTGATACATTCAGGATTTACACCGTGTCGCTAACCTCTAAGAACATATCTAGGTGTTGGGTAGGATTCTCTATATTCGAACCTGAAAATGAGTTTCTTTGTACCATCATAATGGTAGCAGGTTTAATCTCAAAGGGTTGGTGATGAGGTATCCTAATGGTCTTATGTTCTTCATTCCACCTAGGAATAGCATAGTCTCCAATGGTTCTTGGTCTAAACCCATTCCCTTGAGCTTGATATCGTACATTTTTCTCTTCTATCCTAGGAGGAGGTGGATCAATTATGGGTGGATTTTCACGAGGTAGACCATCGATAAGTGGTTCTAACTCCGGATTATTCATGTTTGCTCTTAGCTTCCTAATCTTATGAAATGTTCTCTAAATTTCAGCGTCAATAGGTATGATTGGGTCATTTCTCACCATAAACTATTAACACCTGCAAAATAAAAGAATAAAATTAGTAAATAGATAAAGAAAAATAGAAAGAACACACAAAATTCACTTTTAAAAATAAAAAACAATTAAACAAAAACCAATGTATCCCCAGCAACAGTGCCAAAAACTTGATTGATGTCTAGCAAGTGTACTAGATCGGCTAGTAATATAGGAAAATAAAATTAAGACCATAAATATCGAAACCAAGGGATACTTATGAAGGCATAAAAGAATTTAGGATTTTTAAAACCAAAATTCGTGTGAAAAGAAAGAAATAATCCCCACAGTTTTGATTATAAACTCAAACTTAAAAAAGAAATTTAACAACAAAAGTATCAATAATAATTAAAGTAATTAATCATAAACTTAAACAAAGCAAGCATATAATGTTAATGAAAATTCAATGATAACAAGTCTTTCACTGAAGGACTATCCACCTCTATTTCTCATGCATATGACTTAATTAAAAGTTTAATGCAATTGATTATGAAAAATTGGTAATAAACTCAGATAACTTCTCAGAATATCTTTCTAAGTACTAAATCTCCTTATTCAGAATAATTCAATACTTAGCATATAAATTCAGTTTTAGATTCCTAAATATCTATAAGACCCTTTTCTCAAGAAATTTTACTTCAATTCATTCTTAATTCAACTTTTCATAGCTTTAATTCACCTAATACTAACACACAATTATCACGTTTTTTAGAAAATAATTGTGAATTAAATTAACCGAACTAAATCATGAACATGCATATCTTAAGTTACTATTAATTCAATTATTAATCATTTCTCAACAAATTAACAATCAAAGTAAAAGCAAATATAAATAAGGAATTTGAACAAGAATTAAGAAACAATCAACTGACACTCAAATTAAAGAACAAATCAAGTCATTACATAAGAAATAAGAGGGTTCAAGTTCCCTCAGCAAAAGAAAATAAACTACTCACTCATCATCATTGAAGATAAACAAAAATAAAGTAAAGAAACGATACACATAAACCCTTCAACTGAACTTGAAGTTTCTTCAGAATGCTCCATTCTCAGCCTCTAAATTTAAGTGTAAGACTACTCTTAAAATTTAAAACAAACTCTAATTTATGAAAACTACATAAAAAACTGAGATCTCCCTCTTCTCTTGGTGTTTTCTTCCTTTTATAGCTTGGAAAGGAGAATCAGGATCAACCATTACTTCCTATCTCAGCAGACTTCCAATTTAATTGAAAAACTTCCTATTTAAGTCTTTGAAAAATCCTTACGTGAATGGAATAACCCATAACCGGTGGAGTAGGATTTTAAACAGTGGAGTATGCTTGCTTTACTTTAGCTTTACTCTGTAAAGTAACATCTTACTCTACGTAGTGTGTTGACACTTCACATAGTGGATTTATAATCCACGAAGTGTGGAGCCTCTGGACATCACATTCAATTCTTCCTCTCTTGTAAAGCTTCCCAAAAGCAAAGTTTCAATTAGGTCATTCATCTTAGTTCTTTTTCCTTTCAATTAAGTCTTAAAAACACAAAAAAAAATGCTTAATTAAACAATTAAAACACCAATTAAAGAATTTAACTAATAAAACAACTAAATTAACATAAAATTAACCTAAAAATATATTAAAAACACATTAAAATCATAGTTAAATTTACACTTATCAGCTAACATACCTGTTGAGCTTTAACGATGGATCATAACGAATATGCCTGGTGAGTTTTTGAGCTCTGCTCATGGCGAACATGCCTGTTTGAGTAGGGTTACTAGTAGTACTTCTTCAAATTAGAGACATTCCATGAGTGCAACAATATCTTTCCTGCTATGTTTTTAAGTTTGTATGCTCCAAAGTTAACCACTTCATGAACTTCAAACGGATATACCCAATTAGGGTTCAACTTGCTAACACCTATAGCTATCTGCACCTCAATAGCTTTCTTTAATTCATTGGTTATAGGCTGCTGCTCAGATTTGGGCTTGCTCTCTTTTCTCTTTAAGTATATCCAAGTAATATATCAATAATTTCTCACTTGCTTCCTGATTCTATTGGTCAGTTCTCCTGTTCGGCATCCCTATTTCACAGGGATAACTACCTCTACACCATAAGTTATGGAGAAAAGGGGTAGCTTCTATTACTGATCGGGGTGATGTTCGATATGCCCAAAGGATGTTGTTCAGTTCATCGACCCACATACCTTTAGCTTCATGAAGCCTCTTTTTTAGCTTTTCCAATATCATTCTATTTGTTACCTCAGTTATACCATTAGACAAGGGATGGTAGACCGAGGTGAATCTTAGCTGGATGTGCAACTCTTCGTAGAAGTTCCTAAAAGATTTAACAATCGAACTATTTTTCATTATCAGTACTAAAAGTATATGGGATTTCGAACCTGGTTATTATAGACTTTCAAATAAATTTGATTATGTTTGCTAGGGTAATGGTCACCAGGAGCTCAATTTTGACCCATTTAGTGAAATAATCCACCGCCACCATCAGAAACTTCCTTTGCCCAGTAGCTAATGAAAATGGACCAAGTATATCTATCCTCTACTATATAAAAAGCCACGAACTATGTATTGAGATTTGCTGGTCTGACCCTTGGTGAATTATTCTCCCTAAATGTTGGTACTTATTGCATTTTCAAACCAAGACCTTGGCATATATCTCTATTATGGGCTAATAGTAACTTTGTAGAAGGGCTTTTCGAGCTATCATCTGAGCTCCTCCATGTTCTCCGTAAATGCCTTTATGTATCTCTCTAAACACGTAGTTACCCTCATCGAAGCTCAAATATAGTGACCAGGGGTGGGAGTAAGATCTCAAATATAGTTTTGCATTTAGAATTGAATAAAGACTAGAATAATGCACTATCTTCTTAGCCTCCACCTGCTATTCTGGGCAAGGAATTGGTAGATCGGTAATTGCCATCCCTCCATGTGCTCGTTCATTTGAATTGAGAATTTTTCATAAGAAGGTTGAGCAATGATAGGCCAAATTACATCTTCTGACTGTATAACACTGTTTGGGGATGCCTGCTTGACCAATAAATTAGCTCCTTTATTTCTCTCTTAAGGTATTTGCTGGATTGTCCATGAGCTTCTATCTTTTTCCAATTGAGCTAACAGGGCAGATACTAGGTCTTGGTATTTCATCATTACTTTCTTTTTTTACCTTAAATTTTCCTGTCAACTGGCTAACTACTAACTGGGAGTCAGAATGTATAAGTAAGGAGTTAGACTTTACCTTAAGGGTGAGCTGCAACCCAAAATAAAGCGCTTTATATTCTATCATGTTGTTGGATGTTGAGAAAGTTACCCTAGCCAATCCTCGTATGAGTATTCTTCCCATGCTAGATAGTATGGCTCCTACTCCTACCCATTTGGATAACGTTGTTCTATCTACATATAACTTTCAAGTTGCCTTATTCGGCTAGGTAGGTGGAGAGTATAGCTCGATCATAATGTTTGCTAATACTTATACTTTTATTATTGAACGAAGCTCATACCAAACATCAAATTCCCTAAGTCAAGCTGCCTATTTTGTTGTTCTTCCTGATGCCTTCGATTTCTGCATTACCTTTTTAAGAGGAGTATTGGTTCGGACCACCACTATATAAGCTTGGAAATAAGGGCAAAACTTGATTGCTGAATTGACTAAGGCTAAAGCCAACTGTTAAAGGATCGAATACCTCAACTCAACTCCTCGGAGAACTTTGCTAGTGTAATATATGGAAAACTGTCGAGTGCTCTCTTCTCTTATTAAGATTGATCCCACCACCCCTTTTGAGACTAATAAGTATATGAGTAGTTTTCTCGCCTGGCTGTGGTCGATTGGGCAATGACGGTGAACACAAAAATTGCTTTAGAGCTTTGAAGGTGAATTGACATTTTAAGCTCGATTCAAAATTCTTCAGATTTTTCAAGGACCTATAAAATGGAAAGTACCGTTTAGCCAAACAAGAAATGAATCTTGTTGAGCGCTGTAATATTTCCATTTAATATTTGTACTTTTTGATTGATTTTGATGGTTTTATTTTTAAGATGGCCTCAATCTTTGCTGGATTAGCTTCTATTCCTCTCTTTGAGATTATAAAATATAGGAACTTACCAGATCGAACTCCAAATGCACACTTCTTCGGGTTCAATTTGAGGCTGAACTTCCTAAGTGTAGAGAATTTTTCTTCGAGCTCCTTAGGAAAATCCTCTGAGGTTTTGCTCTTGACTATGATGCCATCCACATACACCTTTATATGTCACCCTATCTATTTTACAAATAACTTGTTCATCAACCTTTGGTATATGGCTTCTGCATTCTTGAGACCTAAAGGTATCACTTTGTAATAGCACATTGCTCTATGAGTGATGAATGTTATTTTTTCTTTATCTCCCGGATTCATTAAGATCAGATGATAGCCTACTGATGCATCTAGAAAAGCATATGCTTTTAAATCTAGATGTTAAGTCCACCAGCATATCTATGTTTAGTAGCGGATAACTGTCCTTCAGGCATGCTTTGTTCAAGTCGGTGAAGTCTACACACATTCTTCATTTTTCATTAGCCTTTTTTATCAGAAATACGTTGGATAGCCAGTCTGGATAGAATACTTCTCTTATAAACCCATTCCTCAGTAAAGTGTTTATCTCTTCATTTATTTCCACTTGTCATTCTGGCATATGGTTTTGCTTATCCTACTTGATCAGTTTGCAACCTAGTTGTATACTTAGCGAATGTGACATTACATCTGGTGAAATACCAATGATATCCAATGGTTGCCAAGCAAACATATCTGTATAGGACTCTAGCACTGCCAATAAAGGTTTTACCTCTAAGCTCGATTTTTTCGAGGCTATATTTACTATTTTTTTAGCAATAACTCTACCTCCTACAGTAAGTTTACTGGTTCTACCTTTCAAGCATCAGTTAGAACATCCATTGTATCCACTGAGAGGGCCTGCTTCACCTCTTTCAATATAGTAACATACATCTCCCTAACTAAACTCTAGTTCCCATGAAGTATGACTATCCTTTCTGGCACTGGTACTTTCAGATTAACTTCTACATGGAAATGTAAGCATCCACTGCGGCCAACTGGGGTCAGCTAAAAATTGTATTATAAGATTAAGGTATATTCACTACCATAAAACATGACATACGGGACTTAACGGTTGAGCCATCTACTAGCTGCAATTTTAGATTCATCGAGCCTTCGACTTTAATGGGCTATTCAAAAATCCTTATCAATGTGATTGTTACTTCATTCATAGGGCTTGGCATTTCTAATGCTTTTTAAGCCTGCAAGGTGACAAGATTTACCACACTACCTGTGTCAACCAAAATCCTTTGCATTAGAAAGTATTTAATTATTACCTCTACGACCGGTGCATCATTGTGTGGCTGCCAAACATGTTTCCCATTTTTGTATAAGAACTAAATAATGCTTGTTGGGACAAACGGATTGGATCCAAGCGATAAACATATTTTGTTATCCTCTTTTTGGAATCACCAAAAATATGATAATGTTTTCCCCCTGTACTTACATGGATTATACCTATTGGAGCCTTTTTAGTGCTGTTGCGCTCTCCTCTATCGGACTGCCTTGAGGGAGAATGCTTATCTTCACTTTTTGTGCCTTTTACAAACTACTTGAGTTCAGCCCTCCTTATTCGATATTCAATCTCTCACTTGAGATGTCTATAATCATTGGTTTCATGACCTTTATCTCTGTGGAAGGCATAATATAGAGTCTGATCCTTGCTTAGGCCCTTTTTCGTATATGCTTTGACCACTGTACCTCCTGGTTCTTCATCTATAATATGATTTATGCTTGGAAAACATTAAGTTTGGTGAACTGCTCTTCCTTTTGATTATCCGAGTATGGCTTTAAGATCACGTATGCTCTGTTCACCCCTCTAATAGCTCGAGAATCACTCCTTCGAGTACTTCCCTTTTCCCATCCTGCTTCTCAAAAAGTATTGCTATCTTTTATCTACTCACTATACTTCAATCTTTTGGCTTCATCCGTCTGAATGTATTTGTGGGCTCTGATCATAAGTTCAATGAAATTGTAGGGAGGCTTCTTGCTTAAGGAATCGCTAAAAGCTTAACACCGGGTGTTTCGATTGAGGGCATTAATAGCAAACTCTAAATTTAAATTTTGGATATCCATTATTACCATGTTGAACCTATCCACATAGCTACATAAGGACTTTCTTCTCTTTCGGACTACCTGATGTAAGTTAGCTAAAATCCTCATTGGTCAGATGCTGCCAAAAACTTTGCTTCAAACATCTTTATGAACTGCTTGAAACTATTAATTGAATGTTTGAGCAGGTTTTTAAATTAGACCTGGCAGACTCTGTCAAAGTTTGCAGAAAAATCTTATAGAGAGAAACACCATATGTGGTGTAAATTAACATAGAGTGGCAGAACTAGTCCACATGTGCTCGAGGATTCAAGCTTCCGCTGTATCTAGGTAGATTGGGTAACATTATATTAGGAAAGGGGATATAAAGTATGGCTTTAAAGAGGGGGGATCGAAAATTATCCTGGTACTGTACTACACTACGACCCTATTTCTGCTGTATTCTTTCTTCAATGAGCTTATCCAGTTCATCTCTTGTTAGAGTTATCCTAACTCATTCATCATTTTTCTGAGGTGCGCAGTTCAAAATTTCAAGGGTGGGGTGGTGTTGGTCTTGGTGGTCTGTCGTGTTGACAGGGGCACCAACTGAGCAACTAGGTGAAATAGAGTGGTTTGGAGAGCTTAAATAAGTTATGGAGTGAGGCCGTTAATGGGGGTTATAGGTGTTTCGGTGGGTAAGCCAGTAATGGGGAGATTGGTCAAAGCGCCTTAGAGGGTGGGTTATAGGGGCTGAAAGACTAGTAAATGGGGATCTAGCATCGTGTTACTCCGGTCGTTCCCTGCTTGGGTGTTTTCATTGTCGGAATTCATGATTCTAGGGGATGCTTATCCACACTCACTGCACCAAATGATAATAATTAAAAAATTATCGGATTGCTTTTCATGTTGTGTCTTAACTGATACTCCAAAAGCTCCTGAAAATAAGAAAATTTCGACGGGATCCGACAAAGAAACTCTCTGAAAATCAAGTTAGTAATTGATAAAGGTATGATATTTTCTAGAAAAGGCTAAGAGAGATAGGTACTTAATGATCTTGACTATTTATAGAGATGAATGTCCTCTCGTGACGAGCTTGCTCTTGGAACATCTCCTTGAGGTGCACTATGATCGCATAAGCCTCTTAGTCCATAAATTGCTTTTACAAGTCAGGTACCATAGTGGCCAGCATCAGACAGGTCACATCATTGGAGTCGCTCTTCTTGGTCTCAAAAGTTTCCTTTTGAACCGCAGAGGTGTTCCTGCCAGGTTCTTCAGGCAAGGGTGCATCCAAAATATACGACTTTTTCTCTTGCTTAAGAACTATTCTTAAGTTTCAAGACCAGTCTATGAAATTGGAGCCATTCAATTTGTCCTTTTCAAGGACCGATCACAATGAGAAATTGTTGTTTGAAGATGCCATTTTCAATCTACAATAAAATTTAGCAAGATTAAATGAGGTCTTATTTATGATCCCACAAACCGAATTAATATCCATTTAAATAATTCGCATTAGTGATTTAATGTGGGCCAAGATCCACTTTTCACAACAAATTATTAGTCAAGCTGAGCTTGTACACCTAATAATTTAAGTTACTTAGGTAGAAAAACTCCAATCATGTCTCGTACATGACTCTTGGATCAAATGGGCTAACATCTTAAGATGTTATAGCAAAACCCATTTATTAGTTGCCTAGGTCCGGGCATCCCTTTCCATGTTAAGTCCAACCTACATCCACAACCCATGCCTCACAAAGATAATCGGGCGCATCTAGGACTCCTAGTCTACGTGATCGATGATCGATGCCTTGACATGTTTCGAATTAGGAAGGTAACTTTGTGACTTACTATTTTAGGGATTCATTTTATTACGGCTTACATGGCATACGCTTTGTCATCCATACATAGCATGCATATATAAATAATTGCATAAAGTAAAGCGTGACAAACATGGGCCTAAAAACCTACAACTAAAATTCTATACTATTACATAAGAATCTTCGAGTTTGGCTTCTCCACTCCGGTGGGCTTCGTCTTGATTTACAAAGTCTTCAAGTATATTCTATTCTAAGAAATAAATGAAACTTTTACAATAAAATATAATGGCTCACAGGCCATATTTAATTACAAAAACCCAGGGCCCATGAATGCACCATGCATATCCATTCATCACACAAAACTAGCAAATAAATATACATAACATTCATGGATCAAACAAAGTCCAATTTTAATTAATTTAGCCAAGCCTATTAATGAAAATTGTGTACTTGAACCTTTAAGAGATGGCCCCGTGATGGGCCTGGGCCGAAGCCCAATGGACTAAATCCTCTTATTGAATAAGTTCTCTTAAAAGCCCAAAACACAAACTAGTTAGATTTGTGCCATAAATCAACTCTAGTATAATTTTCAATTTTGCCATTTTTAATTTTATGTCATCAAGCCCATAAACATTAAAAATACATATAATATGTAACAACATGAATTAAAACACAAAATCATGAAGAACATATATATATGGTACACGGCATGCATATAAAACAAACAAACAACAAAACTAGTTATTTAATGCTTATGTGATGCCACAAAAAATGTACAAATACTTAAAATAATTTTATGAGTCATTTAATAAATTAAATAAGGTCATAAATATTGATTTAATATTCTGTACCATTTTAATCTAAATGTGTTTTTACCATTTTAATCAAAACAAAACAAACAATGTTGATTAAACATGTAACAAACACAAACTAGACATAGTTTTAAGTGATTTTAAAATTAATCAATTAAATTGTCATGGACTAAAATTAAAACCAAATTTAAAACATGTCCAGACCTGATATTTAATCTTTAAAAATCACTTACAAACGTTCCAAAAACGTTTTTACATTTAATATTTAAAACTAGTTGTTAAACTTACAATTAACATGCCAAAATGCACCTAGTTTTAATATTAACATGTAACATAAGATATTAGCAATTAAATCTGACCATTAATAGCTCCTAGAACATCTTAGGACAGTATATTAACATGTCATATTAATTATAATACCTATCTAATCAATTAAAATCGTTTTTACACCAAAACAATGCAAAAAACTCAAAACAGAAAATTTCAGATTTACATGTTTTCATAATGATGATTTTTAATTAATTTTTTCATGCATTTAAAGCACTAAAATAAGCATGTTTAGGCTCTGATACCACTGATGGAATATGACATGGTATGAATGTGATGATAACGCAGCGGAAAAAAAAATTTTCATCATACATACCATACAAATCCGAAGCAAGAAATGAAACATGCAATTTTAGGGTTTTTGAAACTTACAACTTTTGATGCCTTTTAAATCTTGAATTTGGTGATGACCAACAACTAAGATGACTTTGTCTGCCTTAGATCTCGATCACCAATGCCAAGGAACAGCCTTTTACGCCACTCCCTCTATTCTCACACACACAATTGCACCGTCGGCTTAAAATCGAGATTGCTAGCTCTCTTTTAAGGTATTGTGTAATGGCTATAGTTTGAAGCTACAAAACTTGATTTTGTACTTCTCTTAGGTTGCTATTACTACCCAAGAACACAAGAGAATGAGGAACAATCCTTTCTCCTTGTGAAAATTGGACCAAAAGAATTAAGAGAGAGAGAGATGAAGTTCACGCCACACTTAGAGAAGATTAGGGTTTCACGCCAAAACCAACTCTTAAGTCTCCTAGGGTTTTATTTCTTTATATATCATTATCTTTTTGACAAGTGTTTGATCTGAATTTACTACCTCAAGATAATTAATTCAACCTCAATCACTTCCTAAAAATAAGTAATATATTTTGAATTAAACTCCTTTGAATTTAAAATTCAAATTTGAAATAAAACATAAGACATTTAATTAAATAAAATCACTTAATATAGGATAAAAGATAAGACACTTAAATCTAATAAACCACTTAAATAAAAATAATACATGTGCCGAAATTCCTTGGTATTTCCCTAGGAATTTCGGCCACATCAAATTCCATTTAAATGATTTAATTAGATAAATATATCTTTAGGCTTTAATACTCAATTAATTAAATTAATACATGACATTTAATTAATTAAAATTAAACCTTGTGGGCTGAATTTCTCTCTCTCATGGGCCAATGTCCAATAGCAATCTAATAATCCATTACACACATTAATTTGACTTTAATTAAAAGCCCAAATTAATGCCCAATACATTATTTAAATATTTTAAGCCCAATGCTTTGTGTGCGATCCTATAGGTCCATTTAATGTTGGAAATGAATTAATAAATTAATTCAAAGGCTATATATATTCTCTAGCAAGATATTATAGCATTCCAAATTAAATGAAAATGCATATGGCATTTAGTGACCTAATGTAATTTTGCATAGTCCCTTACCCATAAATATCAGAATTAATATAAGGCATAAAACTAGTCATCCTTATATATATTAATTCCTTTCTTGATATTCCAGTGATACTGAACTCTCAGATAAATAATGATTACTCATTATTTCATCTCGGTATGGCCATACACTTCTCAGTTCGCTGATCAAGTGGCCTAAGTATTGTCTCGGCTTCACCTAAGTCTTTCATTGAGAAACATTTTCCCAACCATTGCTTAACCTTTTGTAATGCTGGAATATCATTCCCAATGAGAAGGATGTCATATACATATAGGACCAAAAATACTACTATGCTCCCACTAACCTTCTTATACACACAAGGCTCATCTTCTTGTGTAATAGGTTCTTGTTCCACAACTGGTTGTGAACTTGATCCCATTTCTAACTCATCCTCTATAGGAGTTTGTGGCGCTTGAATTTCTCCAAGTTCTACTTTACTCCCACTGTCTTTCTTGAGAAGGAACTCCTTTTCAAAGAACACAGCCTTGCGAGCAACAAATACTTTGTTCTCGGCTTATGAGTAAAAGTAGTATCCCTTTGTTTTTTTAGGATAACCCACAAACAAGCAGACACTGAATTTGAACTCTAGTTTGTCAGATGTTAATTTCTTAACACGGCCCCAAATCCTGAGAAAAGACATATTGGGTTCTTTTCCAATCCATACCTCGTATGGTGTCTTCTCAACTGCTTTAGTTGGAGTACGATTCAATAGAAACGCAGCAGTTTCTAATGCATAACCCCAAAAAGAGAGAGGAAGATTTGCTTGACTCATCATAGATCGAACCACGTCCAACAGAGTTCGATTTCTCCTTTCGGACACACCATTCTATTGCGGTGTTCCAGGAGGAGTGAGCTGTGAAATAATACCACACTCTTTTGGATGATTGTCAAACTCTTGGCTTAAGTATTCGCCACCTCGATCTGATCGAATGGCTTTTATACTTTTGCCAAGTTGGTTTTCTACTTCGTTCTTAAACTCTTTGAATTTCTCAAAAGTTTCAGACTTGTACTTCATTAGACAGACATAGCCATATCTACTGAAGTCATCTGTGAATGTCACGAAGTAGCTAAAACCACCTCTAGCTTGTGTACTTAAAGGTCCACATACATCAGTATGTATTAGTTCCAATAAGCCATTAGTCCTTTCACCTTTCTTGTTAAAAGGACTCTTTGTCATTTTTCCATGCAAACATGGCTCGCATGTGTCATAAGACTCTAAGTCGAATGACCTAAGCACTCCAGTTTTGTGGAGTCTTGAAATGCATTTTTCGTTTGCATGTCCTAATCGACAATGCCAGAAGTAAGTAGGGTTCAATTCGTTTGATTTAACCCTCTTTGTATTAATGTTGTATATGGACTCTTTGTTTTGTAAATCAAGGATATAAAGGCCATTTTGCAACATGGCATTGCCATAAGAAATGCCTTGGCGACGAATATGAGCATTGCCATTTTTAATAACAAAATCAAATTCATCATTATCCAAACATGAAACTGAAATAATGTTTCTGCTCATAGCAGGCACATAATAATAATTATTCAAAACAATACAAAGTCTGGAAGGTAAAGTGAGGTGATAGTCGCCTATCTCCATGGCAGCAACTCGTGCTCCATTCCCCACACGGAGGTCCACTTCATTCTTCCCAAGTAACCGCCTATTTCTTAGCCCCTACACATTTGAACAAATGTGAGAACCACAACCGGTATCCAATACCCAAGTGGTAGAAATAGAAAGGTTAATATCAACAACAAAAATACCAGAACTAGATGCTTTGGCTCCATTCTTCTTTTGTTCTTCCTTGAAGAGAGCGCAATTCTTCCTCCAATGCCCTATCTTGTTACAATGGAAGCAAGTGCTCTCACTCTTTTTGAGTTTCTGCGCCTTGGGCTTGGATTAGGCCTGAGGTGCACTCCCACTTGACTTGAACCGAGTCAGGTCATTTTTGGGTTTTGCCTTTCCCTTTCCCTTTCCCTTAGCGGGTCCCTTCTTAATGCCCCCTTAAACCATCAATATGGGATTAGTCTTTCAAATGTTCTCTTCAGCATTCTTAAGCATCCCATGAAGCTCAGTGACTGACTTGTTCATTGCATGCATGTTATAATTCATCACGAATGGATCATAATCATCAGTCAATGAACCTAAGATCAAGTCAGTAGCCAATTCCTTTGGCACTAATACCTCAAGCTTCTCAAGAGTATCAAGATACACTTTCATCTTGAGTACATGGGTACTAACAGGAGTACCCGTAGCCATTTTACAAAAAATTAAGGCCTTTGTTGTCACGAACCTCTCGTGACGAGCTTGCTCTTGGAACATCTCCTTGAGGTGCACCATGATCGCATAAGCCTCTTGGTCCATAAATTGCTTTTGCAAGTCAGGTACCATAGTGGCCAGCATCAGACAAGTCACATCATTGGAGTCGCTCTTCTTGGTCTCAAAAGTTTCCTTTTGAACCGCAGAGGCATTCCTGCCAGGTTCTTTAGGCAAGGGTGCATCCAAAACATACGACTTTTTCTCTTGCTTAAGAACTATTCTTAAGTTTCGAGACCAGTCTATGAAATTGGAGCCATTCAATTTATCCTTTTTAAGGACCGATCGTAATGAGAAATTGTTGTTTGAAGATGCCATTTTCAATCTACAATAAAATTTAGCAAGATTAAATGAGGTCTTATTTATGATCCCACAAACCGAATTAATATCCCTTTAAATAATTCGCGTTAGTGATTTAATGTGGGCCAAGATCCACTTTTCACAACAACTTATTAGTCAAGCTGAGCTTGTACACCTAATAAGTTAAGTTACTTAGGTAGAAAAACTCCAATCATGTCTCGTACATGACTCTTGGATCAAATGGGCTAACATCTTAAGATGTTATAGCACAACCCATTTATTAGTTGCCTAGGTCCGGGCATCCCTTTCCATGTTAAGTCCAACCTACATCCACAACCCATGCCTCACAAAGATAATCAGGCGCATCTAGGACTCTTAGTCTACATGACCGATGATCGATGCCTTGACATGTTTCAAATTAGGAAGGCAACTTTGTGACTTACTATTTTAGGGATTCATTTTATTACGGCTTACATGGCATACGCTTTGTCATCCATACATAGCATGCATATATAAATAATTGCATAAAGTAAAGTGTGACAAACATGGGCCCAAAAACCTACAACTAAGATTTTATACTATTACATAAGAATCTTCGAGTTGGGCTTTCTCCACTCCGGTGGGCTTCGTCTTAATTTACAAAGTCTTCAAGTATATTCTATTCTAAGAAATAAATGAAACTTTTACAATAAAATATAATGGCTCGTAGGCCATATTTAATTACAACAATCCAGGGCCCATGAATGCACCATGTATATCCATTCATCACTCCAAACTAGCAAATAAATATACATAGCATTCATGGATCAAACAAAGACCAATTTTAATTAATTTAGCCAAGCCCATTAATGAAAATTGTGTGCTTGAACCTTTAAGAGATGACCCCGTGATGGGCTTGGGCCGAAGCCCAATGGACTAAATCCTCTTATTGAATAAGTTCTCTTAAAAGCCAAAAACACAAACTAGTTAGATTTGTGCCATAAATCAACTCTAGTATAATTTCCAATTTTGCCATTTTTAATTTTATGTCATCGAGCCCATAAACATCAAAAATACATATAATATGTACCAACATGAATTAAAATACAAAATCATGAAGAACATATATATATGGTACACGGCATGCATATAAAACAAACAAACAACAAAACTAGTTGTTTAATGCTTATGTGATGCCACAAAATATATACAAATACTTAAAATAATTTTATGAGTCATTTAATAAATTAAATAAGGTCATAAATATTGATTTAATATTCTGTACCATTTTAATCTAAACGTGTTTTTACCATTTTAATCAAAACAAAACAAACAATATTGATTAAACATGTAACAAACACAAACTAGACATAGTTTTAAGTGATTTTAAAATTAATCAATTAAATTGTCATGGACCAGAATTAAAACCAAATTTAAAACATGTCCAGACCTGATATTTAATCTTTAAAAATCACTTACAAACATTCCAAAAATGCTTTTACATTTAATATTTAAAACTAGTTGTTAAACTTACAATTAACATGCCAAAATGCACCTAGTTTTAATATTAACATGTACCATAAGGTATTAGCAATTAAATCTGACCATTAATAGCTCCTAGAACATCTTAGGACAATATATTAACATGTCATATTAATTATAATACCTATCTAATCAATTAAAATCATTTTTACATCAAAACAATGCAAAAAACTCAAAACAGAAAATTTCAGATTTGCATGTTTTCATAATGACGATTTTTAATTAATTTTTTCATGCATTTAAAGCACTAAAATAAGCATGTTTAGGCTCTGATACCACTGATGGAATATGACATGGTATGAATGTGATAATAACGCAGCGGAAAAAAAAATTTTCATTATACATACCATACAAATCCGAAGCAAGAAATGAAACATGCAATTTTAGGGTTTTCGAAACTTACAACTTTTGATGCCTTTTAAATCTTGAATTTGGTGATGACCAGTAACTAAGATGACTTTTTTCGCCTTAGATCTCGATCACCAATGCCAAGGAACAGCCTTTTACGCCACTCCCTCTATTCTCACACACACAATTGCACCGTCGGCTTAAAATCGAGATTGCTAGCTCTCTTTTAAGGTATTGTGTAATGGCTATAGTTTGAAGCTACAAAACTTGATTTTGTACTTCTCTTAGGTTGCTATTACTACCCAAGAACACAAGAGAATGAGGAACAATTCTTTCTCCTTGTGAAAATTGGACCAAAAGAATTAAGAGAAAGAGAGATGAAGTTCAAGCCACACTTAGAGAAGATTAGGGTTTCACGCCAAAACCAACTCTTAAGTCTCCTAGGGTTTTATTTCTTTATATATCATTATCTTTTTGGCAAGTGTTTGATCTGAATTTACTACCTCAAGATAATTAATTCAACCTCAATCACTTCCTAAAAATAAGTAATATATTTTGAATTAAACTCCTTTGAATTTAAAATTCAAATTTGAAATAAAACATAAGGCATTTAATTAAATGAAATCACTTAATATAGGATAAAAGATAATACACTTAAATCTAATAAACCACTTAAATAAAAATAATACATGTGCCGAAATTCCTTGGTATTTCCCTAGGAATTTTGGCCGCATCAAATTCCATTTAAATGATTTAATTAGATAAATATATCTTTAGGCTTTAATACTTAATTAATTAAATTAATACATGACATTTAATTAATTGAAATTAAACCTTGTGGGCTGAATTTCTCTCTCTCATGGGCCAAGGTCCAATAGCAATCTAATAATCCATTACACACATTAATTTGACTTTAATTAAAAGCCCAAATTAATGCCCAATACATTATTTAAATATTTTAAGCCCAATGCTTTGTGTGCGATCCTATAGGTCCATTTAATGTTGGCAATGAATTAATAAATTAATTCAAAGGCTATATATATTCTCTAGCAAGATATTATAGCATTCCAAATTAAATGAAAATGCATATGGCATTTAGTGACCTAATGCAATTTTGCATAGTCCCTTACCCATAAATATCAGAATTAATATAAGGCATGGAACTAGTCATCCTTATATATATTAATTCCTTTCTTGATATTCTAGTGACACTGAACTCTCAGATAAATAATGATTACTATTATTTCATCTCGATATGGCCATACACTTCTCAGTTCACTGATCAAGTGGCTGATGATATTTTCTCTCTTATCGAGAGGGGTAATCCCTTCACTTCTCTCATGCTCTCTAACATGAATCAATGCATACCCAATCATACCCGTACTTGTCACTCTGTTACGAGCACGTTAGGTGTATGTCAAAGTATACAGTAATTCATAAAGAGTTTAATAGAGATTTTAGGTCCAAGAACTTCGATACAAAACTTGTATATGAGAAACATTTATGACTTGTACCATGTAGTGTTCTCATGAGTGGATCGAATCCAGATACCATGTTCTAAACATGTATCTATGATCTCTGATTGACACTCTTGTCCTTATGATCCGTAAGATAGAACTCAACTTATCAGAGAGAGCATACTAGTCTTAATTCATTGTTATTCCCATAACAATGACTGACTAGGGATATTTAGAATGAAGTCTCATTTGTTTTAAGGTCTTACAACCATGTGCCTCACACATGATAACTTAAACCGAAAAAATATTCTTGGACAGTTCTATCAATTGATATGCACAGGAATACAATGGATAAAACAAATGCCTCATTTTATTAATTCAAAGTGTTTTATTACAATGCATTGGGGCTAGGGCTTACACTAACACCAGGCTCATGGGCCTAGTCTGGTTATCAATAACTAACTCCAATGATGAAATCATCAATAGTAATAGAACGAAACTTGTACATTTGCAATTCAAGCTACTTTTTCATAAAATGAAATTTTGTTTTGAATGTTACAGATAAAGGATATAACAAAAAAAAAATTTAACCATAATTTTTTTACTTTATCTATTTTTTTATGTGTTACTTTTGAGTAAAATTTAAATTTTATTTATGTCACTTTTACATTTTTAATATAATTTAATTTTTTTCCAATTTAATTTTATTTTTCAATAAAATTAGAACCAATTAAATTTAATAATTTAATCTTAATCACTTAATTTAATATAAAATTTAAATTTAATTATTATTTTTTAATTTTAATGAAAACAACAAAAGTGATAAATAAAAAAAGTGAAGGGAGTAGCATTTTTTTATATTAGTATAATAGAATTAAATTATGTTAATTTTACCAATTCAAAACTAATGCATGTTCTCGGAAACATTTTCGGTAATAAAGTTGAGCCAAATGTTTTGAAAGGTTTACTTCTTTATAAAAAGAGAAAAATAATTAATGCATTTGGACCAGACTCGACAAATGGATTGTGTGAAAATGAATTAGACTATAAATGGATCGAAATCGAGTCATGGATAGGGAAGATTGTGAGTTGACCAATGGATCATGAATCAACTCATTCGATTCGTTTATTTATTTTTTCAAATTGAACAATTATTTTTGTATGGTAACTTAAATTAAAATATACAAATATTATATCCAAACATTTAAAATTCAAATTTATAAGTTTAATTATGGATCACATGGGTCAATCCAACCCATTTGACCCATGGGTTAATTCAATTAAACTCAATTTTTTTTGAGTTATATGAATTTTGTCATATATGGGTTATTTACGGATCGAGTTATATTTAAATTAAAATTTTATGAATTATATGAATCAAGTTCATGGATTGAGTTAAATTTGACAGATCTAGTCTGTATTAGGTTGAATCGGACATGATAAAGCATAAAATGACTTTATCTAATAAAGAGAACTAGCAGCTTGGCTAGCCCAGTTGGGTGACTGATCCTGCAAGAAGAAGTGCCTGGTCGGACCAGGTATTAGCACTCTGAAGGTTAAGTTAGTAGCTTTTTAGAGAGATCATTTTTAGAGAGAGAGTCTCAGATGTTCAATACCTAAAGCCATTGTGCTTTTAGCTATTTATAGGAGATAAAATGAGGGGTACTTGAGTATCTTGGGACGTGATAACTGGCAGTTGGAGTAGGTGAGCAGCGATGTGATAGGGAGTAGGTGGAAGGTATAGGCGCTAGCTTGTGTCAGTGGACTGATAGGACATGGTATCCCATCAATTCGATTGGACATCGTTCCCTTCTATCTTGTTTTCCATCTCATGCTTTATCCTTTTTGCTAATGGGTCTTGGGCCCTGCTAGTGTAATTGAGCCAACTGATTGGGCCTTGGAAAAATGTTTTTTCCATGGTTATCACTTGTCTACCCTCTAAAGGGTCCGATCAGGCGAATTAACTTTTTTGGCGAGATATTCAAATTTTGACGAAGCGTGAATCTAAAGAGTCATATCCATTTATTTCAGACAGCTGTTTTGTATTTAATGCCTATGCACGTATCGAGGGTGTCATTTCGTTCTCCGTAACATAATAACGGATTGGTGACACGTGGCAATCATCCGGTGAAGTGGCACTTGGAGTATTTTAAAAGCTTTTTGCTTATAAATATGTTAATTTAAAGCAAGTTTTCCTCATTTTTTAGCGATCCTTACTAAAATTCTTCCAAATTTTCTTTGTGAACCCTTGTTTTTTGAAACCTTTAGCAACAATTCTTGGGCTTCAAATTTTGGCGATTTCAGAGTTTTTGTGAGATTATCCAAGTAAGTAAACAATCCCTGCCTTTGATTTTCTTTCTCATTCATCATATCATTCTTTACTTCTTCCCCTCCACCATAAATGGCTTCAAACAGTAGCCAGTCTATAGATAAGAGCTTTCTTAAAGCTTCTAAGGATCACGAGATTGTGGCTTATCCTTCGAAACTGACGGAGGAGGAAGTGCCTGAGATTTCTTCACGATACAGTCTTCCCGTAGAGGTTTCTATGATGGCCTTCCTAGATTCCATGGTGATGACCGAGAGGCCCTTTGGGCATAAGAATAATGAGTGATTCATTTGCCATCTGTGAAGTTTGGACGCAGGAATAAGGCTTCCCTTCAGTGCCTTTGAGATAGCAATTCTTAAAGGTTACAGAATTATCCCCAATCAACTACATCTGAATGGGTGGAGAACAGTTTCCTACTTCAAGATCCTCTATAAGATAGATAAATTTACCCTTTATCAACTGGGGAGGATACTTACCGTGTTTTATTTTTGTGATGTAGCTGCAGGCATGATGGCTAAAAAAGACGACATTGCTAAACAACTAGCCGATCGGGCTAAGGCTAAGATGGAGGCAAAATAGGCTACCAAGGAGGAGAGGAAAACAAAAAAGAGGAAGCTTGTGCCTTCTTCAGAAGTTCAGGCTTTCAATCCCTCGGTAAGTGCTCCTGTTTCTGCTCCTAGTGTCACGGTGGTTCCTGCCTTTCGTCCTCCTCAGACTCTTTCAGGACCTGCTATTCCTCAGCCTTTGGCAAAAGGTCAGCGCCCACTTCGGTATTTGCTTTTGAGGGATGAAATCAACTCGGAGGAAGAGCAACCGTCTCTACTTCGGAGGGGGGCAGCTCCAACAAGCGCGGCTCTAGTAGATGAAGCTGCTCAAAGGAGAGTTGAAGAGGTAGCCCGAAAGAAGGCTATCGATCTAATAGCCGCGGCAGATGCTAGAGTTTCGTAAGAGGCAAAGAAACTATCTGAGATGAGTTCGCTCGTCGTTCTGCTGTAAGAATCTCTAAGAGACAGGCTACGTCGCTGGGAGAAATTTTAAAAAATCAATTTAGCGACAGCTGATCTGTTAACAATAAGGCGATATCTAGCTTTGTGTGTCGGGGTATGCTTCAAGAGAATAACTTTAAGGCAATGAGAGACCCCATTACACTCATCCGAGAGTGTAGCCTTTTTCAGCAGCAAAGTCCAGAGGTAATGCTCGTGATTTCATTTTTTCATTTTAGTGAACTTGCTTTGTGCTTCTTTCTATCTTCCATCTCCTTGATTGATCGACCCCTCCTCTTCTTCTTTTTTTTTTATTTTTTAGCTAATAAAAAGGGTTTGCACCTGCATGGCATGGCCGTTTTCTCCCGAGGGAAATGGGAGGACGCCGATCAGGTGAAGAGGTCGCCCATCTTTCAAAAGACCTGAAAGCTTGGCAGAATAAGGTCAACCACCTTAAAGGTGACGTAGACTGTCTGATTGTCAATAATGCCTTATGGAGAAAATTCGAAGAGGAGGTAGCCAGATTGAGGGGCGAATGCACATATTTATCTCTTGAGTGTCTGAGAGCCAACGCTGACAGAGATAAAGCCAATATGGATAAGGACAAGGTTTTGTCAGAGCGTGACCTTTTATAGGGCAAACGGGACTCACTGTAGATTGCCTTAGCATAAAAAGAGTTGACATAGGCGAAAAAGCTCGAGGACGAACTCGCCATCCAAAAAGAAGAATTTTTGGATCAGTTTGGAAAGGTCCAAGGAAGGCTACTGACTCGGCTGATTTATAAGGCCGGTAGGCATTTTCCTAAGGCTGATCTCAGTTGGATGGATGACCCAGGGTGTTTTACCCGATCCTCTATCTAGTGACGATGAGGAGGAGGCTCCACAGGACCCCACGTCATCTTAGCCTGACGTCGGTACGGAGACCAAATTTGAAGCTATGGGCTCCTTGCCAACAAACCGTGCTACTGAGGCACCCGATGAGTCTTCCCAACCTCCTGCTAAGGCAGAGAGAGGGCCTGCTTCTAAGCAAACTGTGAGACTTGCTACCCTTCCAGCCTAGGCCTTTGCTGTAAAAATTGTAGACCTAAACATATGTTTTCTTTGTAATATTTTCTTCTTTTTGTGAGTTAGCAAAAATTATAACTTTGTACATATTTTATATATGAATATAATTTGATTTGCTTTCCAATTGCGACTTTATGATGCAACTTTTATCTTAAGTAGAATACTTCTTGAATTTGAAGATGTTTTTCAACCATTGCAATCCATAACTCTTAGGGTCAACGATCGATAAATCCGATTAGATTGAAAGGATAAAATCATTCATTCTGGCTTATGACTTAGATTTTAGGTGTATGACATTAAGCATAGCGAGTGAATTTTTAGTTCTACGTCTACTTGGAATGTTATCCGATTGGATAACATTCTCAGATATCCGAAGGAGAGTCATACATAGCCAATGACCTTTTGGTCTTACATTTTCTTGAAGATTTGGCAATTTCGCACATCGAATGCCCAAGAGAGATAATCAACACAATTATTGACCTTCACATCTTGGGTTCGGAATGACGTCGAACCTAGCGAATAAGTTGATTTAAATGATTGTGCCTTGCATCTTGGGCTCGAGATGAACGTCGAGCCTACCATAGGAATTTATCCTACAAATGAATGGATTCTAACTTTCACATCTTCGGCTGTGTCAAGCCTAACGGATAAGTTGTACCATATCAATTCATCAATTAGGGTGTGACTGGAATGGATACATTAATCATTGATTGGAAATTAAGATATCTAGTCCGCGAGATCAGTTAATGCCAACAATGGCTTTACAGAGATTGTCCACTTAGGAGATATTTTCATCGATCGAAATTCAAGAAAATTGATCCGCGCTTTAGCCATAACATGTATATGATTGCTTTTGGACTGATCGGGTAGGAGGTCTTTGGGCGCTGAGGCCCTCATCTCGCATTCCCGATAGTTGATAGATCCGATCCATGCTAAGGTGGTTGAATGATAATGACCGATTGGGAAGGAGGTCTACAGGCACTAGGACCCTCATCTCAAGCTTCCAATGGTAGGATAATCCGATCCGAATATCATTTTTCTGGAGAGGGAGTTAATAAATTTGATTAATGATGAATAGTAAATTCATAAGTTTGGACACGTACCTGTCTTTATGTTGTTCCTTGTTTCGAGGAGACATTCATTTTGTATATTAGAGTGTTAGAATTTCCAATAACTCATCACGTGTTGCTTGGCCATACTTTCTTTATTGTTGTAATTTTGAAAACTTAAAGATAATTCTTTTAATTTTAAACAGATAATATCAAGATGGACTGTCAATCCAGTGCTTATTACGAGAGACTAAGAGGATATTAAATTTGGTACAATAAATTTGTAGGGAACCCAATTATAATAATTATACCTGATTTTGCCGTTATTCAATGATCCCAACAAATAACCTGCGTAGGTTCGGCTTTTTTTGCTAGTCATCGTTATTTGAATCGGATGCATCTCTCCTATCGTTGGACTGCTTGCAGGAGCTTTCCTCTCTAGCCCGACCGAAAAATCTCTTAAGAGAGCCTCCTATCGTAGGAGCCATTCAATCTCCTTTTTTAGGGAGTAGCATTCGTTGGTTGAATGTCCGACAGCTCTATGAAATTCATAATATTTGCTATGATTTCCATTGTTTCTCATCTTTTTCGGACACCCTGGGCTAGTTAACTTTTCTATACTTTTTCCTTAATCCACATCAATACTTGGGCAGGGTTGACATTGAGTAGAGTGAGAGTTTGAGCCGAATTATCATTATACCGATCGGATATACTCCGTCCGGTTTCCTTTCGCTTGCCTAGATTCCTTGAAAAGGTTGACTTGTTCGAACTCCTCACTATTCGATTGGATGAGGAGGTTCTGCTGAGCGCCCGACTATCTGGATACTACAATATGTCCATGACATTGGTCTTCCTTGCTCTATTAGATCTGAGAGCATCATCTAGCTGGATGTATTGTCTAGCTCTTTTCATAAGATCAGAAAAGCTAACCGGTGGCTTCGTTGTTAAAGATTCAAAGAGCTAACGATTAGTGATGCCTCCTACTAAGGTGTTCAATGTCATTTCCACACTTATATTCCTTACTTCTGACATTGTGGTCTGGAAATGATCGATGTAATCTCTGAGACTTTCATTGGTTCCCTGATAGAGGTTGCAGAAGTCACTAACTGACTTTGGCACACGTATATGCACAACGAATCATGTGGTAAACAACTCTTTGAGTTATCTGAAAGAGATAATTAATTCTTGAGTGAGTTCGTGGAACCAAATCAAGGCATTTCCTCTTAGGGTGGTGGGAAAGATTCTACAGACAATCCTTTCATCGTAGGTGTAAACTTGCACTTTAGTCAAATACTCCACAAGGTGAGTGGCAGGATTAGTTTTACCCGTATACTTATCCATCACTACGTCTCTCCACCTGGAAGGCAGCTCCGACTCTGTAATCTCCCTGCAGAATGGGGAGGTAGTGTTGTTGCAAGTATTTTCCTCAAACATACCTTTTTTCGACTTTGTCAAGTCGAACTATTTGAGTTTTTATTTGAACCATTTATCCCCCTTGCTCATCGTCATAGAGGTAAACTTCTCTTTAGATATGCGAAAGCGACTATGGTTTGGTGTGCACATAAGGGATAGATCATCTCTAATGGATGAGGTAGAGGGTCTACTGGGGATGTAGGGAGAGTCTCTGCTCGAGGACATCGTCCCCTCCCCCTTATCGTATCTACTCGGGATTCTGACCCCCATTCCCCCACTGTTGTGAGCTTGTGGCTCAATTATGGAGATTCCTCCATTTCTACTTCTTCTGAAGTCTTCGGCCATGAACTCCATTTCATGGCCTCTTTCAGAAGTCTTGGGCATTTTGCCCTTTTTCAGCATTTGGATGATACTCTTAGTGAAGTCACTAAGAATGGCGCGTATATCCTTGATAGTAACAGGGATATCTTCCGGCTACCGCATGACTACATTGTTGAAATCTAGGAGGAGGTTACCCCTAGTAGGTGATCTAGGAGATCTCTCTCTTCTTCCTGAAGGCCTAGATCTGCCTTGGCTGTTGCGATTATGCTCTCCAGAAGCTGTGTGTTCGTTGGATCTTGAATCTGTCATACCTCTCAACGAAAGCACCAAATGATAAAGTGTAAAATGACTTTATCTAATAAAGAGAACTGGCAGCTTGGCTAGCCTAGTCGGGTGACTGATCTTGTAAGAAGGAGTGCCCGGTTGGACCAGACATTAGCACTCCGAAGCTTAAGTTAGTAGCTTTCTAGAGAGATAATTTTTAGAGAGAGTCTTAGATACTCAATACCTGGAGCCATTGTGCTTTTAGCTATTTATAGGAGATAAAAGGAAGGGTACTTGAGTACCTTGGGGCGTGATAACTGACAGTTGGAATAGGTGAGCAGCGATATGATAGAGAGCATGTGGAAGGTATGAGCGCTAGCTTGTGTCAGTCGACTGATAAGACATGGCATCCCATCAGTCCGATTGGATATCATTTCCTTCTATCTTGTCTTCCAACTTATGTTTTGTCTTTTTTGCTAATGGGTCTTGGATCCTGCCAGTGTAATTGGGCCGACTGATTAGGCCTTGGTAAAATATTTTTTCCATGATTATCAGGATAGAAGTCCGAAGATATCAAAATTGAAATATGAAGATAATCCAACCAAACCAAATACAGAGGGTCAATTAGATTTGGTTCATCGAATTGGGCTTTTGTCCAGCCTTTTTTGTTTTGGGCTTGTTTTAAGCTTGATCCAATACAATAAGGAAACCTTAAAGATTAAACAAACTGAATTTGAATTATAACATCTCTCCTCGATGCAGCTTTGTTGTGATATGACGAAAGGTCATTAATCATTATATGATTACTGGCAAAAAAGGGAACAAGTTTAAGAGAAAACCAAGCTTAGAACTAAATATTATTATAGATTTAAAACAAAACAAGTAATCAAAATCTCTAACCTAGATTTAAAAAGGGCAGTAAAAGAGATATAGATAGACTAAATTACAGCTAAAAATTGAGAAAAGATAGTGGCATTGACAATTATAACATTATTTTTTTAATTAATTATAATTCGAATTTCACTGCATTGTCTCAAATATATATTATAAACAATTATAATTAAGGTTATAAAATAAAAACTATACTAATTTCTCGAGTATTGAACGCATAGCTTCCTGGGCGTAAATTTGTAAAATATTATACTTTAGAAGGCATAGAATATAAATTTTGCAATTTGAATTGCCATTGGGATCTGATTTTATAGTAATTATTTTTCGTTTTGAACATAAGTTTTAATTATGGGGTATATAAGTAATATTTTCAAATTACGAATTTGTTAGTATAAAAACAACATTCTGGAGGGCCTTTCACGGTAAAACAACGGTATATTATTATTTTGAAGAAAATAAAAAAAAGAAACGCACAAAGCAATTTCAGACTAGGCGAGAGAGAAAAACAGAGAGAGAGAGAGAAGAAACAGTGCAGATCTATTTTTATTCTATTATTATTATGTACAAGTTCCTTTTATTCTATTTTTTTTCACACCTTAGCTTTTCGATAATTGACTAGTCACCCCTTCAATTTTCTTTTCCTTTCTAGTTTCTACGATACTTCCTCTTCCTTCTCATTCGTGTGTGTGCTTTCTTGGTTTTCTTAATTATTTAGTTCAGATCTATAATTTTCCGATTCTTAAGACCGCAGCAGGTTACCGGCGTTGCAGATCCGCCGCCAATATCGTAGGGAATTGATAGCAAAATTGTGGGAACCTATGGATGACTTTCCTGGTCTATTAGCCCGGGACTACGGGTTCAAACCTCAGGGTAAATCTGCTACCATGGCACCACCTCGTAATAATAATAACAATACAGCTACTAATAGTTTCTCCTCTGTCAATTTTGGTCTTGGATCCGGTGGTCCTGCCCACTCCCGATCCTCTTCTGCTTCTAACAAATCTGCTCCTCTTTTCGACGATCATGATCGCAGCGGTGGCAGCGATGGTCTTTTGTTTAACGACGTCTTTGGGGGGCCGACGAAGTATTCGGAATCGCGAAGCTTCGGTGGTGGAGGAACAACCTCTTCATTTGATTATGATTCTGTCTTCAAGGAGCAGAATGCGAAATCTTCTTCGTTACCGGTTTTTGATAAGCCGGTGTATGATGATGATATCTTCGATGGATTGCCGGGCCTGAAGAGTTCTTCTACGGCTCCACAGACGGCTAAGTTTGATAATGTGTTTGCTACGATCGGGAGTTCTTCTTCGCCCAAACATAGGGAAAATAACAACAGCTTGCCGTTTGATGATCTGTTGGGGAATATAGGTAAAAGAGAAGCCCAGTCCAAGAGAGAGACTCCCAAAGTGGAGAGGGACTCTGCTGTTTTTGATGATTTGCTACCTGGTTTTGGTCGCAGTAGCTCCCCTAGTATTAACAGGTATTTGATTACTTTTGGGTTATTAAGTCGGTAGTTTTGCTCCGTTTGGTTAGTTTTTGAGTTTGTTGTTGTGCATTTTTGTGTAATATGGAATAGATTGAAGTTCTGAATGGCCAGTTCAACGACATTATAGTAAAGCTTATGCTTGGGTCCCTGGGTTACTTGCTACATTGTAGCTGTGCTGAGACCAATTAGATTTTATTTTTTATTTTTTATTTTTTTTATGCGGATGTGCTTGCTGTGCGCCAATTTTCAACTTACCTGTAACAATGTTAAAGTTTTTTGGAAAATATCTGCATCTAAGTTATTAAATAACAAAAATGATATGTATGCAATCATTGTGTCAGCTGAAGAAATTGCAGGATTAAAACCTTGATATTGTTGGTTTAATTGTTATTTATTTATTTTTTGTAGCATTCTTTTTCTTATGAGCAATTTTGCATTGCAATCTAAGTCTTTTGATCTGACTCCAATTTTATGTGAAATAACAACGTGCATAAAATTAAACTAGTCAAGTTGTAAAATTAAACTTACTGTTTATATACGGGAAATTGCTCGCTGGCCCGAATTTTATTATTCTGTGGTTTCATCCTCTAAATTTTCCATTGAGCGCCAAGTATTACTGGAAGTAGCCTGGAGTTAGTTGGATTTTGTGACAAAGTATTTTGGTTAAGTACTGATGGATAATGAGGAAAATACTAGAAATGACTGGTTATCTGTGGCATTGTAGCATTTACGGAATTGAAGTAAAAGGGTGGCACATTACAGAGTTCAAGTTTGATGCATTACTCTTATGTGACACCATTAGCCACTGCAATAAAAGCTAAACCCTATGGAGTTGAACATTTATCTGAGATTTCAGTATCTTTACAAGAGTAATTCTATGTTATTGTATCCAAATAAGCCGGATTTAACAATTTGCAATCATCTCTCAATTCTTCTCTTCAATCCAAGTTGCCCAAATATATGGCTTCTGAGTTTTCAGCCACTTACTATTGTGGTGCTTTTTCAGAAGAAATAATTACTTGCCTCTTTCCATTGTCTTTTAATTCACTTTCGTTCAGTTATTATTTTTACAAGAAAACTTCTGTTATTTTCATCATGGTTTAAAAATTTGAGCAAACCGAATATTATTGCTGGCCATCTTTTTTTTGCTTTCTTTTTATCCCCGTAATGCTAATCCTTTTTTGAAGTTATGACTTGTAGCTTAGCTTAGACTATTTTAGGAAGAGATAGCATGAACCCCAATGTGAATTTCTGGTTATGATAATTAAAAAACTCTTATGTACGATTTGCCAAACTATTCTATTAGAGATATTTAGAAGTTGACATTAGTGCATAATGCATTGCCCAGGTCAACATCAGATTCCAGTCGGGCCCAGAAACCATCCAACAATTTGGCAAAGACAGCCTCCGGTATGATGGATGATCCATTTGTGGTCTTGGAGTCAACTTCAACCCCTGCAGCTTCATCAGCTGGATTGTACACAGATCCACTGGAAGAAGTTAGTAAATTTAGTAGCACTGGAAGTACAAAGTTTGATAGGTCATCTGTTGACAGGGGAGCTTTTGATGATATAGATGCCTTTGATAGTCTTGGAAAATCTGTACCTTCAGTTTCAGCTGGAATGAACAAGAGAGGAAAAGATAGGAGTCCTTTACAAACTGGTCCAGGCATTGGTGGCCCATATTCTGCAGCTAGTAAAGAGCCAGTTGACAAATACCCAGTGGATGAAGCTGAAGGCCACTCAAATAAGATGCCTTACGATGATTTCCAGGAATCTAATGAAACCTTGTTTGATGTGCCTACTGCTTCAACAGATTTCCATAGATTTACTGGTCAAAAGGTCTCCTCTCCTTCATATGTGAATGTTAGTACTAGTGAGGCAAATTCACCTCCAAGATCTGAAGATGTTCCAGAAGCATCTGATGATATATGGCTTACTGTATCAGAAGTTCCTCTTTATACCCAGCCCACAAGTGCTCCACCCCCTTCAAGGCCCCCACCTCCTAGACCACCTCGGATTTCAAAGTCGGATGGTTCCTTTTCATCTGTAAACTCAAGAAAGAAGGTTCATGAATATGGTTTCTCAAATTCTACTTCATACTCTCAAAGTCCCAGGTCGAATCGTGCAGTACAGAGCTCGGTTTCTTCTCAAATAGATGAACTTGAAGATTTTGCTATGGGCAGAACCCAGAGCAGTACCAATGAACATGTAGATGTTCTTTTTGGGGATCATGTGGATATGAATGCATCTTCTGCTGCAGCCTCTGCTGCTGCAATGAAGGAAGCCATGGATAAAGCAGAAGCTAAATTCAAGCAAATGAGGGAAAGGGAATATCTGAAGGCTCCTAGAAGTAGAGAAGCTGGTCAACCAGATAGAGATATGCTAGAAGCTCAGCAGAGAGAATTGAGAGAAAAGCAAGAGAAATTGGAATTTGAGAGGCAACTGGAGGAAGAAGAGAGAGAACAAAGAAGACTTGAGAGGGAGAGGGCTCGTGAAATTGAGAGAGAAAGAGAAGAGAAGGAGAGAGAACAGAGGAGGCTTGAAAGGGAGAGCGAGCGAGCAAGGGAAATTGAGAGGGAAAGGGAAAAGGCTAGACAAGCAGTTGAAAGGGCTAATAGAGAGGCACGTGAAAGAGCAGCTGCGGAAGCACGCCTAAGAGCTGAAAAGGCTGCTGTAGGAAAGGCAGCTGCTGAAGCTCGAGAAAGGGCTGAAAGGGCAGCAGTTCAGAGAGCACATGCTGAAGCACGTGAGAGAGCAGCAGCCGAGGCAAAAGAAAGAGCAGAAAAGGCAGCTGCAGAAGCAAGAGAAAGAGCTAATGCAGAAGTAAAAGAGCGGGAAGTGCGAGAGAGAGCTGCTGTTGCAAGAGCTGAAGCTGATGCTAGACAGAGAGCAGAACGGGCAGCTGTTGAAAGGGCTGCAGCAGAAGCTCGAGAAAGGGCTGCTGCAGAGGCTAGAGAAAGGGCAGCTGCTGCAGCTAGAGCAAACCAACAGAAGAATGAAAATGATCTTGAATCATTCTTCAGTTCTCGAGCAAGCAGTGCACCAAGGCCTAGGTCTAACTCTTCGGTAAGGGTCCATTGCTATCAATACTTGTGTCATCCACTGACCTGTGGAATAAACAGGTTAATTTCTCAACTTGTGTTGCAGGATCCTTTCTTTGATACCCAGAATAAGGGAGGTTCTGAAACTGCCAGAAGGACATCTGTTGGAACCACATCTAACATAAAAAAGGCATCTTCAACTACAAATATTGTTGATGACCTCTCTTCAATTTTTGGAGGTAGTTGTGTTATACTTAATTAGAATGATGTGTCACAACCATGTAATTCGTTATGTTAACGAATTTTTTGTTGTTGCAAAAGCTACTGGAGGATCGGGAGAGTTCCAAGAGGTTGAAGGGGAAACTGAAGAAAGACGAAGGGCTAGGATGGAACGCCACCAAAGGACTCAGGAGCGTGTGGTATGTCTTTTTCTACTCTCTCTATATGTGTGCATGTTTGTTACTCATGTTTTATGCTTATTTTAAACCAATGGTTTATTTTTCCCCTCAAATACTTGCTTATTAGAGCAGCATCTTTTAACAGTAAGTTGCAATTTTCAGGCAAAGGCACTTGCTGAGAAGAATCAAAGGGACCTTCAAGCTCAGAGAGAGCAAGCGGAGAGACACGTAAGTAGTGTAATGAAATTTGATTGGTCTTGCTGCTATTTGTTGTTGTGGTTTTTATTTATTTATTTATTTTTAATTGTGGTGGGGGAAAAGAGAGAATGGCTTGTTTAAGGATTGAGATTGTCCTATTTACCTTAGGTTGATTTTCAGCTGTTGAACATTTCAATAAATTCAATTGCTATGATGAAATAGACATGGCTTGATCACGTTCATTGGAATTACACCATGTGGTACTCCTCAAAAGCCGATCCGTTGAAAATATTAAAGTAATCTTGGAGAAAGTTCCAATTGCTTAAAATTAGTACAAAAATCACTTTGTTTATGCCAGGGTTTTTCAATATTTTTGAAGCTTTGAACTTTTGGCTTCCTTGTGGTCCTTAAATAGGCTAATGAAATTATTGTCTTTTTTACAAAGAGAAACCTCCTCATAGCGCTATGTGTCATCAATATTTTCTTTTTCTGCCACCCAATTTACTCTAGAACTGCACGTGCTATGTGCTTAATGTAAAAACTCAAGAGTTGTGATCCATTTATGATGTTAGGGCAAATTATTTTTGTGCAGTATATTTGGACTTCTGTTTTTCACTTGCCATATGATGGTGAAAATTTCTTACCAAAGACCAGATTGAACTCGTTAATTTTGGAAATATAAATACTGGTTTTGCTTCCTCAGCCTGCTATTTGAAGTTTTAACTCATATATTTTAGTCCCTAGTTTTAGTAATATGTAATATATCGAATAATATGCTAGATTATAAATTAGATTTTTGTTGACAAGTGATAGCCAAAATTATATATGGTGATATCTGTATTCATATTTTTGTCTCAATTAGTTTTAAATTTGTACCTGACAACATGTGGTACCTATTTTTTTATTTGTAATTTGTTGATAAGGGATGACCAAAATAAAGTATGTTGGTTTGTTAGGTTCAGTTTGCTAACTTATTTGGTATGATTCAGTTAAGTGCTGTGCTTCCATGATTATAGGTTTACTGTTCATCTTTTCACATCTGTCAGCCAGATAAGCTCAATCATTTTTACTGTTTAAAAAAAAAAAAAGAGATGCCTCTTCTGTCTTCTTAGAAATACACTTTCCGCATATATTTTCATGCATCCATCCAAGCATTCTCGTGTTTGCCATGCTAACTTTATGCGGATGTTTCTTCAGTCGCTGATTTGCTTAGTAAATATTAAATCGCAGTAGTAGCTGCAATATTATAATTGTATAAAATGCACTGGCTTGTTTCTACAATCATAGTTCGGTGGTACCATCTAGATACTTATTCTTTCTACCATCTTGGTTTAAAAACTTACCTACAAATTTTGTGCACTGCAAAGCCTCTATATCAGTAGATCCTGCATTACTCACTTTTCTATATATTGCTGAGATTGCAATGGATATATTTCCATTCGCTTCTACTTGGCTTAACCAACATATTATTTAGGTCTTCCTTTATTGCTCAAACTTGTTATTGCATTAGGTTGCCCCATAGTCCTGGGTAATCCTGCATTGCCTGAACTTGTTAATTGAATATCATGTATAGTTTATTAGAGCTGCACCATCTGCAAATAACATACACGGGGAGGGGTGTGTGTGTGTGTCGTGTGTGGTGGAGGTTAGAAATCAGGTTGCCAGTTCCTGTTATAAGTGTACTGTGTTAGGAAGCTACATTTTCTTCAACCCTAATAGGCTAATGGTATGCATAATTGCTGCTGCTCCATCATAAAAGCAATTTATGAAACTAACTGCTGTGAAGTCACTATACTATCTTGTTACGTTAGTTCAATTGTTAAAGTGTCAAACGGATAGCCAATATTATGTCTTTTTCATTTGGGTTTTGATGTACAAGTGGTCCTTGGCCAGATTCTTTTTATTTGTTGCCTTCAAACTGATATTAATGTGGCTGATTTCAGAGGATCGCTGAAACACTGGATGTTGAGATCAAGCGTTGGGCTGCAGGGAAAGAGGGGAATCTGCGTGCTCTGCTGTCAACATTGCAATATGTGCGTCTTTATAATTTTTATGTTGCATGTCATTTGCTGACTGTTACTAATGTGCAGAATGTTATTGGTAATCTTCAGTTTTAGCTGTATCCTTCAGATCAATTGATATTTGCATCTCATGCATCGGTACAGAATTATGAGTTTCTTTTGGATGCTCACATATTCTTTAGATAAGCAAGCATTTGGTTTCCGCTTTAATTGCAGAGGATAATGCTGAATTTGATATATGTGCTTTCTTTGCTTTATTAATCCTCCCTCTATTCACAAATAAGTGTACTTTCCTTCTTTTGTACAAAAATTAAGAAACTCATTTATTACCCTATGTGTTTACTAATTTGCCCTTTTTAAAAGGAGAAAATTAATTAATTTGTTATGTTGAAAATTGAACTAATATTAATTATATAGATGGCATATTTGGAAAATCATATTTAAATGTACCAAATTTTTTGATAGTGTATACTTATTTGTGAATAGACCAAAAATAGGGAGACCAATTATTTGCTTAATAGGTCTGCTCTTTAATCAAAGATATAATGCAGCACCCGACCCTAGAGTTTCTTGGATCCAGCATTTAGATGTTCTTTTCCAAAAGAATGCTTAAACTGACAATTAGGATGTTAATGTATAATCATATGCTTGGATTTGTGATTTTGGAAATTCTGTTTTTCCGTTAATAATAATTATTTACTACTGTGTTTTATGGAAACTAAAATGCAAATAAAGAACTGAAACTTAATATTTTCCCCTTTTGTCTTCTCATAGAAACTGAGGCTCTAGATATGACAAGAACTAAAGTGAATATTCTTGATGGACACATTTTATTTCAATATCTTGAGTAATGTTGTAAACAGCAAATTTGCTAACTTTAGATTATCCAACTACATAGTGGTTTGCATCATTACAAAGCTAGGTTAAATATTGGTGCAAAATCTCGCATTGTTATTGGTCTGGAATGTCTATTTCATACAGCCTTACACTTTAGATACTTGCATTGCTGACAATGTGATACTAAGAAAGATATTCTTTTGATGTAATTGCATGAATTACAAAGTCATATTCATCGGGAGATCTTTTGGTCAATGTTTGACTCTGCAGCTATTTTCATATGCAATATCTCTTCTTGCTCTGTGGTATATGTGTGTGTCTCTCTCTCTCTCTCTGTTTTTTTTTTTTGCATAATTCACTTTTTTTTCAGTGTTTTTCTCTTTATATGAACTGTTTAACTTTTTAAGAAAATTATTAATATTAATAATATTTTTTTTGATGTTTTTCTTCTGAAAAATTGTTCATATTAATTTCAAGGCCTTTTATTCTTAGCCATTGGTAATTATGGAACTACCATTATTTGTTCTTTGTGCAAATTATATGAATACTTCTCTCATTACCTTGAAAAATTTGTTACTTCTCTGATTGCCTTGTAAAATTTGTTCCACAATGTTCAGGTGCTGTGGCCAGAATGCGGATGGCAGCCTGTTTCATTGACTGACTTGATTACTGCTGCTGCTGTAAAAAAGGTTTATAGGAAGGCAACTTTATGCATTCATCCTGATAAAGTGCAACAAAAGGGTGCCAATCTTCAACAGAAATACATTGCGGAAAAGGTTTTTGACTTGCTGAAGGTACCCAATCTTAGCTCTTAACCTCGGATTGTATGTTGTATTAGTTGTAATACTTGAGAGTTGTGGCTTGCATGCACTCACTTGCATTTTCTGTGTTGAAATAGGAATCATGGAACAAATTCAATTCAGAGGAGCTTTTTTGAGCTCTTGTGGTGAATATTTTGTTTCAAACCATTTTGACTTGGCAAATACAATATTATTTGGGAGTGGAGCTGCTCTTCTGGCAAATGTATTTTAATATCCACTGCAGTTGTCTGCTTCATATCTGCTGAAAAGAGCACACAGGAGATTTTCATTTGGCTCTATTGAGATGGTTGAAGAACGAAGTGCTCTCCTGTAATTGGGTTGGCTATGAAGTGAGGTTCCTTCGGCATATGGCACCTAAAAGCTGGAATTCCTTCTCCATGTAGAGTATCATTTGTACCCCATTTACATTGGATAATGGGGGTTCTTTTTTTTTTTTTTGTGTCAATTCTTTTCTACAATTATATTTTATATATATATTTTTTGTGAGTATCCCTTTTGGTGTTAAAATGATATGTCAAGTTGATACAGCTATGTTTATTGATATCAAAACAACCATATTGGCTCTGTATGATTGTTGGGTTGATTACTCAGAGCTGTACGTTTTATACATAATATATTTTTTTTTCCAGGTGATTTCTTGTTGGTTGTTGCTCGCAAAATTCAGGGGAGAATATTTGTTTTTGTTGTGCCTAATTGATAAGTTTCCAATAATTACTGAACTTTCTTTTCTTTGTGTTCCGATGGTCATTTGGTTATGCAAAGTAAGAGCTTGGCTGACAAGAAACCAGGTGAAAATTGAACACAAATGGTTGAGGAAGCCTACGTTGAGATCACCAAGCTACAAGCACTTGAATTAGCCAATTGGCTTTTGAAAAATTGGTCCAAGTTGTTTTCTTTTGATAGCTTTGCGTGCATCATTTGGTTCAATAGTGACTTTCCAACATGGATGTATCATTTGTATGTCTTAACCTCTGTTTAAGTATTCTGTCCAAATCTTATTTGGAGTTGTCTTGTGATTTCATTTGATGTACTATCATGATGCTGTAGGAAGCAGTTTTCCTGAGCCCTTTAATTTTAAATTAATTGCTAATAGTGGGACTTCGAGATCTAATAGCATAAATTTAAACATGTGTTTTGCTTACCTAATATATAATGGAAAGCATGCTATTCGGAAATATCGGTATTATTTTATTATCATTATGGTTAAAGGAAAATGTGTTTGTACTTGTAAATTTGATATTTAAGCCTCTTATCTCCAAATAGTAGAGCGCTTGATCCACGGTATATGTGCTTATGACTGATATGTGAAGCAAAGCAACTTTAGGCAGTAAAATAATAGGCCATGGGTTGCAAGACGTTGAAAAGCTTGCTGCAGGTTTCTGGTGGAAGTTGATATTTGAAAGAGGCTTAAGGGCAGTCAAAAAAAAAAAAAAACTCTATTGTCCCTTGCCTTTGGAAATGTCACACTGCTACTCTCTGTGTTGAAATATTTGGAATCGTCTTCGTGGCAAAGAACAGTCTGCCTCTGCATTCACCTTAAAATTTTCAAAACTTGGCCACTTGCGCTGTGCTAGCTAAAGCACAGCCAACCATTGTAGCTTCTTTGTGTTTTTGGGCTAATTCACCAAGTATGGAATCACTGAAACTCTCTTATCGGAATCTCAGGGGTTAAAATGGATGTTCCCTGAGGAATTCAAGGCATCATTGATGATTTCTCTGCAGTCCCTCTGATATTTCCAAGGAAAGCAGTAGCACTGGCTAAAATGCCGAGCTCAAAAAATTAAGGCCAGCATTTTAAGAACTTTCCACATGCTACAAGTAAAATGGCCCAACTTAAGTTCATCTTCAATCCTCCCACCTCTTTTGTTTTTTGAAAATGGATAAGAAAGAATCAAAGGTTATATCAACTATATTTCTTTCTTCAGGGTTACAAGAGACATTATATCACAACCTCAAATATTTTGCAAGCCTCACAAGAGATGTACAATGCAGTTAAACCAAATCTGGTTTCGATGCAAAACTTGGGTTTCAATTTACAACCCCGATCAAAGTGTTCTGTGTGGGCATCTGCAAGTCGAGTCTGCAATATCTCCAAATTAACCTGCAAAAGCAAACCAAATAAAAGATGGCTTATCAATGCTGATATTTGCATCACCCAGGAACCCCAGCAGTTTTGCTGTGCCCTTTCCACTTCATTTGCACGAATATCTTATGATATCTAAGACACTCAACAATCGAAAAGAATAAAGTCTTGATAGGATAAACAATTAGTAATTTGCCTATCACAAATAACAAAACATTGGCAAGACAGTAAACATTAAGAATGAAACACAATTGAATCTAATAATCCATTTCATCATATCTCCATTTACAATCAGGAAACATTTTGCACAAAGGGTACTTTTAAAATACCCCCAAAAATATGAAAGGTTCATGTGCATAGAACTAATAAAAAATAACATGAATCACAAATATCCTAGTTTTCTGAAAGACACTATCACACATCTGTGAGTTCAGCAACTTTCCAACTATCCGTACAAACTAGAAAGTTGTATTGGGCATGTAGCAACTGGTGGTACTTATGTTACATAGGATAAAATCGTCATAACAAGATAAAATTCAACTTCAATTTTTAAACTACTACTCTCTGGGAACAGTTGAGACCTTTATCCAGAATTGGATACTAAACTAGCAAACATTCAGCTTGAGCTCAGAATGAGATTCACTTGGTGCACATTGTATTCCATCTTCATTATTTTGCTTGTGGAACTAATGGCTTCAAAAAAAAATATTACAAATGATACATATGCATACAAGAAAAAAAGGAATCAAATTATAAAAAATCAAGAGGCAAAGGCTGCACCTCATTGCCTTTGTTTAGCTGTAGATCACAAAGCCTGCAACATATAAGCTGATGGTTCTCTTGCAATTGTCCTCGCTTACAGATAGGGCACCAAGTTTCCTGATGCATCTGTCATCAACATGAGAAAGCTTTGCTAATTTTATTTCTGCTAGGGAGCAAATTTCAAACTCATATATTTCACATTTTTTGCTATATATTATTCACACAGGTGCTGAATCAGGTTGATGATGCAATAGAAATTATTAACTTCTTAGGAAACAGTATATGAATGATGTGAGTATATAACACTCCATATGTATGTACTAAATTTCCAATTTGAATAGAAGTTTGAGACTTCTTAATGCCGCCATCCTGTCATGTACAATGTCCCCTTTTCACTGCAGTTGCAGTAAAAATGGTTCCCTGGTCGTTCTTTAGATTTCAATTGGCTTCTTCGATCTCAATAAACGACTTTGTCCCCTAAATCAATCAAACTATTCCACCTACATGGACAAGTTACATGAAACTTTTTTCATGTATTACACTTTTCAAAATTGGACGTACAATAAAAATTGAGAGCTTAGACTGAAGAAACCAAGGGCTACTCTTTGGAATTGACACTCATGTATATTCATGATCATTCTTGTTAAAAACCAAAAAACAAAAAACAAAAGTCTTGGGCATTAATGAATTCATTTGAACTTTGAAATTTTAATCTACTTTAATACCAACTCATCCTAGTCTGTATATACTTGTCCGTGCATTAGGTGAGGTGCTTTTACTTGTTTGGGCCTATGAAGTTCTCATAGTATCATAATGGACAGCATACCTGTTCACCATTCAGTTGCATATGCTCATAAACAGCACGAGCCAAGTACTCATCTTCCTCATCCTCCCAAGTTTCAATATGACCTTGAGGTTCTGCAAAGAGCTAGAGTAAACATTTACACTTAAAATATTTGAGTACATTAAATTCTAACCTCTCAATTTCACAAATATAGAGAAGAGCAATGACACTTGTAAGACCGAACGATATCAATTCCACTTATTGACCAGTTTATTTAGTTAAATTTACCTATTAACTTGTGCTTTTGAATGGCATAGCAGGTAAAATAAGATATAGAAAAGGCACTACTAGTCCGAGCAGATAAGATGGATAATTCTCGCTAAACTTGCTAGAAAACACAAAAGCCAAGAGAACACAAGGATGCTGATGAGTGAACAAGGATAAAAACCAAGAACACAGGGACACTAATGAGTGAACAACGATAATATGCAGTTTCCAGATAATGTCTAAGCTGAAAATAATTGAGTATGGAAAGACAATCTCATTCATATATGCCATTTCCTCTTTTCAAATCCATAAATAGAAGACATGCCCATGATTGTATTTGTTGATGGACAGGATTTTACCTTGTCTAACTGGTTCTGCCTCGAGATCCTCATAGAAGATCCTTTGCATCTCTAACAATATCTCTTCACATTCACCTTGATAAGCATCATGCAGACCATCATATTCCCATAATATATCACTTGCATCTAATGAAGTTGGAATTTTTGAATGGTCATCTAATGATGAATGCTTAATTTTTTCAAGTTCATCAGAAACTATTCCCCGGAATGCAGATTTGATAAAATCCTGAAACACAAATAATGAGCTAATAAATGATCAATTGACTTCAAGAATTGCGACAAAAACACTGAATATGAGGCCCTTTCAGAATGGCATACAAGGTGAAGGGGGAAGAAGATCTGAAAACTGATATCAAACTCGCAAAGAGCTATGTGAAATTATAATTCTCTTAATCTTGCTGTACCAAGCTATGTAATTTCACCCAATCCAACATCCTAAATCCAGGTTAAACATACATATGCGGATTTTATACGGTTAACGCCACACCATAAACAATCCATTGAGAAAACAATCAGTCAACCCAACTATACACAAATTTCAGGTCCTAATTGATGACACGATTTAAACACAATAAGCATAAGAAATTATACATATATATAAATAAAATGACAGTTAACGAACAAAACCTTGTCACCGAGTGATTTAGCAGTGGGTAACCTCATTTTCCACAGCAAGCGATTCCTATCCTCTCGCACCCTTTTGTAGCAATTTTCCCTCAACTAAACATCAACAAACGGTCAAAGGAATATTCATTACAAGATAATACCATTACATAATGGCAAATATCTCAAAATTACAGACTAAAAATCAGACAAAACCTTGTTTTTCCAAAGAGGGTAAGAATTGAAATGCGATTGGGTTTTAATGGACTGCCGTTTTGGTGGTGGTGGTGTTGATAGCGGCCAATCATTCTCCTTCTCCATATTTTTCTCCGCAAGCTGTCGTCCTGCACGAGCCTAGAAACCAGTATGCAAAAGAAATGAGGTAACTCGCATCGCAGCGGTGGAGAGTGGAGACCCGACCCAAATAAAATGGCGGGAAATGGATTGGGCTTCCATGGGCTGGGCTTTGACCAAAAACTAGCATTGGCCCATAATAATAGCAATAGACTGAAAGTGAAGATGTTGATACGAGCGAGCGAGCGAGAGAGAGAGATCCGAAATAGATATTTTTTTGGCGAATAAAAGAAAAGGGAAAAAGAAGTGGAAAAAAAAAAACAATTAAAAATGTACCAATGTGATATTGATATAAAAATGATGATAAAACCCAAAACCCTACTCCTTTGGTAAAAATCTTTCTACTAACCCCTTCCACCTTTCTAGCACTGCCCTCATTTCCATTTCTCTGCAACTAATCTCCATGGGAAACCTTTAATCTTCTGGCACTTGCAGATTTCATGCACAAATTTTCACTAGAATTTCTTTTGGATGTAACCTTCCTCTTTTACGTTCAGTTGTGCTGAGAGTAAGGCTCTCTCTGGTATTCAATGTTTTATTCCTTGCTTTTATTTAATTTTGAAAGCTCAGACTTGTGATTCAGTGTAGAATTGTGCATTCATTTTCTGTGTTCTTTTTGTTTTCATGGCTCCGGGCCAGTGGAGGATGTGGGACTTTCTTTTGGAAAATAAAAAAACAGAGAAAAAATATTTTTAATGTAGATAATTGATGGTTGTTTTGCCGTGCTCAGGATATGGAAAATCTTGTTTGATTAATTTAAGTTCGCTATTGACTCTATTGAGCTAGAGGAGATAAAACAAATGGAAATAAAAGAAAATCGCCTCTTCAGCTTCAAGCCCTGGAGAATTTCTATGCCGGTACATACTTATTTTGCTTTGTTGTGTTTTCCTCTCTTCTTTATATGGTTCTCTTCTTACATTCTGCTTTTATTTTTTGAAGTGAATTGAATTTTAATTTAGTCTATGCTTCTGTTTTATTTTTCTATAATTACTTTCTCTTAAGAAAATATAATATCACACTGTAAAATCCATAATTACTTCTTAATTTCTTATGAATGTGCTGATTTCTTTTTCCAGTAGCAATTGGACTTTCTTATTTAGGAAGTTCTATTCCTTGATTTTTGTTGGCTTCTTTTGGTGATGGAAAAATTACTTACAATTGACACTTAATTTGTTTGGTAGAGGGTGTCTAATTAGTTAGAATTGTCATTAAGTAATGCATATTTTTCATTTTCTATGCTGGTGGTGTTGTGTGAAGCAGAGCAGAAGTATCCTACACATACGGCAATGGAAGAACTTGCTGCAGTACTAGACTTGACATACAAGCAAGTCCAGGGATGGTTTGTTGAGAAAAGGAGGAGGGAAAAAAGTAAGGATGTATTGATTGAACCACCCTGTTTGAGCAAGAAACTCTCAGTTGTTGAAGGAACCAAGGGTTTGGGAGTTGGTTTTTCCTCTAGAAAGATACATAAACAGCAGGGCACCTTGGTTGACTTCAGTTCTAAGCATATTTCTATGTCTGAATCATCAGAGGTGGATGACAGGATTAGTAATACCAAACGCAAGCACAAATCAATTCTTATTCAAGATTTGAAGTCTCCAGACTATATTTTAAGGAAGATTTTCGCAAAGATGGTCCTTCCCTTGGTGTTGAATTTGACTCTCTTCCTTCTAAGAAATTTCAGAATTGTAAAGGTATGAAATTCATACTGATTGTCAATTACTGCTCTAACTACAAATTTGTTATGGTCACAGTAATTAGTTAGGATTTTGTTACACATCTGTTCTCACGAGAAACCTGATAGAGATTATGATAAATAACACTCAACAATAAGCCACACAACCAGAACAAAATGAAATATAGCTGTGATATTGATAAGAAGGAATCAATTACAGCACAAGTTCTGTAGATTTACACTCAAAAGGAAATAAGAAACAAACAGAACAATCACAAAGACAAACTATGAGACTGACGTACCCCAAGAGCAGAGAATTGCCACAACTCCCTCTCCCCTTTTCAGCCAAACAACTGAAACCACAAAATAATAATTCTTCTCAGCATGCCCCCTCCCCTCCGTCCTTCCTCCTCTTATTCTATTTCTCACGTAACTAACTCTAGGCCAGCTTAGCTTCCCCCTCAGCCGCCTTCTTCTTGGGCCTCCTGAAATCAACTCCCCACATGGTGGGCCTTTGGCCTTGGACCTGCTGGCTGTTAGCATTATCTCTATCATTGCCGCCCTGTGGGGAAGCAGTCTTGTCCTCAAGACTGAAATGGAGATGCTAGGAAGGCCCTCTTTAAGATTCCTCCTCTAATCCATCAGCATTGCCTGATACCTTGTCATACTGACAGATACAAAGCTTATATTGCTAACTCCAAATGAATACCTTGTAGATTTTTGGTTCACAAATTCCTCCATGTCTGGGAAATCATAGTAGAGGCTCGCCCCATTTTTCTTTCTGGTATCAGAGTAATTTCTAATGCCAACACGTGTCAAGATGTTGCTGAAGGTAGTGTTGCATACAAAATAAAGTGCCATGCAAGATATGGTGCCATCATTGCCACAAAGGTTAATTGCCATTACACCTTCTGTAGTTTTTGTTTTCCCGCTGTGAACTCGAGCAGCAAAAGCAGGACTGTAGTGTCCAGCATAATCCTTAAGGATTCTATCAAGGTTGTCAAAATCCTCGCATGCAAGAGCATTGGCAAATATAACCATGAGAGCTACACGGAAATTGAAAGTGACAACAGCATCACCATCCACAATTGAGCCCGTAGGATTCCTGCTCTCATCAACAATGACAAAAGAAGAAAAATATTGGTCATTGGCTTTGGGAACTTCTCTTAGTTTCTGCACAGCCTCAACAACATCCCATCCTTGCTTCACAGCCCTTGCATATTTGCCGGCCTTGAATAGGTTATTCCCTTCTTCCTTCCTCTTACCAGCCGCCTTAATTTTTTTTGGGTTGTTCATATCCCATGATTCCTTCTTTTTGACCAAGGATACCAGCTCAATCTCATAGCGTACGGTAGAGTTAGGAGGAACCACAGCAAACTCCTGCTTTGACTCAGATAAACCAAATGCATACTCTGGTCCCATTGTTACCAGTGCCACCTCACCCTTCTTCATTGCCATCACAGCTCTATCGAGCCCATCAATCACTTGCTCCTCATCTGTCTTGAACTCAAACAGCTCATCCTCGCTTTCATAGTCTTGCTTCAAAAATACTGTACCATCTTGCCACTTCCCTATCAATTTTACTTTGACAATAGCCCCATCGTTTGGTCGCTCATATCCCTCGCCCTCTTTCACTATTTTCTTTATGACCTTCCTGTCATCAGTCACCTCCGACACGGACTTCCATGAAACCAACTCCAATGTTATTTGAAGTGTCGCATTTGGTGGAACAGCACCTTCGGCACCAGACGTTGGTTTACCCTTTTCCCCAAATCCATATTGTGGCTTCACCGTCAGGAGGACTTTCTCCCCCTTCTTCATTGTCTTAACAGCCTTTGACAGAGCAGGACAGAAGTGACCTTCCTTCACGGTGAAATCGACTCCATCAGACTTGGCCACAACTGTGCCATCCTCAAGCTGAGCTTCATAGTTAACAAGCACTTCAGCATCAAACTGTAATTGACCCGCCAACTTCCATGGAAATTCACCCGAACTTCCAATCTCCAATGACAAGCGGAAGATGTGGAATTCCACGCTCACTGTCTTCGCCACCTCAACAATCTCATCGTCGCTACCCCGCCAAATGATCTTTCTCGGCGACATACTCCGTTCAGGCACAGCGATTCTCCGGCGAAAACCAACCCCCTTCCAGCGTCGTTTTTTCCACTCTACTCTGTGTAATCGCCGGTTCCCTGTCTTCTTTTGTCCCCCAAGATGCAGATCAGTTGATGGGAACAAGGTTTGCTGCTGATGGGCTGGAAGATATTGGATTATTGTATGTTGGGTTGGGCCCGATATGGGGCTGGGTAAGTGATTCAGTGGGCCAAAACACCCAGATCCCTTAGAGCCAACTTGGTCCACCTGAGTTTTAATGGCGTCATCTCCCTTCTTCAGAAAAAATTGCAGCGATGGAGTAGAACCTGCTTTTCCGATCCGCAGCGGCGCCTCCAAGAAGCAAGCCGATCTCATCGCTTCCATGCATTCTGCCGATTGGTGTACCTTCCACCACCTACTTTCCTCATCCTTCAACCCACTATTTAAGCATCCCACAAATTGCAAATCAAGAAGATTTGGAGATATAGTAACCACCTGCTTGCCGACTTTAATGATTTCTTCGACGCTACCCCTTGTTTCGAAGCTGTTTGAATTTCGAATTGATCAGCAAAATGGTTGGTGTGGACATAGTACTTCGTTCGCGGGTTTGATGCTTGTCCCTGTTGTTTTCCACCCTTTTCCATAGTTACTTCCTCTTGTGAACTGTTCTCCTCTAATTTGGATGATTGTTTGTCAAATCTTTTCATCCATGTAAGTAATTGCTCTTTAAAGGCATCTCTCTTCTCATTCTCCACTTGGTCGCTCCGTTGAGAAGCAGCAAAACAAGCTTGGAGCTGTGTCACAGCTTTTTTAAGTTCCCTTACACAACCCTCTAGTCCCTCTACTCGCTCCTTCGTTTTATCCAATCGTATTTCCAACGCCTGTAGTTCAGTTTTCATTTGCTTAGGTCCTTCAGATCCGGCAGGTCGGACCAATGATAGAGATTATGATAAACAACACTCAACAATAAGCCACACAACCAGAACAAAATGAAATATAGCTGTGATATTGATAAGAAGGAATCAATTACAGCACAAGTTCTGTAGATTTACACTCAAAAGGAAATAAGAAACAAACAGAACAATCACAAAGACAAACTATGAGACTGACGTCCCCCAAGAGCAGAGAATTGCCACAACTCCCTCTCCCCTTTTCAGCCAAACAACTGAAACCACAAAATAATAATTCTTCTCAGCATGCCCCCTCCCCTCCGTCCTTCCTCCTCTTATTCTATTTCTCACGTAACTAACTCTAGGCCAGCTCAGCTTCCCCCCTCAGCTGCCTTCTTCTTGGGCCTCCTGAAATCAACTCCCACATGGTGGGCCTTTGGCCTTGGACCTGCTGGCTGTTAGCATTATCTCTATCAAAACCAGAGTTATTTTGTGTTCACATGCTGAGAAATGCAAAAAAACAAGCCATATAATCCTTTTTTGCTCTGGGTTAGTGCTTAAGTAATTGAGAAATGTAATGAGCAAGTGCAGTCTAGCCTTCCAGTTTCCTGTTGTCCTTGGAAAACTCTATGACTACTTTTGTTATCTGCACTTTATTTTCAATTCTCATTTAATTTGCTTTGCTCTACATGGCCATGTTACTCATTTTCTTTTTTTCTTTGGAAATTTTAGATTCCAGAAATTCTAGCCTTGATTTCCAAGAGAACCAAAGGGCAACCAAAGAAGAAAGGTACTGGGATAAATTTCTATTGGGCATAGCCCTGTTAAATTGTTTTCAAACATCTACTCTCTGGGTATATTTAAAAAGTTCTTACAGATATTTACCCTTTGTTTTGAGGTATTCAAGCAGATCATCTCAAATTGCCAGGATCATAGTAACAGTGCTCCAACAATGAAACATGGTATGGGGAAAGGTCTGATGACAGTGTGGCGGGCAACAAATCCAAATGGTGGTGAATTTCCTATGGGAATTCATTTTGTTGATAAGCAAAGTCCCATGTCACAAAAACCTCTATGTCAGAACAGAAGACGACAGCAGCAGCGGCAACTGGCATGTGTAATGGTCAGTGTAGGCTGTATTCACTAAGTTTCTTTTTCCTCTGATGAATTTTTGCCCATTTTGCTTTAACTGGGTCAATGAAATAATTACTGGTTCAATAAATTCTGAAATTTAAGCTGTTGTGCGGCACTGCATGCTGACCTGAAGTTGTCTTTTCAGAAGGCAGAAAAGGTTGGAAAATAAATCACAACGTAAGAGAGGCCTTCCATTAAAAGGAGAGAGGTAATGATTATTATGTTGTTGAATTGGTTTAGCTTAGTTGCTACATGGTTGTATAAACTTATCTGTTATTTGCAGTTGGAATCTAAGAGAGATCAGCTGCAGAAGCAACCCCGAAGGGAAAAATGTCAACTGGCTTTGGAAGGAGTCATGTCTCAGGAGCATACCAATCAATTTGCTATGCTAGTGGATGACGAAGAGTTGGAGCTGAGAGAGTTACAAGCTGGACCAAATCCGCTTACATGTTCTGATCATTGTGCAACCAATATGCTGCATGGTTGTTCCCTTTGCAGAGGTTTGTTTGATCTTATATTTCCTAGAAGGCTTCAAATTTTGTCTTTTTGTTTAATATTTTTATATTTTTGTTCTTTTTAGGGTACATTTAAATTCTTTTACTAAACATTTGTTATTTCCAGATTTGTTGCCTAAATTTCCTCCAAATTCTGTTATGATGAAGCAACCATTTGCCAACCAGCCTTGGGATTCCTGTCCAGAGATGGTGAAGAAACTATTTAAGGTGCATAGGACATTATTAACTACTTAGGATATAGTGCAATATGCATTATGCAATAGAGATGTGAACCATTTTACTTTCTTTTGCTGAGAATTCCTTTACATTCTTAAACTTCATATTTCTCCTATAATCAACTCGTAGCATTTCGCTAATTATACATCTGAATAATGTATGCTTGGAGAATAATAGGTGACCCTAGCTGATGGTTATGAGTAGCAAACAAGGCGTTCTCTTTGTGCTGCAACATACTTTCTTGAACAAGAAAATCGCAGGCACTTTTTCTGCATGTTCCATCATCCCTCAAATTTTATAGGCTTTATTATATATCTATTAAGCTCCCTTCCGTTTTTCAACCACTCTTTGATTACATATCTAGAATAGGGCTACCTCAAATTCCGAGAGAAGAGACTTAATAACATCCCTTACCTTGTTTATCCTTGTGAAGGATCTTACAAAATGAAAGACGGATGATGATCTTGTTTGTTATCAACATTTCCCTTAAGTGGATGCTCTCGGTCCATAAGCTTGCATTTTGGGATTAATTATATCCGTGGTCATCGAAATTTGAATTTTATAACCAAATGATTGAAATAAAATAATTTATAACATAAAAATCATTAAAATTCTATAATGTTTCAATGAAAGTAAAAATAATTTGAAAATCAATTTTATATATCACTAAATTGACTGGTAAGCATGTCACGTATAATTGTCATGCATTTTAATACCAATCAACTTTATAAATTGGATCATTAGATGAAAAAGAGTGTCACATTATTATGTAAACATGAAAAGATGACGTGTATAAAAAATTAAAAAATCCAAGTAACTAATTAGAATCTATTTATAAAATTGACCGGCTCCAAAATAATATGGCAATCATATAGGGCATGCTTAGTTATTATTTTAGTGATATAAAAAATTAATTTTCAAATCGATTTTACTTTAATTGAAATAAAATAAAATTTTAATGATTTTTATGTTATAAATTATTTTATTATTATCTGATTATAAATCCTAAAAGTTGATGATCACAGATATAATTAACCCTTGCTTTTTGTTCATTTTGACCCAAGAAATTACTTTGGCACTTGCCAAATTGTCTTTATCTCAGCTTATACATCAACTTAAGTCCACGCCTGACACTCCTATAATTTTTCCATACTTGGTCCTCCCTAGATATTTGAGTAATTATTACATGTTTGACCTTGAAATGCTCTTTAAGTATTCAACATGATATTTGGATGTCAGTTACTCTTTATTCCTGTCTACTAGCACGGCAATTTGATTAGAAATTTTTAATGTTTGTATGAGTTCACCTATGCTGACTGGGGAAAAAAAAAGCATGTCCATTGGTAGATTTTTTGGTGTTACTTTGGGGTTCCTGACAATAAGTATGCTAAAACCACCAATGATGTTCCTATAGTAGTCCTCTTTTTACTTAATATTTGAAAGTTGTTTCATAGGAGCACAGTAGAGCCTGATTTGCCAGTATAACTTTTGAATTGACAATCATGAGCTCAAACCATCAATGATGTTCCTTATGGTAATCGTTTTTGCTTGTTGATTTAGTAACTTGTTCTGCGTGAGCACAGTAGAACCATCTTTTCAATAATTCTTAACATTTGCTAACTTTTGTAGGATCTCTCATTGGAATTTGGAACTGTTTCCAGTTTTTTTACTTTTCTTTATTCCTTTCAATTTACCCCTTATCTTACCATGTTGAAGCTTTTAAAATTCTTGCTGAAGTTTGCTGGGTTCTAATATTCCTGCTGATGTTGGACTGGCATCTTGTTTTGCAGGTTTTCCATTTTCTATATACTTATTCAGTCATCATTGATGCTTGTCACTTCACTCTTGATGAGTTTGCTCAGGCATTCCATGATAAGGTTAATTCACCGATTATATTTTTTCAGCTTGTATTTCTGAGTTTTCTCTCTTAATGCCAATTTATTTTTGGTGTCACTTGTTTCTTGCTTTGGTGAATTCATTTTCTTTTTTTTTGGTTGCTCTCAGGATTCTTTGTTACTTGGAAAAAATTCATGTGGCCCTTCTGAAGCTTCTCTTTTCTGATGTTGAAGCAGAGATTATTAATGGATTTTTACCTCATTTGAGCATATCTTGCAAGTTTCTTGCACTTCTTCATACAGTGAGTATATATCTCTGCAGCTGTAAGCTCTTAACATGATTTTCTTTTTTTTTATTACTTTTATCTGTGTTAACCACCCATTTTTAGATGCTTCAGTTGGTCATGGTGTGCTTGACCAAAAGCATGCCTAGGGAAGAAAGTTTGTATTTTGCGACATTTCTATCTTCTCCTTAAATTGTTTCATTTGAATAAGTGCCCAATGTGTCACACATACAATTCTATTAATTTAAAGCATTTATGTTTATTTTTCATATCATTTATGTTTTAGGATCTAAGTATTAGGTGTATACCTTGCCATTTGTTGGGATATGCGAAAAGGCAAATCCCTGATCAAAATGCACCTCTGTCTTTGAAGGTCATTACTTTAACTACTTCTCGTCATGAAAGAAGTGAAGTTGGATGTCTTGATTTGGGATTAAGGCTTTTGAAGCTACAATGAGTTGGTAAATTTTAATAGGAGACCAAAATTAAAGAAATAGATGGTGGGTTGTTAGAGAGTGAAGCATTAGAGATTTGAAGAAATAGGAAGTGATGGTATAACTGGGCTTTACTTTTCTGAGTAGGGTGCCATCGATACAAAGAGTCATGCATGGTGATTTAAGTTATAAATTGAAGTTCAAGGGTAACAATGAATGTGACAAATTTTAGGATGATGTGTAATTTACTCCACCATCTAATGGCAGTTCAAGGCAGGTGGCGAGGCTGTTCAAGTCCCACCAAAGCATTCAAATCTTAACTATTAAAATTTTGTATATGCTGACATGCAGGTTTTTTTTTTTTCCTGTTTTTTGAAGATTGAACTTGGTTGTAATACTGACCTAGATGCATTTGAAAGTTTGAGTGATTTTGAGGGTTTACTGGTAGGCACATTTATTGTAAAGAAAATTATTAAATAATTACTGGAATCCTGGAAGTTATGTTACAATCTTCTTGGAAAGTATTGAAAATGAGATCTTACTAGTTCACAATCTTTAAGCATCCAAGTATGATGAAGTTGAAGGTTATGGTTTGATGTGTTTATTCCTCATACTGTCCAGTGTAGTGAGTAGTGGATGTGTTATGTTGGACACTTCAAGAGAAAATATTGCTCGACCTGATAACATCACAGTAATTCCTTTTTGTGGGTCTATGCAGGCCCTTCCTTTTTATATTTGATTACATCATCAATATTGTGGTAAAGAAAAAATATTAAGAAGATTCATACGCTGTGAGATTCATCTGTCCTACTATTTAGTTCTGATAAAAAGGACTGCCTGAATGAGTTCTGATTCTTTTTTTCTTTCTCCCCTTTTTGATTGTTTGGGAGTTTTGGAATGCTAACTTTGTTGATATTTTCTTTTGGTAGGTTGAAGATCATGAATATGTTCTGGAGTTTTGGAAAAAGTCCCTCAACCCTCTGACATGGACAGAAATACTGCGTCAAGTGTTGGTTGCAGCTGGTTTTGGTTCAGGGCAAGGTGCATGTCGCAGGGAGGCCACTAGCAAGGTATTACTTAATGAGGTTGCAGGATTGGTTTTTGATAACTCTCTTGCCACTTTTTATGTTAGGATTAAATCCTAACAATAGAATTAGTAGAGATTTCTGAGTGTTAAAACCCCAAAATCTGGTTCGAAATAGAGAAGAAGGTAGAGTGAGACAAAAGAGATTTGGAAGAGAGAAAAGTGAGAGAGGAAAGAGAAGAATAATTATGAATATCAATGATGACTCTGTGGTCCCAAAAGGACGTTGCATATAAAGCAAAAAAGAGAGGCATTACAGCTGTACTAGAGACAACTGCACATGCAAACCTCACCCTTATAATCCAAAACAACATAATCTTGGAAACCAACTAACAAAACAACAATTTTAACCAACTTAACAGAATTAACTAACAGGAATTCAAATGACAACTTTACCCATTCTGCTATACTTAATAGTACCCTCCTCTTGAGAAACTTTTTGTCCCTAAGAAGTGAAAAATTCTGGAAACTGGTGTTGGATGTAGTGGCCATCTTCCCAAGTGGAATCGATGGAAGGTAGGTGACCGGTTGTCTAGTAAGTGTACTAGATTGACTAGTAATATAGGAAAATATAATTATTACCTTTAAATATCGAACCCAAGGAAAACCTATGTATGTATGATTGATTTGAGTTTTAGATGAAATTTGTGTGTAAAAGACAGAAAAGAAATCCCAAAGTTGCAATGGTGAATGTTAGAAACTAAAAACAAAACTTTAAAATTGAAAACAATAAACTAAAACAATGAAAGATTTTAAAACAATTAAATCGAACTCAAACAAAAGCAACTAATCCAATGAGGTAAAAATCAATATTAAAAGTAACTTTCACTAAAGGACTATCCATCTTATGTTGTCATGACTTAATTAAAAAGAAACACAAGTAATTATGAAGAACTCAGATGAATAAAACAAGATAACTTAACTTAAGATTATCAATCTAAGTATTAAAACTTTCTTATTAAGAATAATCCAATACTTAGCAGAAAGATGTGAGTTAAATCTCCTAGATGTCTATTAAACCCTCTTTCAAGTAAATTCAACTTCAACCTATTCTTAGTTATACTTTTTTTAGCCTTAACTTACCTTAATTAACACATAATTATATCTAATTAAGAACATAATCATGCATTAAAATAAGTAAACTAACCTAAGAACATACATATCAATGATTAAACTAAAATAAATTATTAACCAATAATTAAACAAGTTAATCATCAAAATTCAGCTAACGAATGATAAGACTGTGCACAATAACTAAGAAATAATCAAGACTTGTAATAAATTTAAGTGCAAACTAAATCATGACAATAAAAAGTTAAGGATTCAAGTATACTTTAGCAAAAGTTAAAGAAAACTACTCACTAAGCATGTATAAAAACTAAAACAAATTTAAAGAGAAGTACTGAATAAAAACAGAAGAAATAATTCTAAAAACTACGTAAAAACTTAAAGTGCTGAGCTCTATCTCTCTCTTTTCCTCTTTCTTCAGCTTTGGTGCCTTTTTATAGAGTAGAATCACTGCCAAAGAAGGAGTTTTGCTGACTAAGATCTCCTTTTCTGAGGTTGAGTTAGAGTTTCTCTTAAATAGGAAGACTTTTGTCAACAACTTTCTGTTATTCACTTGGGAGAGCAGTATTTTTGTTTGTTAGAGTAGTCAAACCGCTTAGGAGAGCACGTTTCTTAGTAGGAAGAGTAAAACTGTGCTCGAGAGAGCATAAATTATACTCGGGAGAGCACAACCATAATGTCCCCATGTTACTTCCTTTTAATTAACTTTTTCAATTTTTCACTTTTTGCCCTAAATCTTCTTACTTCTTGTAATTTAATCCTTCTTTCTTTCAATTTAGTTTTTGACGACACCGAAACTTTCAATTAAGCCAACAAACACATAAATTAACTAATTAATCAAAAAATTAACTAAATTAAAACCAAATTAACTAAATTAAACACCTAAAAATATAGTTTAATTGACACTTATCAGGAGGCCTTGTCATTTGCTAAGGAGCTGCCTGATATGGTTACCACTAGTGAAGATGATTCTAGTATTCAGGATGGAGGGAGAATTCACCATCAATGAGGGGTGGTAGTGAGGGTAAGGGGTGGAGGTTGTCTCCAAGTTTCTTTTTAAGGAGAGAAACATGGAAGACGGTGAATTCTGCAGGTGGGGGGTAATTCCAGTTTGTAAGCAACAGGGTCAATTCTAGCCAGTACCTTGAAGGGGCCATAGTACTTTGCTGTCAGCTTAAGGGACTTCCGGACAGCTAGAGTAATCTACATGTAGGGTTGGATTTTTAGGTATACCATGTCTCCCAATTGAAACTCCCTTTCAGTCATTCCTTTGTCGGCATACTGCTTCATCTTGTTGTTGAAGATTGCCAGCTGTTCTTTGAGGAAGGAAGTCATAGATTCTTTAGACTGTAGGTATTCTTCTGCTGCTGCTACTGAGGCTGGAAGAGAGGGTACAATAGGTAGGGTGAGGGGCTATCCATAAACTGCTTGATAGGGATTCATTTTAATGGTTGTATGGAAATTGGTGTTGTACCAATATTCAGCCAAAAATCATTTGAGCCATTTGTTTGGCTTGTGGAATGTCATGCATCTCAAGTAGTATTCCAAGCTCCAGTTGAGCCTCTCTAGTTGGCCATCAATTTGGGGATGGGAGGCAGTTGTGAAGTGTAGCTTGGCCCCTAACAACTTCATCAATTCTTGCCAAAAACCCCCAGCAAATAATTTGTCCTTGTTAGTTACAATAGTGGCTGGCATCTCATGTAGCTTGAAGATGTTATCTAGAAAGACTTGGGCAACAGTGGCAGCATTGAAAGGATGAGCCAAGGGTATGAAATGACCCATTTTAGATAACCGATTGACTACTCCTAGTATGCTATCATGCCCCCCTGATCTAGGCAATCGCTCAATAAAATCCATAGAAATTTCAATCCAAAATTGGCAAGGGCTGAAGCAATCCAAGGGTTGCTACATATTTTGTCTTGCACTGTTGACGAGTGTCACACTTAGAGACCCATTCCACAAATTGTTTCTGCATAGCTGGCTGGTAAAAATTCTGTTGGAGCCTTGTTAAGGTGCCTCTAATTCTGGAGTGACCCCCAAAGGGAGAGCCATGGCAAATAGTGAGCAGTTGTTGCCTTAGTGTGGTGCTGGAACTAACATACAATTTGCCTTTATACCGAAGAAGGCCTCTATGTAGTGTGTAATTGTGATTACTTGTAGGGGTAATGGCCAACTGTGTGATTATATCTTGAACCCTTTCATCAGCAGCATATGAGTGAATGACTTCTTCAATCCAGCTAGGGGTAGTTATAGAAATAGTGTGGAGTTGTGAAAGGGATTCCAGAGAGTGCATCAACTACCTTGTTGTGAATGCCCCTCTTATATTGAATGTTGGTAGTCAAGGTCCAGCAGCTTGGTAATGCCCTTCATCTGAACATAGTTGTGTAGCCTTGTCTCCAATAGGTGCTTAATACTCTCATGATCTGTTTTAATAATGAAAGGGCCCTGCTCCAAGTAGTGTCTCCATCTTGTGACAACAAAAATGATGGCCAGCAGTTGTCTTTCATAAGCAGAGAGTTGCTGATTACTTGGGTTGATAGGCTTGGAAATAAATGCTATCGGCCTATTTTGTTGGACGAGGATAGCACCTAATCCAGTGTTGTTGGCATCACATTCGAGGGTGAAAGATTCTTGGAAATTAGGTAGTGCCAGAATAGGGGCTTGTGTCATCAACTTTTTTAGTTGTTCAAAGGAAGATTGTGCTTTAGGCCCCCGGTGGAAGTTGTCCTTCTTGAGCAGGTTAGTCAAGGGCTGACTTGCTGCTCCATACCCTTGAATAAACCTTCTGTAGTATCTAGTGAGGCCGAAGAATCCTCTAAGTCGTTTTAGGGTTGTTGGGACTCTCTACCTTGCTAGGATTAGTCGCTACTCCAACAACCGAAATAATGTGCCCCAAGTAAGAAACCTGTCTCTGCCCTATCTCACATTTAGATTCCTTAGCATAAAGTTTATGGATTCTTAATTGTAGGTGCTGTAAATGGAGTGATGCATTGGGGTTGTAGATGAGTATGTCATCGAAGAAGACAAGGAAAAACTTTCTAAGATAGGGTTTAAAATGGTCAGAGTGGGTTTGAAGGTTTTTTTGAAGACATCAAGGTCATTCATTCTAATTTGGTAGGAACCGGACCTCAAATCCTGCTTAGTGAATAAGGTTGCCCCTTGTAATTCATCCAACAGATCTTCTACTAGTGGAATGGGGTATTTATCTTTGATTGTGGCCTTATTTAACTCACTGTAATCAATGCAGAATCTCCAAGTGCCTTCTTTCTTGTTAACCAGTAAAATAGGAGAGGAGAAGGGGCTTGAACTAGGCTGGATAATTGAGTTTGCTAACATCTCTTCAATCATCCTCTCAATTTTATTTTTTTGGTGATGAGAGTATCGATAGGGTCTGATATTAATGGGTTGGATGTTAGGTTTGAGTGGTCATGAGATCTTTTTTGTGGTAGGGTGGTTGGTAGGTTGAACACATCTTGGTATTGTCCAAGAAGTTTATGTATAGGTGGTGGAGGGTTATTTTCAAGGGTTGTAGGACTTGCTGGATGGTTGCTGGTGGTAGTGATGTAAAAAATTTTGGAGGTGAAACCTTGCCACCCCTACTGCATCAATTTTCCCACTGATTTAGTAGTCAACATCTTTAGGGAGGCCTGTTCAGTGAGTCCCTTCAAAACTAAGGGCTTACCATCCTTGATGATGGTCAAGGCTGGTTTGTCAAAGTAAAATGTGATTGGATTATAGCCCTTCATCCAGTCAACACGTAGGATGATGTTATAGTCTCCTAGCTCAAAGATCCTGAAGCTGAATTGGAATTGGCAGTCTTGCATTTGCCAAGTGCAGTGATTGCACTTGCCTTGCACTGTTATCCTTCTGTCGTCTGCCACAACGACTGTAACAGGGGTAACTTTGGTGATGGTTAACTTCAAGTCCCTCACTAATTGTGAGTCTACAACTACTGTCAATCGACATCATAATTGATCTTCCTTATAGCTGGCCTCTAATCTTGATGATGTTGTCACTCAACCCTCCATCCAGTGCATGTATAGAAAGTCTAACTTGCTCCTGTGATTTCTCCTCTTCATTTTCTGGTGGTTCTTCTACCTCCGGCCACTCTTCTTCTTCTATTCCTACTACCTCTGTAGTATGTAAGGCTAATAGCTTCTTCTCACTACATCTATGTCCTGGATAGTATTTTTCCCCACACTTGTAGCAATTGCCTAGAGGTCTTCTATATTTGAAGCCTTTGTTACTGCCTTGGGAATTTATATTTGGGGAAGGATTAGTGGTTTTTGGGCTGTACTGGTTGGCTGTTGGGCTGTGTGTGTTGTAAGTTTTGTTGTGGATGAATGGTTTAGGAAATGCTTTAGGTTTAGTGGCTTCAAGGTGTTTCTCTTGCTACTTGGCTTGGGAAATGGCAGTATACAAGTCTCTAGGGTTAAACTTTCCCACTACACTTTTAATTTCCTCCTTCAATCCACCAACAAAGCTACTGACATAGTGAGGGTCCGTATGCTAAGGGAAAATCTTCTCCATCTTCAATTTGAGTTCCTCAAATCTGTCTTGATAAGCCTCCACAGTGGAGGTTTGTCTCAACTTCTGAAATTCTTTTACTACATCCAGATCTCCCCCTTCTCTAAATCTGTCATGTGAGGCCCTAGCAAACTCTTCCCAAGTCACCCCTTCCTGTTTCCTTCCCCAGTTCAGATACCATGCTTCAGCCTTTCCTACCAAGAAGAGGCTGACAAGATCTACTTGTCTATCAACTTGCACCTCATATATCTGAAAATATTTTCGACATTTGCTGATCCAGGAACTAGCATCCCCTCCTTCAAAGGTGTGTAAATCACATTTAGGTAGAAGTTTTTTAAAATAAGGTCTCCCTGGTACCACTAAATCAGTTCCTTCTCTATCTACTGGTCTAGGCAATAGGTCTTTTCCTATATCTGGAGCTAAAGTATGGGTTTGGGTTTCTTTTCCCCTAGCACTACTGCTAGCAGGGAATGGATGGTGAATGGGAGAATTAGAAGTTGGTGGGTTATCTTGAATCAGTTGAGCCAAGTAAGCTGCAGGCCTCTGGTTCTCAAGTCTGAGCTCTTCACACTGGTTCTGGCACTTTTGCTGGTCAGCCCTCAGGTTGATTTGCTCTTGCTGCATCTCCTGGAGCTTAGAGCCTAGAGTCCCAAACATGGGCACCTGCTCTTCCAGTTCGGAACTCAGGGATCTCAGGTGCTCTTCCATTTCCACTGAAACTGCAGATTCTTTTGATGCTCCTCCTTTGACCTTCTTGGCAACCATGTTCTTGCTCATTTTTCCAATGGCTCGTGGCTGCTCTGATACCAGTTGTTAGGATTAAATCCTAACAGTAGAATTAGGAGAGATTTTTGAGTGTTAAAACCCCAAAATCATGTTAGAAATAGAGAAGAAGAAGAAGGTAGAGTGAGACAAAAGAGAGATCTGGGAGAGAGAAAAGTGAGAGAGGAAAGAGAAGAATAATTGTGAATATCAATGATGATTCTGTGATCCCAAAAGGACGTTATATATAAAGCAAAAAGGAGAGGCATTATAGTTGCACTAGAGGCAGCTGCACATGCAAACCTCACCCTTATAATCCAAAACAACAAAATCCTGGAAACCAACTAACAAAATAAGAATTTTAACCAACTTAGCAGAATTAACTAACAAGAATTCAAATGACAACTTTACCCCTTTTGCTGTACTTAACATTTTAATTTGTAAATTCTAGGGTGTAGTTATGTACTGCTGATGACTTTGATGTGCAACGTTATTTTTCTTTTTAAAAGAAAATGACAGACACGTGAAAACATCCTAACCTTCTATTTTCCTTTAGGAAATGAGCATCATGGCAAAGTATGGGCTACGTCCTGGAACGTTGAAAGGTGAATTGTTTACACTCTTGATGGAGAAAGGAAATAATGGATTGAAAGTTGCTGACTTGGCAACCTCTTCGAAGGTAATTAGTTACTGGATAGATACTCTACTTGACTATTTTGTCATTCTGTTGTATTTTAAGTATTTACTTATTTTTAATGATGAATTTTGGTTTGGTTCTGAAGATTGCTGAACTGAATCTAGCTAGCACATCTGAGGAATTGGAATTTCAAATAAGTTCTATTCTTTCAAGTGATATTACTTTATTTGAAAAGATTGCACCATCTGCTTATCGTCTACGAATTAGTAACCTTTCGAAGGCTGCTGATGATTTTCAATCTGATACTGAGGGCTCTGGAATGATACATGATGACTTCAGTGATAGTGGAACAAGCAGCAGCGATTCTGAGTGTGACTCAGAAAACTCCAATACAAGAAAAGCTAAGAATATTTTTGGCCATAAAAGTAAGAATAACATGTTGATTGTTTACAATGAAATTGATGAGAGCCATCCAGGAGAAGTGTGGTTGCTAGGACTGATGGAGGGCGAATATTCAGATCTAAGCATTGATGAAAAGTTGAATGCTTTGGTGGCTTTGATAGATCTGCTCAGTGTTGGTTCCAGTATTAGAATGGAGGTAAAGCAATTAAGTTAAGCATATATGTGATTTTGAGAATTAACTGCTTTTTTTTTTTATGGCTTTCAGTACTTGTTTTGAATTATTACTGATTAACATACTATATAGGATGGTTAAGTACATCATCTCTATGAATGTTTATTTAAACAAGGTGGTGTGTTTTTTTGTCTCATTTTTCTTTTTTCCTACATTCATCTTGTCAGTGTTGATACTAGTTAGCTACTGCAACTATTCTTCTTAATTGATTTGCTGTCCAGGAATTATCATTAGGTCAATCACATGCTTTAATATTTACTGTTATAGAGTGATTTATGTTCATCTCCATTACTTTTATCTTATCACTTCAGGATACAACAAGACCAACCAGTGAATCTGTTTCCAGCATCCATCATCATGGTTCTGGAGCAAAAATTAAGAGATCATTATCAAAGCAACATAATCTGCCTAGGCCATCCTGGATCCACAATGGACAAATGAATGGTTCTATAGAACCATACATTTCATCGACCTCTCATCCAATTGATTCTTCTGTGTCTATGCAAAAGTTCACTGAAATGGAGAACTCTTCTTGGAAAGAGAAAGACGCAAAAGAAACAGAACATAGGATCTATTTGCATCCAATGCAGTCAATCTTTTTGGGTTCTGATCGGAGGTACAATAGATATTGGCTTTTCTTAGGCCCTTGTGACTTACATGATCCTGGCCATAAGAGAGTTTATTTGGAATCTTCTGAAGATGGTCACTGGGAGGTGATTGATACTGAAGAGGTATCTTTTTCAGCTTTTATTTTGAAGCCTGCTTAATTTTTTGAATGTTTTACCTCTGGTTTGCAACTGTTTTAATTTGTCAGGCTCTTTTGCGTAACCTTTTAATCTTGACCATTTTGTGCTTGTGTTTGCATATCCAAGTGCAGGTTTTGCGTGCTTTGCTGTCGGTTCTGGACGACAGGGGAACACGGGAAGCTCACCTTATAGAATCTTTGGAGAAGCGGGTAGCTTTTCTGTGTCGAGAGATGTCAAGTTGCATCATAAATGATGCTGAAAACAGGCACTTGACACAATTTGATCAGTCTGAGCTGGAAATAATTAGAGAAAACAGTAGTTCTCCAGTGTCCGATGTAGACAACAACCAAAGCCCTACTGAGGTCATGAAAGATTATTCTCCTTCATGTGGTGCAATAATTCTTGAATCAGAGAAGAAAAAGGAAGAAGACCACCACAGATGGAGCCGTCTTCAAGAGTTCGATGCATGGATATGGAATTACTTTTATTGTCATCTTAAAGCTGTGAAACATAGTAAAAGATCTTATTTTGAATCGCTTACAAAATGTGAAACTTGTCATGATTTATATTGGAGAGATGAGAAGCACTGTAGGATTTGCCATATGACATTTGAACTAGATTTTGATCTTGAAGAAAGATATGCTGTCCATTCAGCTATATGTAGAAGCAAGGGATATAATGAAATGTTTCAGAAACATAAAATTCTATCCTCACAGTTGCAATCACTGAAGGCTGCAGTTCACGCAATTGAGGTGCGCTATCATTGATTACTTTCTTTGTAAATTTTCTACTTTAAGGAACATATGCTTGTTTTTATTGCTGTGCATGCCTATGCATCCATGTTATTATTCTAGTGGAACCTGAAGATCAGGTCACTGTTTCAATTTTTAACATGCATACAAAAATTTGGCCATGCTATCCTCTTTTTTAACACACTTAGTGCTAAAAATTTCCTGCAATGCATTTTCAAGTTTGATTCATATGTCAAGTCTGGTTAACCTATCAGCATGGTCCTGGGTTTTGGATTCTCTGTAACCTAGGTCATACAGGTTGGCATTTGCCTTGTTAAATGATTTTCTTCGGCTTGCTTACTGCATGAATTGCGCACAATCATATGAATACAAGCTTCTTTGCACTAATTATTTTGAAACAAGAAACAAATGCATGCGTTAAGCATGAGCTGTAAATTATTTAGAAAATTAAACATTTCTATATTGCTTTAAGCATTGAGAAGTCCTCACAACTGAAGTTGTCTTGTTTGGTCACACCAACTTAAACGCTGATTTTTTTCTAAGTAGGTTCAAAATCATATATAACGAACACTTTGGTGTGCATGGGTCAACAGTGTGAAATTGATGCCAGTACTTTCATTTTTGTCCTTTCTTTCATGCAAAACCCATGAGGGCAAGATCCTTATGAGGCCTCAAATTATATCCAAGAAGCCCACTGAAGTTTCTCATAATAAAGCCATAATAGTAGCTTATTGATTCTAATGAGAATGGTTGGCATGGCTTAGTGAGGATTTTTGAATAGGACCATAGTCGATGCCTAAATGATTGATTAATCGGTTTCTTCCAAAACTCTTGCTTCTCTCCTGTAAAGACATTTTCTTGTCAACGAGATACCCTTTTTCGCATCTTCAATGATATATATACTGTTTATTTTCCTATTGGCTCTCTTTCTTTTATTCATGTTTATCTTTTGACATTACACAGTCAGCTATGCCAGAAGATGCTGTAGTGGGTGCTTGGACGAAATCTGCCCATAGGTTGTGGGTCAAACGGCTCAGACGCACCTCATCTTTGGCAGAGCTTTTGCAGGTTCATTTTCGTACAATATAGACATTTTTTGCTCCTAATTTGGTTATCATGATTCATGCTGCTGGAGGCTGTTGATGATTTGTTGATGGAATGTCTTAATTACTGTTGCAGGTTATTGCTGATTTTGTTGCTGCAATGAATGAGAACTGGTTGTGTCGATGCAGTGTTGCTCAAGGTTCCAATACTTTGATGGAAGAAATTACTGCTTGCTTTCCAACTATGCCTCAAACATCATCTGCGCTTGCTCTATGGTTGGTGAAATTGGATGATCTTATCTCTCCATTTTTGGAAGGGAATAGATGTGGAAACCAACTGGAAAGCAGAACCAACTGTACAGGTATTCTTCTATATCCAATAGTATATTCTGTTTGGTGTTAAAAATATGTTTATGATAATTCCTTTTGGTCCATCATTTCAAAAAATGCCATAATATCATTTGTTTGTTTCTCTACCTTTCTCTATAAAAAAATGGGTCAATTGTAAGTTCAATTCTTATTACGGAATTGCTTGTAGTGCTGAGTAGATGTGCAAATTATTTTGGTTGTAAATGGCTTTTTCTCTCTTCAATACATGTCATGCTCGCTGATGTGAGTTGATACAGCAAATATTTTGAGTGTTGATTCGAATAGCTAGTACCATTAGCCAAGCTAGGGTTTTTGACTTGATTTTGGGAGAATACAATATTTATCATGTTGCACCTTTGAATTATCGTTCTCATTGCATCATGGCCCTAAAAGTTGTAACTAGGGGTGTGCAAACGGTTAAGTTGGTTTTGGACCGAACCAAAATACTGAATTTTTTAAAAGAACCGAACCAAAAATCGATATATTTAAAACGGAAACCAAATGGATCGAATTAATTTCAATCGGTTCGATTCGGTTCAATTAGTTATATATATATTTTTAATTGGGTTTTAACCTAATTGAGTTTTTTTTTTTAATATGGGCTTTTAACTAGAATTCTTGGGTCTCATGGGACTAGTGTTCATGGAAGTCTTTGAGGTTTTTCCTTGGAGCAAATCATCAAAAAAGAAGATGAGGACGAACCTGCAACATGGGACAAGAGCTTCATATTCTCAAACTCCGACCCAACCATTTTTACATATTCCTAAATTTAAATTGTAGTATGCTATTTTTGTCAAAAAAATTGCAGTATGCCATTTTTGTCAAAAAAAAAAATGCACCATACAAAAACCTAATTTCCTGTACAATTTAGCACTTGTCAAAAGAAAAAGACCAAAAAAAAAAAAAGAATTGAGGATGATGGCCGTTGGCCCAATTTCCCCTCCTTCGTGAGTTTGTCCAATGATATTGTAAATTAATATTCCAAATTATTATCATAATCACCATTATCTTAACACATCTAGAACGAAATATATTTGTTTCTCTGGAACCTCACTCTCTTTATTCTCTCTAACCCACCACTCTCAAAAACCCAATTTCCTCTCCAAACCCACAATCAACACTCCATACTTTCAACTTCTCTGCCTACTGCTTCACTGCTGCCTATTACTCCTTTTCTTCACAACTTGCTCAGTGACCAACAATCAAATTCTCCAGACAAAGAAAATAAGTGAATTAGAAAATCAGAGAATCAAAGAAGTGAAGAAGATAAAAAATCGGAGAAGTGAAGAAGAGAAAGGCGAGTGGTGGCTGCTTGCTAGGGATTTTGATTTAGGTAAAGAAAGGAAAGAATTGATTTTAGGTTTCTTATTAAACATAATATATATATATATATATAAAACAAAACGGTGAGTATTGAAAATTTTGGTCGGTTCGGTTTCTTCGGTTTTTCAATTTCAAGAACTGAACTGATTAAACCGAATTTTTATTTCGGTTTAGAATCGAACGCACTAAAAATCGAAATAATCGAATCACACAGATCAAAGTTTATTCGGTTCGGTTCTCGGTTCTAGTTCGGTTCTGCACACCCCTATTTGTAACGGCCATTACACACTTTTTCTTTGGCCTGTAACAGCCATTCTCCCAGACATACTAGGGTTGCGAGAGTGTGCCTGTACATGGCAGCTAGAGGCAATTTGACCTCCTTTATGTTGCATTGTGGAAGTACAGGATAATTTCCAAAGGTTAAGACTATGAAAACAACCTCCATGCAATGCAAGGAATGCTGTGTAGATCAGTCTTCCTAGGGCTTATAATATATGCGTGTGGTTCTGTGCACTTGGACAGCTTTTTGGTCAATATACTTTATTTTGTAATAATCCCTCTCTGAGCTAGTTCTATGTATTATGTTTGCCTGTCATCCTCACAAGTTAAATATTTGTTATGTAAAGGTAGTCTACGGGCTACTTATTACATCATCTGTTCTGTTCATTATTTCTGATCAGATCAGCATATGGAATCATCTTAGTTCAAAGTAGTATGCTTGTGCTAGTTTGTCATAATCATGTGTAATATTGTAAATATGTGCCGACATGGAATATTAAAAATGTATGACTAGCTTGCACAGGAAGTATGGGAAAGCACTAGAGGTGGATTGTTGAAACAAGAATAATGAAATTATAATCTTCTTCTTTGCAATCACAAGCTTTAATTGTAGATTGATGGCCCTGTTTTTGATAAATCTTTATTGTCGGGTAAAACTAATACTAGCCAGAATTCAAAACTGTGAATCTTAAAGGTTGAAGCCTCGATATACCCATAACTGCCTACAGTGGCATAGAAGTTATCTGCTGCAGAAAATATCTGCAGGCTGGTGATAGGTGCAGAAAACCATTTTGGTCCTATCAGTTTGATAGGGTGTTGTCTTATCTTATTATTGAAATTTAATATATTTACAGTGTAATATCATGTGATATTCTTACCTTCATTATGCCATGACCCAAATCACATGATGGGAGGAAGGCATATGCATAAAATCAAAAGAATTTCATTGCACGTAGGAAGCAGAAGTCTTTAATCATCAATAGGTATCAAACTCGAAAATAAATAAATAAATGATCACACGCTTAATTTCTGGATACAGAAAGAACTGGAGTATGCTTTGTTTTGTTACTTATTTCCTATCTTGTGGGCTGAATGTTGCAAGTATGTTGGTATCCAAATTGAAAATTTGTGTGAAATTATTCTTGGCTTGTCAGTGATCGTAATATTTTTTTTTTCTTGCATTTTCAGGTGAGCAGGCTTCTAAGGAATTGATAGGAATCTAGTTGCAGTTATTCATGTGGCATTTGAAGTTTGCATCTAGGAAGCATAATGGGGTCAGTGTCCGTTGTAAACCTATTCCGAGAATTTGGTGAAACAAATACATGTTTCACTACCCTTTGGTTTCGAGGAGCATAGCAATTTTCACTCCCTTTTGGTTTTGAGGAGCGTCATTGGGATGCATATACGATATGACTGGGAAGGGATGGAGGAAAAATACATAAAATCTTGTATAGAGTGGAGCGTCGACTTCAACTATTTCCAATTTTTTACTGCTGCTGTACTCGGAGGGTCAAGTGAATTAGATGTTGTATAGCATTAAATAGACATATTCAGAAATTTTTTAGTTTTCGGTACATATTTTTACCAAAGACCTCCTTCATAGCAGAATAAATTTGATTCCTTGCAGAGGAGGATATGTTTTGTTTCTGCTTTTTGTTTGTGTTTCTTGGAGGAATCAAATTTTGTCAACGGATTCCGACTTTCTGGCGAGGGAGAATAAATTGTTGTTAATGCACACTGGAAAGAGTTGGCTCAAATGAAATATTACTTTTTCCTTGACTAGTTTCTCCGGTATAATGTACTCATTGCATCTCTCTTTCTGTGTGAGTGCATGTATATATGTGTATGTATATATTTGCTGAATTGCATTTCAGCTAATCAGTGATAGCAATGTACCCTTCAAATTCAACGGAAAGACGGCTGCTTTCGCCGCTTGATTATCCTTGATTAAGGAAACTATAGGATGTTGCATGTTCTACTTCACTGCTCAAAAGGTGCGTGTTGCCAGTTGGATGAGGTTGGGTTACTAAGTATTAATTGATGTATATAAATTCGTTTCTTTGGAGAAACAAAGGGAACTATGACTCAGATTGGAACTCTTTTATGGTGCCCTCATTTTTACTAAAATCTCTTTTTCATTAAATAGCAAAGAAATGGAGTAGATCAAACCAATCAGTTTGTAATTCAGAAATTCAATTTGAAATAGTCCAATGCAAGAAAATAAACCAGCGTAAACTCCTTAATGAAATTTAAAAGAAACCAATAATATTATATATGGTATTGTCAAAATCATATTTTATCATATTATTATGTATATTAATAAGTTGGCTATAATCGTGCGCGTATCATAATCCCGTTGCATGACTGTTTTCCATGATTTCATACTGTACTATTTTTTATCGTCTTCAACTATACTGTATGATTATATAATGTATTGTAGTCTACAATGTTTCGAAAGATGGTATGCTTTGATATAATTTTATAGCCATTACTAGGGTGTGCAAATGGTCGGTTCGATTTTGGACCGAACCAAAAAAATCAAAAATCAAAATTTAAAAAATATAAAAACTGAATCGAAACCGAAATTTATAGAATCGAAAACCGATTAGACCGAAATAATTTCGGTTGGTTCGATTCGGTCCAATCGATTCTGAGTTAATATGGGTTATTTCAGGCCCAATTCCAGGCTTGCCTATAATTTGGTTTGGTGGGCTCTAATTTAGTCCAATTTTATTGCTCCAGTAAAAAAGATTAAAGTAAAAAAAAAAAAGTAATGTCAAATTAATATTTATTTATTTTTTATTAACATTAAATATATTAAATTTAAATTATTAAATAAAAAAATAGATATTTTAATCTAAATATTCATGGTTGTACCAAATGAATATTTATTGTCAATTGTCAATTATACAGCAAATTTAATTTTTAATTTAATTACTAATACTCTAGTAGAGATGGAACATTAAAATTATTTATGATATATTAAAATGAACAGTTAGTAGAAAGTCTGCAAAGTCCGTAATATGCTTAAATGCTTCATTTTCACATTTCTGCTACTGACAAGTCTTTAGTTGAAATATATAATCACATAATGTCATGTAAAAAAGATAATTTCTATGTTCATAGTTACATTTATATTTGACACGTTTACCATTTTTTTCTAAAATTAATTGACGTTGGAAAAAAAATACTATTATTATTCTTATAACGAACAATACATGAGCACCCATAATATTTCACCGTGACTTTATTTTTTAATGAATTTTCGTCATGGACAATTATTTTCACACCTTAACCAACAATACGGAATAATATTTAATCTAGCAATTTTCTCCCTCTCATGGGAATTTATAAAGATAATAAGTATTCATTTCTTTCTATTTTATATGTCACTTTTTAGTAAAATTTAAATTTTATTTGTCTGTCGTTTTTAGACTTTTAATGTAATTTTATTTAATTTTTTAATTAATTTTTCTTTTTTAATAAAGTTAGAATCAATTAGATTTAATAATTTAGTTTTTATCACATAATTTAATACTAAATTTAAATTTATTTATTATTTTTTAATTTTAATAAAAATAATAAAAATAACAGATAAAAAAAATGAATAAGTAATGATTTGCCATTGCGGAATGCTAGGCCAAGAAGCATATTAGCCGTAGATTAAGTATTTATTAAGAATATTATTATTATATTAAAATAGGTGAAGAGTGATAGTGGGAATATGGGAAAAACATGGAAGAAAGAAGAAGTGCAAGTTAGAATTAAAAATAAAACAAGGGAAAGGAAGACAAGTTCCAAGAATCTGAGGAAACATGGAAGAAAGAAGAAGTGCAAGTTATTAGTGTTCTTTATCAATTTAATAAATTAAGGATTTAAATTTATATTTTAATTCACTTTTAAATTTTAATTTTAATTCACTTGTAAAAAAATTAAAGTAAAAAAAATTGAGAATATTGATACTCTACTACTCAATTTAATAAATTAAGAATTTAAATTCATATTTTAATTCACTTCTAAATTTTAATTTTAATTTTAATTTATTTGTAAAAAAATTAAAGTATTTCTATACCATAAATGTATGCATTTAAAAATTAATACCCTTGCTTAGGAATAATAGAAATATTTTGATAACATCGATGCAGTTTCTTTAATGAAAATAAATTAATTTACATTATAGAGAGATCCATATGATTGAAATCTGGATAAAATTATGCAAATTTTTTATCCATTAATGTGTAAAAAAATTAAATTTAATTCCTTGCATACTATCAACTGTATCCGGAGTCTTTAATTAGTCGGAAGTGAATACCTTTTAATATCGTAGTTAAGAAAGTGAATACGTTGAAGTCATTTTGTGGATACAAATTGCATTCGTTTTCCTAAGAATCCTAACAGCTTTGCTTCTGATTTTTGCTTGGAAAAAAAACCAACCGATTCTTTTCAAATAAATACATTTACTGTTGATTTACTTTTTTCAGCCACGTGGGGGTTTTAAATCATCCCAAAGATCATTCGTTCCCTTTTTTTAAAAGCGTCTCCAAAATATACAGTTTTATCCGATTACATCCAAAATATACAGTAGAGTATTATACTCTACTACTCAATTTAAAAAAAAATTAAGGATTTAAATTTATATTTTAATTCACTTCTAAAACTAATACTCTACTACTTAATTTAATAAATTAAGAATTTAAATTTATATTTTAATTTACTTCTAAATTTTAGTTTTAATTCACTTGTAAAAATATTAAAGTAAAAACATTGATTCTACTACTCAATTTAATAAATTAAGGATTTAAATTTATATTTTAATTAACTTCTAAATTTTAATTCACTTGTAAAAAAATAAAGTAAAAAAATTGAAAATACTAATACACTACTACTCAATTTAATAAATTAAGGATTTAAATTTATATTTTAATTCACTTTTAAATTAATAAATTAAGGATTTATATTTATATTTATATTTATATTTATATTTATATTTATATTTATATTTATATTTATATTTATATTTATATTTATATTTATATTTATATTTTAATTTTAATTTTAATTCACTTGCAAAGAAATTAAATTAAAAAAATTGAAAAATAAAAAATATGTGCATGTTAGGAATTGAACTCAAAGACCTAATGGTCTTGAGTGTGTCTCACGCCACCACTAAGCTAGAATGTCTATTTAGATATAATAATGCTATAAAATATATATGTCTAAAAATTTTGGTCGGTTCGGTTTTTTTAGTTTTTCAATTTCAGAAATCGAACCAAATTAATTAAACCAATTTTATATTTCAGTTCAGAATCGAATAAACCGAACCAAATAAACTAAAATCTATTCGGTTCTATTTTCGGTTCCGGTTCGGCTTTGCACACCCCTAGCCATTACTTGTTTAATTTGACTATACTGTATTGTACTATATGATCGAGAAATTATCCAAAAACCACAAGTCGGTGTTATATTCATTTTTATTTATAATTACCCGTTTTATTAATCTAACACATTCTATTTTTACTTACTATTCAAAAAAATCCATAAAATGAAATTTATCATAAAATAATATTTAATATATTTAAATTAATTAATTGTTAGATTAATATTATTTTGTTCATAATCAAAAAGTCTAACTACGTTTTCAATACCATTATGGATGTGCATAAGTCGGTTATAATTGAATAATCAAAACCACCCAAATGAAATAAATTATTTGGTTTTATTTTTTCAATTATGCGGTTCGTTTTCAATTATCAATTTTGTAGAAATTTAATTATTTCAGTTCGATTTAATTTTTAAATGTAAATACTACAAAATAACCGATTTGATTGAAATTTACAAAAAAAATAATATTTATTTTTATTATAAAATTCAAATTGCCTAAATTTTATGTCTATATTAATGTTTTTGTATTTTTCTCGAAATATAGTGTTAGTGTAAATTTATTTTTGTTATATTGTATTCTTTTGATCAAATGTTATTTTTTTATTAGAAATGAAAATTGTACATAATTAATCATGTTGTTGATATTAGGATTTTTTAACTTTTCAAATTATATTAATTTTATTTATGTGTAAAATTTATTTGAAATTGTAATAGAGTGGGACTTATAAATAAGTCGAATTAAAAAAGTCCAAACTAGAAAATCGAAATGAAATATTTTTAGTATTTCGGTTTGATTAGATAATTTATTCAGTGTGATTTAATTTTCTAATTATATATATATTTTATTTTCATTATTTTAGTTTGGTTAGTAAATTGATGCTCATTGATAATCCATAAAATACATAATAATAGAAGATCATCATTACATTCAGGGTTTTTTTTTTGAAATTAGGGTTAATTTTAAAAAAAAAAATCAAAAAATGGGGCTAGAGTAAAAATAATTGTGTTTTTGGGATGCTAGAAATTGATAGGAACCCGTGCCGCTATTCGACATGGAGGGACCCACAGGTTTGACAGGCTGGATTGTCAAAAATCGGCATGATAGAGTGCTAGATTCAGTTAGATTTTGACGAAAATCGACACTTTGTCATGCCTATTTTTGACAATCCGTTAGCTCTTGATTAACGCATCTGTATTTTACAAAGCTCTGAAATTTTTTCTTCTCATTTTCAAACTTATTCTTCCATCCTCTCATTCTCACTTTCAAATTCTTTCTCTCAATTATTTAACTCTCATTTGCAAACTCTTTTTCTTATCTACAAATTTTTTATTTCATTTCCAATATACTCATAATTTCATTTAACATTTACACCATCTAGCCTTCTTATAAAGGAAAAGGTAATTTGATTTGGATATTGTATAGTATAATTTTATTTTGTCAAGAAAAAAATTATATTATCATATATTAACATTTTTTTATATTTTATTTGTAGATGGTGATTATTTTGAAGTATATCTAATTACAACAAAGGTAACGGTAAATTTTATATATATATATATATATATATATATATATATATATATATATATATAATTTTAGAAGAAAAAATTAGTTTATATATCAAAATGATTAATTTTTATGATAGTGTATCTAATTTATTGCTTAATTTATTTATATTATATAGTCTATTTAATTGGTATGAAAAGATATTGCTGGAAAAAAGTAATTATTAAATCTATGCATGTGTTAATTAAGTTAAAAAATTGTGTTTGCATGTGTTATTTCTGAAATTGATAATTTGGAATTGAATTTGCATGAGTTTATAAGTATATTAAAATTAATCTTTAAATGATTTATGAAATAATTACTATAAGATATTTGTATCTGTAAAAAAAAGTAGATATATAATGTTAAGCTGTAGGAAAAAAAAACTATCACATAAAAAGATAAAATTTAATAAATAGTATTAGTTTAAATTTTAATTTCAAATTGGGTGTACCAAAATCTTGAGGAATTTATATATTATTTTAATAGATTTTTTTAGAATGTTATGTTTATTAAAAAACAGTAAATTAGTGCTTAACTTATGATATATGTATATATAATGTAGGAAAAAAATATCAATCCCAGTTACTTTTATAATTCACACCGGGGAATAATCAGAGTTCGGCATAGCTAGTTTTCAATATAACACTTTAAGTCCGTTAGTGAGATCAAGGAGATTGAAGATTAGGAACAAACCGACATTCGTAGAACTTGTTTGTAAGATATCATTTCAATTGGATTTACTTGCTGATGTGAGGGTTAGCAGAGTGATATATAAGTGTCCAGTAAACAACTATGGGTAAACTTGTTGGGCATGTATGGATGTAATTGATGACATTGACATTAATCAAATTTATGAAAATTTCGATAGATTTCCTAGATACACCATTGCAGAGCTAATTGTTATAACTGAAAAAACTATAATTGGGGATGGAGAAAATACATTGAATAGTATTAATCAGATGGCTAATGTTGGAGAAAGAGAGTTTATACCAACTGCAGAAGAAAGAAATGTATTTGATGATTATACAAGAGTCACTCAGTCCAATTTTGGTAAACAGTTTGAGGCTCTAAAATAATGTGAAAATATTAATGAAATGGAAACAATTGATGCAAGTCCTATTAAAGAGTTTAGGGGTCTAAATCAAATGAATTTTGCCTCGTGTGCTTCTTTTAAAGGTGGATATGTTGCAAGTGATGATACATATAGAGATGAAGATAATGTTGTGAATAATGGGTATATTTTTCAAAATTGTGACCCGGATGATGATGATGAAGAAATAGGACTTGAATGATGCTGACTCAGAAATTGTTGTTAAAAGAGATGATCACCTTGTTCCATGTAGTTCAATTTATATAACAGAAAGCCTTCATAATTTGTACATGAATAAGATTAGAGATCAACCTGGTGGTCAGTCCAATATTTCACAATTTCACTTTGTATCTGTTAATTTTGATAAAACTTAGATTAACATGTCTAATGATTTGCTAGTGCTAAGATGGGATGGTGTTTTTGAGTTATGCAAAGGATGGGCCTTCACATCAAAGGATGAAGTAAATGCATGTGTCAAGAAATTTTTAATTCAGAATAATGTTTCATATAAAGTTATTGAGTCAAAGCCATATTACTGGGCGGTGTGCTACACTTACACCGATACAGGTTGTCTACGGAGGCTACAAGTGCAATACCCTTACTATAACAAAGTTATGTCGATTTAAGCGATTACCAAGAAATTATTTTTTTCAAAATTTTATACTCAAACATAAATAATATCCATTGACTACAAGTCTTTTCAATCATTATTGGATACACTTTTATACTTGCTGATTGACCTATAACTATTCAATTTACTATTATTGATAAAAAAATCTGCAATATAACGGCTTAAAAACTTATCTACCCAACCTGAAATACAAACAATTTCACAGCCCCTTATAGGCACAATAGTTTATATACTATACAAACATTTATCCATCATCATCATCAATATCCACTTCATATCACAAGTCATATATACATATACATAATTACTGTTCATATACAATCCAACTTTAAATTTCAGAATTAAGCTGTATATATACATGCCATACAAAAAGAGTTTATAACCATTCTTTCTTCTTCAAAATTAAGCTCCATTATGTGTACTTTGCTCTACTCAATCTTCAAAACCCACATGTAGTAAACACTATGTGCTGAGCATTAAATATGCTCAGGATGACTATAAATCCAAAAATTTTCAATCCATGTATAAATGTATTAAACAAGCAAATTTTTTTAATTATTAAATAAAACACTATAATCACTTCACTTTACATTCTATGCTATTAAATACCATCATTATGGTTAAATATTCATTTAGCCTATAATTTTTCAATTAATTACAAAATTATCATTTTCACACTTTAATTATAATTTTACCACTAGTACACTTATTTTCACTCAAAATTCATTATTTGACGTACAAATTGCCAATTAGTCCTTATTTTATAATTTTTATGTTAAATTACAGTTTGGTCCTCCAAAATTACAAAAGTTCAATTTTAAACCATTCATTCATTACTTTGTCATTTTTACCCTTTAAATTTATTATTTAGCTAGATTACCATCTTGATCCTAAACTTTTTATTTTCTTTCATATAGGTCATTTTCACTCTAATTCTCGTTTCACTTCATTTTTTGCACTTTAACTTATTTTTACCATTATGTCCCTAGTATAATCCCGATAGAAATCTTCAAATAGGATATACAGGATGTGGATCCCATAGGTCCATAGTACTGCAATAATGAATGATCCCAAATGACCACTCTATCACTTTTATTGAACACTTAACACTTTACTGAATTATGAAAGATCATTACAAACCTGCCATAGTAAAGCAAGTAGCCATAACTTGCACTGTGGTATGGGTGTCCCTATGCTAGCTAAATATATCCTGAACCAGATTTCAACTGCTTGACCACTACTAAAGGCAAACTTACTTACTTATCTTAAATTCATTCTTCACATTTTAACTCTTTCATTTACATTTGCATTTCAATACACTAGTTATCCAAATTTTTCATCACTTTGCACATTTTATGAATTATCTCAATATAATTCATCACTTTCACTTATTTTACGAATTATTTCATCATAATTCAACATTTTCACTTTAAACATAATATAATTTTATTCTCTAAAATATTCATACAAATTTCATAAATTCTAAATAAATTCATAGACACTTCTTTTCATGTCTAAATTTATTTTAGGCCATCACACATCATATATACATAAAAAAATACCATATTATACATTAAGGCTCCATTCGGCCAAGGTAGATTTCATACCTTACCAATTCATTTCATTTTATTTAAGCATTATAAAGGTCATTTTCAAGGCTCTTAATAACTTTTGTAAGCTTATATTCAATTTATGCGTGCATCAACATAAGTTCACTTAGGTTACCTAATGTAAATGCATTCAAAATTGAAAGAAATTAATAGATTTTATAGCCACAAACCTTATACACTTGCTTAAACTCCCCTAGATTTCCTTTTTTTTTTTTGCTTTTTTTCTTGAAAGCTTGTACACCACCTTGAGAATCTACAAAGGGCCAAATTTTTTCATCAAATAAATACTAAGATTTTGATCTCTTTTGCTCAAAATGACTTTATAAATGAACTCTAGGTACCTAAAAACAACTCTCAGCACCCTTAAACTAAATCTAAAGCTCAAATTTCACTTACCCAATTCAAGCTTTTCACTTTAATCCTTGATTTCATCCACCATTCTTACTCAAATAAAAAAGTAAAGACCTTGAGAACCTTATAGGGATGTTGAATCACACTTGGAATAGTTGAGAAATTAAGAGAAAGATTGAAAAAATTTAAGAGAGAAAGAGAAGAAAAGTGTTCGGCCAAGCTAGGGAGAAAAGAAGGTTGAAGGAGATAAGGATCATACTCAAAATATCTGCCTCCTCTTGGATTATATAGTGGCTCAAATAGGATGGGCCTTGGTCCAACCCAAAGCCCACTCTCAAACCCAAAAACACCTTTTTAAGCTCAACGTGCAATTTTTCTATGGTTTTCTCACTTTTCAAATCCGATTCATCCCAAATTTGATTCCATAGTACATAACATGAAATTAGGTTGTACATAAAATTTCAATTCAATTGAAGTCTGTTTTCAATCTAATTCAATCAGATCAGTCTTATTTGACAATTACCATTATCACTGAATTTTTTTTTACATCTAAAATATTCTAAATATAATTTTAGAAAAATATATATTTTTTGGATATTTTTAGAGCTCATTTACTATTTTTAAGAGCTCGATTAAACTTTAGTCAATCTAATTACTATTTAAATCGAACCACGATCTTTTTCGCATTTTTGACTTTTGAAGCCTTATTTGATATCATTTCACTTTAAATTTTAACCCCAAACTAACTATGAGCAATATTTTTTGATGATCAAATAAAATATTTTTCAACTTCGGATGTACTTTTTACCTCCGAAAGCAATATTTACTATCGAAAAATACTATTCACGGTTGATTCGGTATTAAGGTCATTACAATTCTTCTCTACTAAAAGAAATTTTATCCTTAAAATTTATTTGTATTGAAGAACAGATGATATTGTTGCCTTATTGTAGCTTATGGCTTCCATGTAGCCTTATTCACATAATAATGGTTCCAAAGCACCTTCATTAGTGGAATCTGCTCGTTTTTAAGCTCCCTGATCTCTTTAGCTATGATCCTCATTGGTTTTTCCTTATAGGTCATATCAACTTGCACTTGAATCTCTTCTGGAGTGATCACATGGATAGTAGCAGATTTGTACCTTTAGAGCATTGACACATGGAACACATCATGAATCTTTTCTAACTCCGTTGGCGACTTCAACCTATAAGCTACATGACCTACTCATTGAAGTATCTCATATAGGCCTACAAACCTTGGACTCAGCTTGCCTTTCTTGCCAAATCTCAAAACTTTCTTCCAAGAAGATACTTTCAAAAACACTCTATCTCCGACTTGGAATTTTATATCTCTCCTTTTCAGATCTATATAAGACTTATGGCGATCTATAGCTTCCTTCAATCTATTTTTGATGACTCACACTTTTTTCTTTGTGTCACAGATCAAGTCAGACCCTACTAACCTCTTTTCACTTAATTCTATCCAGCACGAGGGAGTTCTACACTTCCTTCTATAAAGTGCCTCGTAAGGTACGATCTTTATGCTGGACTAGTTGCTATTGTTGTAAATGAACTCTATCAAAGATAAATATTTCTCCTAACTACTACCAAACTCTAGCACACAATATTACAACATATCTTCAAATATTTGAATCACCCGCTCTAACTAACCATCTATCTGAGAGTAAAATGTTACGCTGAAATGGAGTCTAAAATCCAAAACTTCTTGTAACTTTTTCCAAAAAAGTGAGGTGAAATCTAGGATCCTTATTAAAAATGATGGATGAGGGCACTTTATGCAATTTTATTATCTCATTGATATAGATCCATGCCAGCTTGATCAAAGAAAAATTCATCTATACTGGCAAGAAATTAGCAAATTTAGTGAGTCTATCAATGATTACCCACACAGCATCATACTTCTTTAGAGTTACAGGCAATCCTATAACAAAATACATGATTACTCTGTCCCATTTCAATTCCGATATCAAAATAGGATAAAGCAAACCTGATGAAACCTAGCACTATGTTTTTAATTGCTGACATATTAGACACTTGGCCACAAACTATATCACATCTTGTTTCATACCTGGCCACCAATTAAAAGCTTTCAAATCCCGGTACATCTTATTACCAGCAGGGTGCATTGCATAGCTACTGTGATGAGCTTCATGAAGGATATTTTTCTTTAGTTCCTCCTAATCTAGAACACAAATTTGCTTTTTATAGTAGAGGCTACCAACATCACTCAAAGAATAATCCATATCATTGTTATCTTTAACTTTGTTTACAATGGCCACCAATCGATCATCTTGCTTTTGGGCTACCTTCACTTGTTGCACAAAGTTAGGTTTCACTTGCATTTCAGTTATCAATGCTTCATCTTGTGCCAGATTAAACTGACATGCATAGCCTGAAGATCTACAAATACTATCATTAGTCATTTACACTTATTAATCACTTAAATACATTCATTGTGAACATTTAAATTACTTGACATAAACTTCTTACTGAGTGCATCAACCACTACATTTGCTTTCCCTGGATGGTAGTTGATGAAATAGTCATAATCTTTAATCAACTCTAACCAGCACTTTTGTTTAAGATTAAGCTCTTTTTGAGTGAGAAAATATTTCAAACTCTTGTAATCTATGTAGATATAATATTTTCTCCATATAGATAATGCCTTCAAATATTCAAAGCGAAAACAATGGCTGCCAGCTTCAGATCATGATTAGGATAGTTCTTCTTATGAGTTTTAAGTTATCGAAAAGCATAAGCAATCACCTTGCCTTCCTGCATCAATACATAACCTAAATCATTTTTGAAGGCAACATTGTAAATCATAAAGTCCTTGTCTGACTCTGGTTAAGTGAGTATAGGATTTTCTGTTAGCATACTTTTAAATCTCTAGAAACTTTCTTGGAATTTGTTAGTCCATTCAAACTTGGTGTGCTTCTATAGTAGTCGAGTCAGAGGAACTACAATGGAGAAGAAATTCTTTATAAATCTAATATAGTATCCGGTTAAACCTAGGAAACTTTTAACTTCTGTAATATTCTTAGGTGTTTTCCACTGAAGAATCACTTCAATCTTGTAGGATCCACTTTTATGCCCTTAACAGACACTATATGACCTAAAAAGGATATTTTATTTAGCCAAAAATTGCACTTACTGAATTTGGCATACAATTGCTTTTCCCTCAAGGTTTGTAGAACAATCCTCAAATACTTATCATGATCTTTCGGTATCTTTGAGTACACTAGAATGTCATCAATAAAGACTACCACAAACTAATCCAAATAAGGGTGAAAAACCCTATATATTAAGTCTATAAAAGTTGTTGGTGCATTTATGAGCCCAAATGGCATGACCAGGAACTCATAGTGACCATATCCGGTGCAAAAAGCAATCTTGGGTACATCTTATTCTTTCACTAACATCTGATAATACCTCGATCTTAGATCAATCTTTCGAAATACACCTGTTCTTTTCAATTGATCAAACAAATCTTTATAAGAGGAAGGGAGGTATTTATTTTTAATGGTCACCTTATTTAACTGTTTATAGTCTATGCACAATTTGAGTATCCCATCCTTTTTCTTCACAAACAATATTAGTGCTCCCCATGGTGACACTCTGGGTCTAATGAACCTCTTGTCAAGCAACTTTTGTAACTGTATCTTTAATTCTTTTAATTCTAGAGGTGCCATTCTGTAAGGAGCAATGGAGATTGTAGTAGTGTCTGGAGCAATATCAATGGAGAATTCAACTTTTCTATTAGGTGGCAAGCCTAGTAAGTCATTAGGAAACACATTAAGAAACTTTCTGACAGTAGACACTTCCAATACCTTTGGACCTTCCCTTTTTGCGTCCATTGCATAACACAAATAAGCAATGCATCCTTTTCTAATCAATCTTATAGCAACTATGGCATAAATCACATCCGATAAGAAGTCATTTCTCATATCTACAGCTGTGATCTCCCGACTCTCTTCAGGTTTCAAAGTAATTCTCTGTCATTTGCAGTCTACTGTCACTTGGAGGATGGATAACCAATCCATCCCCAAAATCACATCAAACTTATGGAACGGAAGTTTAATCAGAATTGCTATGAATACATAACCTTGAACACTAATAGGGCACTCTCTATACACTTTATTCACTATTACACTATGCCCCAAGGATTACTGATAAGAATATCCTGATTTAAACATATATCTCTTATCCCTTTACCTCATACTAATTCAGTATTAATATAGGAATGAGTAGAACCAGGATCAATAAGAGCATGTACTGAATCAGATAGTAATATGAATTTACCTACTATCACATCAGGAGCATCTTCTTCTTCCTAGCCCTGACTGCATAAGTTTGACCTACAACACACCTCTATCCTTGAGATGACTGCCCAGCTGGTTTAGATACTGATGTAATAGGGGTGGCTCCCCTACCACGGCCTCTTTGTGCACAAGATCCAGAACCAGGTGCTGGTTATATAGCCGTAGCAATACGTACTAAAGGATAATCTTTAATCCGATGGTCTTTTGAACCACACTTAAAATAAGCTCCAGTCAGGTATCGATGTTCCTCTGGATGAACTCTACCATAATGGTCACATGTCACTTCTATCCCACTGTCTTTATCTTAGGATGTACTAGCTACAGATGCAGTTGGAGTATTACCACAAGATGCACCACCTTGACCTCTGCCTGAAGTAGTTGGTGCATGGCTTTGAGATGTTGGAGATCCCTCGAATTTCTTATCCTAACCTCCCTTACTGTTAGATGTCCTTGCCTCCTCTTCTATTGATACCGAGATCATCTATTGACCTCCTCTGTCTCTATGGCTTCTACCTTGAGAGCAGCCTTAACAAGTGATCTCAAGTCGGGGTGTCGCTACTTCCAAACAATCTGCCTGATTTTATTGTGCAATCCTCTCTTAAATCTTTAACACAACTTTTCTTTTATATACTGACTTTTATCCAAATAAGCACTCAAGCGCTCAAACTCACGACACTATCTTATTACCTTGCTTCAGCCTTAGAAGGTATCATGCATAGCTGTTTTATACTTAGACCCTATATACTTTTTCTCAAACTGTCACAAAAAAATCCCAATTCAACTGATCCACCAAGATGTGTCTTCGAACTGAATCCTACCATATAAATGCTGGTCCCCATAGCAGAGCCACAATACCCTCAAATTTTTCTTCTAGTGGGCTACTGGTGATTTCAAGCAATCTTTTAATTTTGAACAGCCACTCTTCTACCTGAGCAGGTGTCAGAGGGTCACACCCATGAAAATCTTCAGCTCCTAATCTCATTAACTATTATAAAATTGCCTTCCTTTTTGGTGGAGCTGGTGGTTGTACTTATGCTATTGCTAACGACGATTGTACTTAACTCGCCTGTAACCTTTGATGTGCACAATTAGCTATCAAATTAAGGAAGTCTGGCTATGGGGGTGGAGGCGGTACCACTGGTGATGAAGCTTGTTGTTGTGGGGCCTCACATTACCCAGTACCAAATGAGGCCTCACTCTCACCATCCCACTTAACGACCTTGGTCTAACGACATCTTCCATTATAAAATAAAAAGGAGCAAGCACATATTAGATTTATAGCACTTTTCCACGGATAGTTGGCAGGCATATACATATAAGCTAATCAATTAATCCCACCCCGATCTTAGAATCACCTAAATCTTTGCTCTGATACCACAAAATGTAACACCCTTACTATAACAAAGTCATGTCGATTTAAACGATTACCAAGAAATTTGTTTTTCCAAAATATTTTACTAAACCATAAATAATATCCATTGACTATAAGTCTTTTTAATCATTGTTGGATACACTTTTATACTTATCGATTGACCTATAACTATTTAATTTACTATTATTGATAAAAAATTTCAGTAATATAACAACTTAAAAATTTATCTACCCAACCTGAAAGACAAACAATTTCATAACTCCTCATGGGCACAACAGTTTATATATTATACAAACATTTATCCATCATCGTCATCAACAACCACTTCATATCACAAGTCATATATACATATACATACTTACTGTTCATATACAATCTAACTTTAACTTTCAAAATTAAGCTGTATATATACATGCCATACAAAAAGAGTTTATAGCCATTCTTTCTTCTTCAAAATTAAGCTCCATTGTGTGTACTTTGCTACACTCAATTTTCAAAACCTACACGTAGTAAACACTATGTGCTGAGCATTAAATATGCTCGATGGTGACTATAAATTCTAGAATTTTCAATCCATGCACAAATGCATTAAACATGTAATTTTCCTTAATTATTAAATAAAATACCATCATCACTGCACTTTACATTCTATGCTATTAAATACCATCATTATGGTAAAATTTCCATTTAGTTCTTAATTTTTTAATTAATTACAAAGTTATCATTTTCACACTTTAATTAAAATTTTGCCACTAGTTCACTTACTTTCACTCGAAATTTATTATTTGACATACAAATTGCAAATTAGTTTCTATTTTATTATTTTTAAGTTAAATTATATTTTGATCCTCCAAAATTACAAAAGTTCAATTTTAAGCTATTCATTCACCACTTTATCATTTTTACCCTCTAAATTTGTTATTTAGGTAGATTACCATCTTAACCCTAAATTTTTTATTTTTTTTCATATAAATCATTTTTTACTCTAATTCTCGTTTTTACTTCACTTTTTGTACTTTTAACTTATTTTTACCATTATACCCTTAGTATAATTCCGACAGAAATTTTTAGGAAGAATATACAGGATGTGGATCCCATAGATCCATAACACCGCACTAAGGAATGATCCGAAAAGACCACTCCATCACTGTCACTGAACACTTAACACTTCATTGAACTATGAAAGATCATTACGAACCTACCATAATAAAGCAAGTCTTCATGATTTGCACCGCGGTATGGGTGTCCCTATGGCTAGCCAAACATATCCTGAATCAGATTTAATTGTCTGACCACTACTAAAAACAAAATTACTTACTTATCTTAAATTCACTCTTTTCATTTACATTTACATTTCAATACACTAGTTACTCAACTTTTTCATTACTTTGCATATTTTATGAATTATCTCATTATAATTCATCACTTTCACTTATTTTATGAATTATTTCATCATAATCCAATATTTTCACTTTGAACATAATGTAATTTCACTCTCTAAAATATTCATAAAAATTCTATAAATTTTAAATAAATTCTTGGACACTTCTTTTCATGTCTAAATTCATTTTAGGCCATTACACATCATATATGCATAAAAAAAACCCTAGTATACACTAAGGTTCCATTTGTCCAAGGTAGGTTTTATACCTTACCAATTCATTTAATTCCATTTAAGCATTCTAAAGGTCATTTTCAAGGCTCTTAATCACTTTTCTAAGCTTATATTCAATTTAAGCATGCATTAACACAAGTTCACTTAGGTTACCCAATGTAAACACATTCAAAATTGAAGGAAATTGATATATTTTATAGCAACAAACCTTATACACAAGTTCACTTAGGTTACCCAATGTAAACACATCCAAATTATATTCTTTGATTCCTGCTAACCTCTTTTTTTCAATGATCCAATAAAATATTTTTTGACTCCGAAAGATATTATTCACGGTCCGAAAATTACTATTTATATCTAACCTAGTACTTGAGCTATTACAGGACATATGTCGATAAGTGCTATAAGATCTTGGAGGCATTGAGCTATTAGGTTCATTTTTCCAACCACTTGCACACCGTGATTACTTGCCTCCATATGTTAGACCAACTATAGTGATTGATTCAAAGCTTATAAGAAAAAAAAAGGATCGATTGAGGACTTCTCGATATAAAAATGAAATGGACAGCAGAGAATGCAACAAGCCTAACCATTGTACACTATGCTAAAATGAGGGGCATAATAAAAAGACGTGCCCAAACTTGGCCGGACCATCAAATTTCACTGAATACCCAGGAAACATGTAATTTGACATACTTGTATCCATATAATATTTGTGTATATTTTTTATTAGTAGACATGTCAAATTTGTCTTATAATTGAAGATTATAAAATATGTATATGTTAGTATTTTTCCTATTTATTTTTGACTGATTATTGATATTTTGTGATTAATTCTCATATAATATTATTATATTATATGATTATATTTTATGAGATTCATTAATTACTTACTAAATTTCATTTTCAATTAAATTTTCAAAAAATAAATAAAGTAATACATACACATTTCATAAGTTTCATATCATATTTAATTAATAAAATATGATCATGTACCACATCTAGTAGATCTTTTATTTCAAGCAAGATACCGTAGTTGTTATTCAGCGTAGGGTGCATCACCCTCTTGTGTATCACTCAATATTACATCACCACTAATAACATCATTATATAAATCAGTAAATAATTATCCTCTATAACTTGCTTGAGGGTTTGATTCTTCCATTGTTCCAAATAATTGTTGGATGAAGTCATTGTCAATTTTATCATGGGTTGATGTACATTCGGTATTAAAAGTAGGAATAGTGTACGCACTAGGTTTTTGTTCCTTGTAATTTTTTATTTATTATGATAATATGCTCGAACATTGTTATGTCATTTTTAATTTGGCAATTGTACAAGTTATTTCATTTCTTGTTGACAATTTTTTATCAATATCACTCATCATAACTCTTGGTGCTAAATACGTATGCACCATCTATCATATCAAATTAATAAAAATAAATGTTATATTTAAATAAAAATTTTCATTTACTTATAAGCATGCAAAGACAATTTTTTTAATTTAGACATATAGCACATGCTAAATTTTGGTAATTTATCAACACACTTTTTTTTTCAAGCATTTCATATTTTTTAACCAATTAAATTAATTTTATACACTACAAATTATTAAGTAATCGATAATTTCAAAAAGCATGCAAAATAATTAATTCACAATTTAAGCATTTTTAATTCAGTGTGAAACTGTATTACATGTGTTAATTTTTTTTATTTGCATGCAAAATAATCATTATTAACAAATTTTGTTATTTGCTTGAAAATTAATTTTTTTATTTTCCAAATTTCATTATATACATGCTAGTCCTGTAAAATTTAAACTCAAACTATTTTTCATAAAAAAATAGTAATATCTTACCTTTAAATTTTAATCTTAAAATCAGATAATTTTCAAAATTATCATCACCTACAAATTAAATATTAAGATGATGATGATAATAATAATAATAATAATAATAATAATAATAATAATAATAATAATAATAATAATAATAATAATAATAATAATATAGATTTTGATTAATAAAATTAAATACTATATCACAATATTATTACATTTTTTTTAACGACAGATAAAATTTGAAATGTTACTTATAGTATAATTACTTTAATTAGAATTAAATTGTATATAAATTAAAACAACAAACTTTGGATATGAAAGAAAAAAATGGAGAGAATGAAGAATGAAAGAAAGAGAATGTAACGCCCCCAATACCTCCTAGGAGGTTACATGGATGTCAGAACCAACCTATAAAAAAATGTTAATTAATGTGCAAAAATTTCCTGAGTATCACTAGGTAGATTTCAATCCGCAAAATTTAAATTTACAATAACTCTTTTATAAATATTACAATTTATAAGTTAAAATAAATAAAAAAAACTCAAATTCTAACTTTCTATGTTGGCCGACTGCAGTTGTCCTGACTCTAACTTGCACTTCAACCAAGGTCTAATACCTGCACAAAATAAAAGCTATTATGCTAAGCATAAAGCTTAGTATGGGTTAACTAAGCATAATAATGACTACTTAAAGTAATTGCATAAAAATTCCAATAAGAAGAACTACAATATTTAGATAACCAAAATAGAAATATACATTGTTAGACACCTGAAAACATTAAGCATATTTTAATTCTTGGCTACTTAATTTGAGAAAATTCAGAATATACCTTGAAAGAAACCAAGATAATTACCAGAGTATTATCTGACTTTATTAAAACCTGAACAGATCAACCAATTTAACAAAACAGAAAAGAGCAAATATATTCAATACAACCAGAAAATTTGCTTGTTATTATCTTAAGATCCAGGTAACGGGAAACATAGCATAAGATACTATTAGTATCTGTATAGAAGAGGCATTGCCTCTAAATTAGAATTCATCAGGATCAGAAATCAGAAGAAATATTACCTCTAACAGAAGAGGTATAACCTCTAACAGAAAACATCGAAGAGTCTAACAGAATAGCAAATTAAAAGAGACGTTGTCTCTAATAGAAGATATAAAAGTATCTAACAAAACAACCACTGCAACCCTTCTAGGTATGCCCATTTATCCACTACTCAGACTCTAGCAGGCAATTCTTATATTAAAACATAACATATCCAGAACATGGGCATAGGTTTCCTCCCCAATTATCACATACCAAATATACATGATTAATTTCATGGTTGAAAGATAAATTGCATGGTTCTTTAGAATATTTATATTCATCTATACCTCAACATTCAAGATACAATTCAATAACATAAATATTAAGGTAGGATATACCAGAAACCATATAATATTCATTATTCATCTTATATGCCTTTATTACAATCTATACTTCAATGTTAAATCACTCATTTTAATGTTCATAACCACATGTACTAGCCCGATTCATGTGTTTGTAAAGTTCCATAAGCATTTAAGAAAGTTCGAATGCAATTCGGTGACATTTTGGGACCTAAAAATCAAGTACAAATGGAAACAGGGGGCACACAGCTGAGACATTGGTTTCATTTAGGTACAATGGTTATAATTGATACAGAAGGGTCCACACGGTTGAGACCAAATGGTCTCGGGTGTGTACCCCATTTTGTTCCATAAATTCTGCAGACAGCTTTCCTGAGGCAAATTGCATATCATTTTAGACTTAGCAAAAGGTATTTTCAGGTAAAGTGGTCTTCTAAAATTGTTCTTTTATGTTTCTAGTTTCTAAAATATCAAAAATCAAGCCAATCAGACTTCTAGATCATGAGATATGATTGACAGTGTAGCAGCTATTATTTGAGTTCAACCCGAATTTCAAGGGCTTCAAAGGAAAAATTAAGCTCAGTCTTTTAAAATAAAGTTGTAGATATATGAGTTAACTTTCATATCCATTTAGAATCATCTCATTTGGACATATACAAAAAGACTTATGGCCTCTATACTAAGCTTGGTTCAGTGAACCTTAAGCAGATTTTCACTAAGAAATTCTTTAGGACTCTAATCATCATTTTCATGTATTTGTTTATCATTTTCAGGCTCAAACATTCATTATACATCAAATAATTTACATGAATCAATTCCAATCAATTTCAACTAACCAAAGAAATCTCCACACCTTCTTTGACCCATTTCTTCCTCTAAACACCTTGTCTTCATTTTCCTTTGTCCTTGTTGCTTTCTATTTCCATAAACACATTCATTTAAACCTTTAGATCAACTTTCAACCCTTAAAACTCATATCCTCTTAAAGAATAGGGAAGAGGCGGAGAAAAGAATACAAATTTCATGTGAACTTACCTCAATAGCTTAAAACTTTAGCTTGTTTTGTCCCATATTCTATCTAACGCTTAGTAGCAAATTTTAGAGAGAACAAATAAGAAAGAATTGAGGTGAAGAAATCTGAATATGGGGCACTAGAGATGGCCGGCCAACCTCATTCTTCTTCTTTAAATATCTCCTACTTTTCACCTTCTAGAAGACCAAGTGCTTAAATCTCATTGTTCTAACCTTTTTTTATCTTTATGAAATCACAAATTGATCCCAAAACTTTCTCTAATCATCTTTTTTTCATATAACTCTTGTCTCGTTTACACATTAACCCATAAATTATAGGACCAAAATGAGAGATGCTCCGAACATGGATCTCCCAATCTTGAGCCAAGATAGCTTTGATCCTTCTAATCAAGTCCATATTCGCCACCAGATACATACGGCAATTGATAAGAGTTTGCACAACACTAGAGTTGTTAATAATGGGACCAAAACAAAATGGATCCAAACCATTTATTAGGAAAACATACACTAGAAAAAAAATAATGGTAAAAAAATAAACAAAAAAATAGCCCAGATAGTGAACATTTGATATAGTCCAGTAAATGGGTCGGGTCAATATGAGTTGGGATTGATCCCCAAATAGATTGGACGAGTCATGGAATGGATTAACGTATGAGTTATAAGCCGATCCATTTATCCCTTTGTTTTTTTTTAAAATTGACCAATTAATCATTACATAATATTCAAACTTATAAATATTACATTAAAAAACATAAAGTACTGGGATATCAAAATTCAAAATAACCAACTACAAATGTATTTCAACAGTAAAAAAATTCACATTGTGGCTAAAATTAGCTTGAAAAAGATAATTTTTCTCGTTAATAAAACAACGAGAAACCATACAATAATTTAATATAATTGATTTATCCATTATTAAACCATTTTGTGTTTGGCAGCAGTAAAAAATCGCAAAATACAACATGACTATACTTGAAAAAGAAAAAGAAAAAATATAAGTAATTTGCAAAAATTAATATCTAAAACAGAAAGCAAATATCCAAAAATATTGCAAAAAAACAAAAAGGATACATATTTCACCATTTGGCCTATGGATTGTTATAATTCTTGCAAATTCTATTGGTTTTATAACTACGATATAGTTTACCAGTCATTAATGGCTTTTTTCTAATGTTTGGTTTACTATTACATAAATGCAGCACAAAAGACCCTGAAATATCACCACATGAAGATTATAATATTGCAAATTCTTCATTCACAAGGGATAATCTAAAGCTCACATCTTCATTTATTTCACTTTCATAGAGTTCCAATTTATGCCAATTGTATTAGGCAAATTAATTCTACATCAACAGAAAGGAAAACAGGAACTTCCTGCCTGGATGATGACCAATATGTTCACAACCTTATAAAAGTTTGTTTTAAGTTGCACGAGAATCCCTGCTACTACTGGAGTCATCCAGGATATTTTGCTGCAATTCATGAAGTGTTCCCCCAGTATATAAGATTAATCCTTGCACAACTTCACAATCTCATAAACGGCTGAAAAGTCAAGGTCCCCTAATCCCATGCTTCTGGCCTTCTTGAATGCCTGCAAAAATATGAAGTTGTAAGTTTAGTTCAATGATAAAAAATCTGCTGGTAAAATTTGGCAATCATATGCACAACTTTTATCATCAAATACACTTTGCCACTTTGTGCTTCAACTCTTGATAATGACGAGTTCTTTTTTTCTTAAGCAAACACAATGATGGCTGTACTTCAGTCAGTATAAATATACGTGAGCAGACTACAAACAAAAACATTTAGTAGATAGGTCAGCAAGCTGACTGGGGATTACCAAACATGATGGAGTACAAAAAAGCTAAAATTCTGTGAGAAAGTTAAATATCTGTAGGAATTCTAGTGAAGGGTTCAAAAATCTCAAATTAGAACTAAATACACCTTTAAAAAGGTAACTGGAACTCATCCAAAAGCAGACTTCTCAATGGGATGGATTTTACACACACCCATACATATATATATAGTTCAGGATGGTTTTGATTATCATTTTTGCATATGTGATCAGTTATTGAAGAACATCCGATATTAAAAAAGTTCTGTCACAGATCATGTCTCTATCTAAGTTAACAATGCCAAACTCAAATGCTTATCTTATATCATTAAAATGTTTCTTTTTAGCTTAGAGATGGCCTACTATGATGGAAGAGGAACCTAACCTCATTTGCTGCAGCTGCTACAGGCATTGATACTGCATTTTCATCCCCAAGGGCAAGAGCCAACCTCATGTCCTTTTGCTGATGTTTCAGAGGAAATGCAGGTGAATGATTGCTTTTCAGCATTGCTGGTCCTTTCCCCCTAAACAGCGGATTGGCAATTCCTCCTAGATCCTGCCACCAAAAAGACCATTGAAAGTTAAATGCTAATTCCAACATTTTTTTCTGGCCAGACACTTACAAAGTAAATTATCACAAAAATTCCTGCTATCTCACCAATACATCAAGAAGATTGTAAGGGTTTAGTCCACTCCTTTCTGCCAGCACTAGTCCCTCAGAAAATGCATTCATCACACTGCGATATCAAGAAACCATAATACAACAATGGCCAACCTTAAGTATGAGAAGATTTTTCAGGTTTAGGTAAATAAGCAACTTTGCTACAGTAAATTGCGATATGCAGAATATTTAGTAATTCAAATATATTTTAGTAATACAAATATAAATTTACCACTACCATATTATTCCTCAATGCATATGGCACTAATTACCTCCCCATGATCATGTTGACCACAAGTTTCATTTTTGCTCCATTTCCAACCTCCCCCAAGAAGAAAGATTTTTTCCCCATGACATCAAAAGCTGGAATTGCTGCATCATATAGTGCCTACAATAAAAACAACAATGATATTAAGCATTTAAATAATATGGGGATGCAAAGATATCAATTTACATTATGCACAATGATACACATTTGGAAAGAAGATTGATACACATTAAAATTACAGTAACAGCAGTTCCACAATCCAATTCTCTAGCAGTCAGCTTAAAACTAATCCTAGGGCACCAAGATAATATTATTGCTTGTTCCATTTTATTCCCTTTCTTTATTCAGAAAGCAAGCAAATGACTTGCATATTCCATGTGAGGTCAAATTGTCATCCAAAAAAGTTGGAAGAGGGAATTACTCCACAATATATAGAAGTATGAAACCAGTCTAATACCGCAATTTAATTCCAGTGAAATACTCTCAAGTAAAAAAATATATTACTTGGAAGCAACAAGCAACTCGAGAACAAAAAGATGGAGTGATCTGAGATTTCAAATTTTCTATATTCAACATATGTCTGGCATGTTATGAATAATATATCTGCTTGTGTGATGCAAAATGAAAAACATAAACTTCAATCATCTGCCAATAAGCAAGAGACAGCTGAATCATAAACAATTTTCAAGTTACCTTATCCCCAGCAGCAAGTATGACAAGTTGGCCAGCTTCTGCAGGTTGCTTGCTACCTGAAACAGGAGCTTCAAGGAAGGAAGCACCCTTTGCTGTAATTGCCTATTGACATCAGTGACAGATATTAATACTAATCAATGCAAATGCGACTCCAAATATTTTGCTAAAAATAAAAGAAACAACAACTTTTCATATATCATATTGGCAATGTAACACTAAAATAAAAATAAACTATTAATAATGAGAAATTGGATGCTCTTAAAGTCTCCAAAACTTTTGACTGAAGTACTGTTAGTCCAAATACATGTCACAAGCCTTATGCTGTAACAATCCTTTTTTTCAATCACACAAGTCTAGAAATATCAGTATAATGTTAGCCTGTACACAAATATTGATAAAATGAAAAGTTATAGAGCATAATAGCCCTTTCTTCCAACACTTAAAGTCCCACATCAAATAAACATTCACCAAAACATGAACGGAAATTATTTCAAGCCATAGGCATATCTGAAAATAAAAACACGTATCATTGATAATCTTCGGATTTAGCTCACATTAAGTCACCTCACCTCTAAAAAATAAAGTGAGCATACAATTTAAAGAATCAAAAGACTACCTATATAACAGAAAAGTAAGACTTCGGAGTAGGATTACTATCATTTAACATCGGATACAAACCGCACTGATTTTGGTAGAAGTTTCGGGATCAACTGTTGACATGTCAACATAACCTTTTCCGCTACAGATTTCTTCAAGAACTCCATCTTTATCAAACACAACCTGAAGAATCACCGATTCAAATTCATTTTCCCTCTTTTTTTTTCAATAAAAATAATTCGGAAGCATAGAAAATCAGGATCTAAGAGTGAAACCGAAAGAGCAGCAGCAGGATCAGAAATCATAGCAAAGGCAATTTGACATTTCTTGACCACAGCTGCTGGAGTTTCTCCAATGGTGGCACCTAATGCTACCAGTTCATTACACTGCAATTACAGCAAACCAAATTATAAACTAAAATACAAAAAAAAAAAAAAAAAAAAAAGGAAGAAGAAGAAGAAGAAGTGAAAGGTTACCTTAGAGAGCGTCCTGTTCCAAACAGTGACCTTGAAGCCACTCTTAATCAAATTAGTGGACATGGCCTTGCCCATAATTCCTAGTCCCAAGAACCCTACCTCCATTTTTCTTCTCTCCGATAGCTCCCAAAACTGGAAATTCCAACTCTTTTTGCAATCTCCTTCAGAGTGACGGACTACAATAATAAAAAATGCTGCATTAGTACAATGCCTTGATATCATAAGCCAACTAGTGCTCGGCTACTCATAAAATAAGCTAATTCACCCCATTATCAGGATAGCTTTTTTTTTTTTAATGTTATATTTATAATTTAGCTCCAAATTTGGAACGATTAACAACATTACTAAAAAAATTTTGTGCCTATTGAAATTTAGCTGCAAGATTAAGATGATTAAATACCAATTATAAGTGGATACTTCATTATAATTTATAATAGTAGAATTAATAGAATTAACGTTAGAATGACCGAATATTATATGTAATTTAAATAATTAAAATCATTACTATTTTTTCAATTTATTAAAATTTAAATTTCGCATTTTCCGTATCTAATATAATTATCAAACAAGAAATTGTTAGGCTACAGCTAATAAAAATGAATACCATATTTTAAATGATCCAGTTCTTTTCAAAAAAGGTTTAAAATTTTGAACATAAATTTATCTAGAGATTCCAACTTTTTTTTCTCTTTTATCAAGAATCCAAAATCAAAATCAAGGAGATTTAATTAATTTGACAATTGGATGCGTGACAGTGCCGGCAATGATAAACTAAACTTGAAAGATATAATATAATTAGTGATGAAAGTAACTAGAAAAATGACAGTGCCTGTCATCCTCCGCGTCACTGTAAAAATTAGATAAAATAAATAGTTTATACGGATTTAAATTTGTCATAAACAGATAAATTATAAATAAATATATCATAAATAAATTAAAATATATAAATTATAAATAAATTAATATTCAAATAAATTGAACGATTTTAAACCAATCCATAAATTTATTGCATGTTGATTTATTTTTCATTGGCTCATCCATATTTATTTTATTTTTCCATCAAATTTATTTCAAAAATTTTTAAATATTATAATTAAGATATTTTTAAAATTTTGAATTCATCAAAATTCGTTTAGATATATTTCAAGAACCGAAATATTTTCAGTCAGTTCGAAAATTCTAAATTTTAAAAGTGTCCTAAATTTTAATTTTTACTTCAAGAAATTAATATTTATTATTTTAAGATATTTTATATAATCCAAATAATTTTTGACGTCTGTGTAATATTTTCAATCCGATCAAAGTTAGTCTGATCCCTTATCAATCTCGTAATTTTTTTTTATTTTTGATTTTTAAAGGATTATTTAATTTCAATTTCAGCTCAAATTATACCATCGGATTCTTCATGAATTGTAATTTCTAATGGCGATATAAAATTTGTTTGGACCTCAATGGGTTTGAGATGGTATTATTCACCGTTGGTGTCACTATTCACCATCGAAAAGTATTATTCATGTCGGTAGTGATTTTGAAGCATTACAGGCAGTGAGAGTGAAAGGAATAGACAATTTTGAGAGAAAGAGAGAAAGAGAGGAGGGAGAACTAGGATGAGTAAATGGGGAGACCCATTGAGCCCACATGGATCGCATGTAGTTTAGATGTGAATCAACTTATTATACCTATTTTTTTAATGAAATTAACATTTTTATACATTAAAGCGATATGAAAAATAGTGCAATAAAAAATATTGGTCCAAATATGTTGGATAGTACAAATGAATCGGATGGTCCATATGGATCGTATTGTCGCCTAGATAGATCGCATATAGTTCAAATATGGATCAATCAATTTGATCAATTTTTTAATAAAATTAACCATCAATATAATGTAATATTAAAATTACTGCAGTAAAAAAAAATATGATAACCCAAATGAATTATTTTTAGGTTGATCCAATTGATATCATAACTAGATTCATTGAACATTTTGTAGAAGGTCTATTCGGCATCATGGGCAAGATCCAAATAGATCACATATTTAGTACGTTATTTTTGAATTGACCCAATGAATATTTTTTTTGGGTTGAGTTGGGTTTGAGCAGATTTAGGTGGGTTTTTGAGTTTGAACCAATTTTTCCAGCCCTAATTAGAATAAAATCCGTAATCAAAATTTCACATGCTAACCTTTCTCAAGACTTACCACATTAAAATTACAATGGAGGTATGTATGATCTGGTTAATTAATTAATTAATAATTTTGATTAATTGTTATATTAATTTTAATTTTTAAATAATTTTTTTCAAATTGATTTGTTGATTAGCTATTAAAAATTTTAATAAATTATATAATTTGTAATATTATTTAAATAATTAAAAATATTTTAAAATGAAAGATACAAATTAAATATAATATTTATTAAAAATTAAAAAATTAATTTTTATAACTAATTATAAAAATTGAATATATATAATATGAAACTAACAATAAAGTATTAATTATGCACATGTAATGAATAAATAATTATAATAAAAAGATAATTTTAATGTTTACTTATTAAAAATATATATTATAATAATATTTTAAAAACTCATATATCATAATATTTATAAATTACAAAAATATTAAAAATTTTAAATATGAAAATTAAAATATAATATAATATATATATATATATATATTGGTTAACGGTTAATTTTCGATTTTTTAAAATATAAATTGTAATAATAAATTTTCGATTTGATTAATTTAAAATTTATTCGATTTCAAATCGGTTTTTTAATTAACTAAAACTTTAGTTTAGTTTACTTGCTCACATCTATGACTAAAAAATTGTTATATTCATATAAAATATATAAATAAATTTATTACAAAAGAATCATTTGACACTCAAATGTCAAGTTTTACATTAAACAGAGGTCAAAACTTGGATTGGATTCAAAATGAGAACCAATTCTGCAAGATGATTCTTCATTTTGAAACCTCTAATCGACCAAACCATGCATTTTAATTTATATGAAGTTTTCTTTTAAGAAAAAAATAATAATGTGGCTTTTTAATTAATTGATTTGATAGTATATACAGACAATTAGACATATTTGACCAAATGCGCTTTTTGCGTTCGGAAAAAAATAAAACCTTCAGTTAAAGGATGGTTAAGATTGTTGGAAAAATAAAAAGTGAAATGGACCGTTAAGATCCTTTATTTGGAGAAGAGTGGGATAAATGGATGGACGCTACGTGTATAAGAAGGGACTGTTAGTTTGTCCTCCAATTTTGCAGGGATATCTCGGGCTTCTGGCTGCTTTTCATCCAATTACTCCTTCCCATTATCCATTTGTACCACGTCATTCCTTGTTCTGTTTATATGATATTCCTGGTGTCACGTGTCCTCAGAATTCTGATACACCCTAAGCGATTGAGTTCTGGCTAATATTTTGAAGCTCGGTTTGATCCGGATAGTCGAATTGATTAGATCGTAATTCGATAAAAAAATTGAATTAATTTAACATAAAATTTAAAAAATAAAAAATTCAAATTAAATCAAATTAATTTGGGTTGGATCGGTTTGAACTCGAGTTGAACTGAAAAACTGGTTTATATTTCAAAAACTTTTCAAAAAAAATTAAAAATTAAAAAATAATTTTATTATTTTATTATATCTCATAAGTGTAGTGAAAGAATTATAAATTTATATAATTTGATTTATTTTTCTTATTATAATTAATCAAATTTGAATTATAGAGTTATATAATTTGATTTATTTTTTATTATAATTAATTAATTTTTAATTTTTACTCTATTTAATCAAGCTTGTAAAATATTTTTGCATGAAATTATATCTTTTTCTGTATATTTCAGTGTTATTAATAACATTTATCAGTAGTTTTTACATATATTAAATGAATTTATTTGAATATTTATTTTTGATATTATATGGATTTATTTTGATATTTATTAATTAAGATAATTTATTTGATTTTTATATTTACATAATTTATTAGACTTAAAATTAATATTTTTATATTGATATTTGGTAATTAATAGATTTTTGAATGTATTTTTACATATTAAATGTTTAATTTTTTGTAAATAATTATATTTAAAAAATAATAAAAATTTCGAATTGATTCGAATCGAATTAATTAATTCATGATCCAGTTGGTAACCGAATTGACTATTGGGCCAAGTTTCAAAACATTGGTTCTGGCTAGGGCTGTTCAGTTTGTGGGTTAAACCGACCAAACCGATCGAGTCAAACCGATCAAACCGTAAAAATGTGGTTTAGACGGTTTGGAAGTCGGGTTGGGTTGTATTTGTCATTTTGACATTAGAGAAGGTCGGGTTACAGAGTAATAAGTCGAGTTATTTCTTAAACCGACCATTTTCTTCATCCTCTCGATCACCCAAACTTTCTTCTCCCATTTCTCAAATGATAGATGCCTAAAACCCTAAACTCAATCACACTATTCTCAATCGACTTGTGACATTGACGAAATAGGAAAAAGAGGAGATTTGGCAACAGCAAATATCATCAAACTCTTTTATCTCTCAGCTTTTTTGGCTTTCTCCCTTTAGATTCCTATCTCTCTGTTCGGAGCTGTCTCATTTGAAATCTGGGGTATCTTATCGGCGGAAGATTGGGTCACCGGTGTCATCTGCTCTCTTTCATCATGGAAGCTAAGTTCTGAGCTCATATCATAAGAGCAATCATCACTCATCTCTTTCTTTCAATTTGTTAGCCTAGGATAATTTTTTCTGTTTTCAATGTTAAGTTTATTGTCTTTCCAGAATATGTAAATCAGTGTTTCTGATATTTCCGTTGAGTTCTTGATGAGATATACACATTCCGGCGATTCCACCACCTACGCCAGCGTCATGAGGGAGGCTTTTGGTCCGGTGGGATCTCTTGCTGTTCAAATTTGTGTTATGATCACTAATCTTGGCTGCCTCATCGTTTTTATCATCATCATCGATTAGTATTTATGAATTAAACCTACTATTATTTATCTTATTTCACAAACTCTAAGTTCTTAAGGGCTAAAATCAATGAAAAAAATATATATACTGGGACAAAATATTCTTTAATTTTCAAGATTAATAAAATGGGACAAAATATATATACTGGGACAAAATCTTATTTCACTCTTCTTTTTGTTCTGCTTCCTCTGGTTTTGTTCAGAAGAGTGGGTCAGTATGTCATATTGTAAATGGGATTATATTTTTCTGGATTGAGTTAATAAAATGTTGCAAGATTAATAAGTAATTTATGGGATCGTGTTTGCAGAATCACTGAGTTTCAGCTCAGCTATATCAGTTTTGCTAGCAGTAGTATTTGTTGGAATAAGCTCGGTGATGACAATTTTAGCACTTATTGAAGCAAAAACCAACAATCCAAGATTATTGCCTCACCCAGACAATCAAGTTTCCTTCTTTGATCTTTTCACTGTTGTTCCAGTCATTGTAACAGCTTTCACATTTCATTTCAATGGTGAGCTTATCTTTCTGATGTACTAGTTTCAGTATGCTGCTATCCAGTGGTTGAATTCTGCTATAATAATTCCTTTAAATGAATGTATATATGCAGTTCATCCGATTGGTTTTAAAGGCAAGCCTTCTGATATGACAACAGCAGTTCGAATTTCACTTGTAATTTGTGCTTCGATCTACTTCGCCATAGGCATTTTCGGGTATCTTTTGTTCGGGGAATCAATCATGGCTGATATATTAGTGAATTTCGATCGAAGTTCTGATACAACAACTGGTGCAAGACTTAATGACATTGTGAGACTAAGCTACGCCTTTCACCTTATGCTTGTGTTTCCAAGTAGAAGTAGCCCTCGTCAACAATTTTAATTTTGTTTGGTATATGCTTGTGGGGTTTAACCAAAGATTTTGAGTTGTAGGGGCCAAACTCAACCTTAAAATATGTTCATTCACTGTTTTCTTTAGACTTCGTTTTATTAATTTATTGTCTTTCTGTACAGCTACTAGGACCCAAAATTATATAGGGGCAGAACTTGAAGTTGTTGTTAGAAATGCAGCATTGTGCTCTATCAGTTCTTCATCTGGCTAGAATTGGAGGAGGTAAGGGAGAACAAGGAATATAGCTCAATTTGCTTAAAGAAGAGAAAGATGGCAACAACTTGGGTTGCAATATATAGAGGTTAGTTCCTCTTTCCTTCTCTTACTTTCCTACAAATAGTTCCATTTGCATACATATGTTTGATATTACCATTCCTCATTCACCATTAACTGCATTTACCTGACTAATTAAGAATGTTGTACTGATTTGTAATGTGATTATTTACCACTGAAGCTCTAGAAATGGGATACAAATCAGTAGCACATCTACTAATGGATGAGCTTCAACAAAGAAGCAGAACAAGATCAATCAAATGAAGCATGCTCAAGCTGGAGCTAGTTTTGCTGATGATTAATTAACAGTGGTAATCTACTGTAATTAACACTTTATTTATTTCTCATATTCATTATGATAACCTTGGAAACATGAGTGGAACTAATTATGATGTTCCTTTTATATTAGGTACATGGGAATGTTAAGTAGGAGATAGTATAGAATTGTCGATCAATGGGTTTGTGTGGCTTCCTCAGTTACAGTAGCTAGGATTAGGTGCTGTCTTACAAGCCGAATGGATGTTATTTTCATTTGAAATCTTGTTTTTCATTTTAGCATTTTAAGTACAATGCTTATATTCATTTTAATATTTGACTGATAATATTATATTTCAGTATAATGCTTGTTGTATATAAATTTTAATATTTATTAATTTTAAATTTAGTATGTAGTATTTAAATTTAGTGTTATTTATAATTTAATGTAATTATTATTTTGTTTATTATTTTATTTTATAAGTTTTTTAGTATATAGTTAATTTACTTCAAACCGTTTCAAATCATATCAAACCGTTTTAAAATCACCCCAAACCATTTTAAATTACAACAAAAAAACCGCTCCAAACCGTCTCAAACCACCTATATTGGTTTGGGTTGGTTTTTTTAAATTTTTAACCCAATCCAACCCATGAACACCCCTAGTTCTGGCCCATTTTGGCAAAGGGCAATGAACACTACAAATATCAAAGAGCAAGCCGGGAAAAAAAATAAAAAAGCATATGTGCATTTTTGTTTTTAATATTTTTAAAATATACAAATTTAACCTTAATATTTCAAATTAGAAATTTTTGCTTCTTATATTTAAAAAATAGAAAATTTTTGCTCCTATTGTCAACTTCAATTAATCTTGATCGTTTTACCGTTAGTTAACTATGACGTAAACAAATAATGACACGTGACAAATAATGATTGGATACACGTAATTTGACATATGTTAATTGTCGCATCCCATATGAGGGTCACTTGATGAGAATTTGGAATGAAATTTTTTTTTGTTGCTAAAAATAAATTTTTGTTGCTAAAAGTAAATTATATTTGATTTTTTTGGATGTAGCATTATTCATGAACAAAATTTTTCTTTTTTTCTCTTATTCAGTGTAACAAATTCTTTTTTTAAAGAATGAATGTGATTTTTACCACAATTAATTCATTTTTGTGGATTTGTATGTGTGTATATATGAGCCTGGAGAATGATAATGTGCTTGTAATGGATTTGTATGTGTGTATATATAAGCCTGGAGAATGATAATGTGCTGGTGATGGATTTGTATTTGTGTATATATAAGGTTGGGGGATGAAAATAGGTTCATTTAATACAATCTTTCTGAACTGATTATCAAATGAAATAAGTTGACAATTCCTAAATGTAATACATTAATCATTCCCTCGAATAAAAAAAAAAAAAGAGAGGATTCACTTTAATATCCACTGGTTGACAATTTGTCTGTAGGAATTGGAATAGATGGAAAGAATGGCAGCAACAAAGCCGTGTTGTTAGTGATGCAGGTGTCTCTCATGTTGAGCTGGATGAAGATGCAGGAGATGTGCCAGATGGACAGTTGTGTGTTATATGCTTGATGAGGAGACGACGTTCTGCATTCATTCCATGTGGGCATCTTGTTTGTTGCAGACTCTGTGCCATATCAGTTGATATTGAAGCGAATTGATCATCTCAAGTCCCTTTAATATAATTCATAGTCATCATATTTTCACTCTTAGATACTCATTAACGATTACAATCAAAAATTACTTTTATTTCAATACTAAAGTGAGAAATAATCACTGAATAGGTGATTCAGAAAAATAGTGGATGTTAACACCATCGCCGTGCAATTCACCTCCTCAGGCTTTTTGGATTGTTTCGGATCCTCATAACTTGTCTCGTCCAGTTATAAGCTTAAACTCCAATAACAGTAATTAGAGATTTGCAAGCAACTCAAGCAGTGATGTAATTAATTAGTGGTAGTTAATATGATAGAACAGAAAGGGCATTTCCGGAATTTTGAACGTTGCTTCATCTATAAATACCATCACAGTCAAATGCTTCTACTCATTCTTCACAATGTCACCCAACCTAAAATTGTTTTTCAAGAACTTAATGAAGATGTCAATTACAAGTTCAAGAATGGTGTTTCTGATAATGATGATCATTGTTGGTGTAAGTCAGGTCTCAAGTTATCGTCTCCTTAGCAACAACGTAGACGATCAAGCCAAACAATCAACGGAAAACGTACAATTTAATTGGCATTATTTTCCTGAAAAATATCCAAAAGCATCCAGCAACGATGAACTAGGCCTTCTTTATGGAGCTTCTTACAGAAAGTTCCTGGAGGACCAGACCCGATTCACAACTGAACATTTACTATCAATTGCCAGAATTATTCGCTAATTAGCCTTTGAGGACACAAATTCAGAATTATTATTAGTGAAAACTGCTAAATGTGTCGAGACAAGATTTTCATGAAATATGCGAATTTTCTGTCCTTAATATCACAAATTTAAGATATTATAAACCTAAAAGATAATAGATAATTTTATCCCTAAAATTGGTTAATTTTATCTCTATATATTTTTCCCTTTGTTTTTTTTGCCACTAAACTAAAAGAAAAGAAAGTACCTAATTTTGCTCTTTCTAGGGACAGAAAGTCCGGCTGTCAAGTATTTAATTAGATTATATTTAGGCCAAATAGTAATTTTGTTTTTAATATTTAATTACGTGTAACTTTGTTCATAAAATTATTAAAATTTTGTAATTTTATTCCTGAAATAACAAAAGCATTAATTTGATCGTAGTCCATCTTTTGATCGCTGACGTGAATAAAATTGTACAATTTTAATAATTTTAAAGATAATATTGAACGTAATTAAACATTAAGAGCAAAATTGCTCTCTCTTTTTTGGTCTCTGATCCTTCAATTTCCAGCCCAATTTTATTGAACATATGGAACAGACTAATCCGACATCGGATACTATCGAATTCATAATTGGAGGCAGTCCTTTCAATGTCGTACGCTCCATGGATGAAACAAGAATTGAATCTAGGATCTCATTTAAGAAAATTCGAGTTTCTTACTACTTGAACCAATAATCATTGGTAGCAAATTGCTCTTTTTGATAAATAGCAAGAATATTTTTGCACATTAAATATTATATTTAAATAAAAAATTATTACTGGTCATATTAATTATCAAGTTTTCTGCTTTTTTTTTTTATCCTTTGGAAATAAATAAAAATTCAGATAATGCATGATGGAAAATTGAAAATAAAGTAAGAAAAATCTGCCGCGGGTCACGAAGTCCATTCCATACCGAACATTAATTAGAAATTTCTTCTGTCATTCATTCTATTCTCAACAGAGATTGCGATGTCGGTTTTCCAATTGCTCTAATACCAGAAACTCTCTCCTCTCTAGATTGTCCTATCCAATAATTTATTATTATTATTTTTTTTATAAATTTCTAAGTTCTAACAAATAGTTAATCAGTATGTCTACATGTCATAACCATCCCAACTTTTTAAGGTTATCACTTATGGAGAAACAACTAATTTCAACAAAAGATAAATTTTTTTATATATTTATGATATTTTATTAGAATAGGTGATTTGTCTCTAACATACTTTTTGATCTGATTTGCGTTTGATTTTTTAGTTTTTATCACTAAAATTAAATTCTTAAATCTAGAATTTATTCAAGGATTTTAAATTTTTTTTAAAAAACTAAATTCTAAGATTTGTGGGTCCTACTATATTCGTTATAATATTTTGAAAAATTATTAGAAATTAATTTTTTTGTAAGTTCTTTCATACCGTTGTTAGTAATAGAAAATAATTTAAAAATTAATAGACTTTTCAAAAAAATTTTATCCAAAAACTAAAATTAAAAATCTTCATATGCTTTTAGATTCAAATATAATATTTAAAAATTTTAGATACACTCAAATAGTCACTGAGAAATACTGGATGGTACTCCCAAACTTAGGTTCGATTAATCATTTCATTTATCTCCTTATAACTCTATAATTATATTTTTCATATTAATTATCCAATTAATCGACCTTATCTCCCAATTGCCTTTACCTGTAGACTTTCAAATAATAAAAGTTATTTCCATCCATTCAGTAAGCTAAATAAGTACGTAATTTAACTCAACATAATATTTAGTTTGATAAACTCAGCTGTGTTCTCAACAAAAACTAATTCATAAATCTTTTTCTAACTACTAACATATAAATAAATATAATTATATAAAAATTTAAGGAAAGGCAAATTTAGTGGATTACTTAACTAATTGAACCCATTTTTTCTCATTTTTTTCCATGAAATTCCAAGCTGTCCGTCGGTCACAGGAGTTTTGCCGGTGTGAACCCGAGAGCACCTGGAGGCAGTTGATATCGTGGGAAGTCCAACGACAGTGGTCACGCGCCCTAAGGAGCTGTCATTTGGTCGAAATCGGAGCCAAAAGTTCTCGGGATACGTACCCAACTCCAATCTCCTTGCCTCCGGCATGAAAGGAGGATCGATGGATATAGAAAGAAGCATTTGATCACAAGGAGTCTAGTGGTGGTGCTCGGGCTTCCATCCAACTTTGGAGATGGCCGGAATCACGAAATAGAGTTGTCGGGTTTTAAAGAAAATGAAGGGAAAAATAGAGGCCGACGGTGGGGGTTATCGGAGAGGAGGTGTTGGCTAGTCGACATGATAGAAAATGGTGGAGGGACGACGGCACTGCTCTTCCTGTGGCAAACGGCACCGATGAGGGAACCTGTTCCCTCTTCCACCTCCCCTCTCTTTTCGCACTTACCACCTCCCCTCTTGCTATTGCTGCTTCTCTTTTATTTGATTATCTTCTCTTTTTTTTTAGAAAATTCTAAGGAGTCCCGAACTATGGTCTATTATTATTATTATTATTATTATTATTATTATTATTATTATTATTATTATTATTATTATTATTATTATTATTATTATTATTATTATTTATTATTAAAATTTATTTAGTTAACTTCATAAATTCAAAAACCTAGAAATAATGCCCATATATTCTCAATAAATTTCTTTATTAATACTATTGTTATCTCTTATTTAAGACTTAAATATCGAATCAGGATTTAGGGCATTACAATATATATATATATATATATATATATATATATATATATATATATATATATATATATATATATATATATATATATATATATATATATATATATATATATATATATATATTAACCAACCAGGCCTTGGATCTCGGCCTATAGCCCAGATCCCTAGCTACTTAGATGGCCCAAGATCCGCATTATGGCCCTCAACGATGTCATCTTCAATATTGTCCTATTGAGAAAGAATCTTGGCTAAACTTCTTCCCCAGTAGGTCTCCTATAGCCATTAGGACTCCTAGGAGGAGTAGAATACTTATCTCTATAAATATCCAAAATCACTAAAGATTTCTCTCTCTTAGCCATTCTTTACTAAAATCACCCTTTGACCATTTACTGACTTGACCATCGGAGAGTCCCCTTGTTGGACCCCTATTGGAGTTTCATTATTATCAAAAATCTTAGGAGCAGCAGTCAAGATAAATAACCCAATAGCAGTCTGGTAATTTTCAAACTGTTATCATTTGATGCGATAAACGTGAAATCTATTCCCGTAAAACCATGAATTTCGATGATGAAAACACCCAAGCAAGGAACGACTAGAGTAACACACCACCACCACCCCATATACTAGTCTTTCAGTCCCTAGAACCCACCTCAAGGTGCTTCCAAGAATCTTCTCATCGCTTGTTTACCTGCCATAACACACATAACCTCAATACCTGGCCTTACTCCCCAGCTCACTCAAGCTCTCTTGGTAACTCTGTTGCATCTGGTGGCTTAGGAGATGCCCCAGTTGACCCCATAAACTACCAAGATAATATCCCTAACTTTGAAAACTCAAACTTTACACCCCAACAAAATAATACAAGATCAAAAATAACTTTAACAAAGGATGAGCTGGACAAGCTCGTTAAAGACATGATGCAATAGAAGTTGAGTCATAATGTGGCATAATATTGGGGTGATTTTCATTCTTCTCTCTCTAAAACCATATTTCCACTCCATTTTCGAGCATAAAACTACCCAACCTACCAAGATATAATGGAAGCTCAGATCCTCAGGCACATGTAGACCAGTTCCACCATACCTCATATGATTTACTGACGAGTAATATATAGATTATTTTATTCATTACAATACACCTTTTTTTTTAATTATTACAATAATCCTTGTAGTAGATCAACAAGTTGTTCAACTGATTAGCAATGCCATGATGAATTGAAGACTGAGAGCAAAGTCCTAATAGACAATGCATCTAAAGACACTACCATCACTTGAGAAATTCTTCATCGTACTGGCAGAGTTAATTTTCTTTTGGATTATAATGCATAGCTTTCTCATTTTGTCACATCCTTCACGGAACATTCTTTTCCGAAATAAAGATAACACTAAACGGTAAATTTTTTTATTCACTATTGATCAATTTCGATACACTTTAATACCTTTACTTCAAAATTTTATATTCATTCGATAACATTTTAAATAATTAAACATACACTAATAAAATTCATGCAAACACTTTCACCGACACTCACCCATCAATAATCATAATAACAATAATCAAAATACAGTTTAATCTTTTACCTTCATTGTCTACGTATATATATGCCATAATACAACTCGATATAGCATTATTTCTTCTTTTCCGATCTTGCTCCACTGTGTATTATGCTCCTGCATCACTTCATAACCTGCACGCAGTAAACGCATAGTAAAGCAAGTCGCCATGACTTGCATCGCGGTATAAGGTGTCCCTATGGCTAGCCAATTATATCCTAAATAAAAATGTCATTACCTGACTATTGGTAAGGGCAAAACAATAAATTATATTCAAAATAATTTTTAAACATTTAAAAATCTTTAATTTATTTCCTTTATTTCTTGATACAATACATTTTTGTTAATCGAACTCTTTTTTAGTGCTTTTGACTATTTAGTAGCTTTTTCTTTCTTTTACTTTCTTTCACTTTATCTCTTTTAAATTACTTTTGTAAATTATTTTTCAATAATTCACTCAAATACTTAAGACTTTTTAGTTTTTTATACACTTTATGAATTATATAATTCACAATTTCTTTTATTCTTTTTGTGTAATCCTTCGTGAATTATCTTTTAACAATTCAATAATTAACTTTTTAACGATTTTTCTTTTTCTATCTGAAATTTTAGTCATTCGAGTATACCAACTTTTATTCAGTTGGTGAATTATTTTATAATAATTCACTCTTTTAATACTTTTATAGACTAATTTATTTTAATAAATTAGCCAATCATTTATTTTTACAAGATTTTGAACAATTATGAATTATATTAATATAATTCATTACTTTATTTTTTTGGAAATTCATTAATTGACTTTTTCAATTCTTTTATACGGAATATAAATTAATTCATATTAATTTACCATCTTTTACTTGTTTATTGAATTATTTCTTATTAATTCAATATTTTTAATTAAACATATTCAATGTTTTATCTCAAAAATATTCTAATAATTCATATAAATTCTATAAAAATTTATATACACATTATTTAACAATTTTTATCGTTTTCACTCATTTTATAAATTATTTCACAATAATTCATTATTTTTATTAGCTTCATAACGCAGTAAATATTCCGAAAATATTCTCATATTTCATATAAATTTTACAAAAATTTATATATGCTTTATTTCATTACTATTATCATTTTTCACTTCTTACATGAATTAATTCACATTAATTCATCATATACAATTTATACATATACTAATATTCAACTTAAAAATCTTCTAATAATTTTCATAATTTTTCTAAAAATTCATGGACATTTTATTTTAAGCTTATTATCATTTTATGACATAATTAATAAGAATTCTCTATTTTCATCAATTATATCATTCAATAAATATTTCAAAAATATTTAAAAAATTTCTAATAATTACATAAAAATTTATGGATACAATATTTCATGATTTCCATCCATTTAAGGCTTGATTTCATTAAAATATTTAGTATACAAATCATTTCTTTTTGGAGCAAATTTCGGCCACCAATAGGAAAATTCTTTACAGATTTCTTTAGTTCAAATTAAGTATTCTAATATGTTTAACTAAGGTCTAATTACATTTTCATATCATCAATTTCAAATTAAATCAATTATACTAAATTTTCCTTAATAAACCTAAAGGAAAATCATGTAATTCAAAGGAAAATACTAAGATGTGATAGTCACTAACCTTTTTTTTAGCACTTAATCTTCCATAAACTTCATTTTTCCTCGCTTAACACCAAGCAAAACTTTGTTCTTCAACACCACCACTTTTGGCCGGATTATTCCTTCAATAAAATACCATAATTTCATTTTATTTTGCTCCAAATAATATCAAATCCAAACTCTAAGCACCTAAAACTATTAGGAAACACTTAAAATTCAATTTAAATCAATTAAACTTTCAAACTTTACCTTGACATCTTCACTTTTCAACTTTGATTTTTCTTACTTCATTTGCTTTAATAAAAGGTTGAAGGCCATAAATATGATATAGAGTGATAGAATTACCATTCTCATATTGGGATTACAAGAAGATTTTAAGTGGGGGATTGAAGAAATGAGAGAGAGGAGGTGAAGGTGGTGGTTCGACCACCATAGAGAGGGGAAGAAAGAGCTGGAAAATTTTGGGATAATCTCAGATATTCCAACCTTTTATGTCCCTCTAAATGGTTGAAGGGTTGGGCCTAAAGATTGGGTTTAACCCATTTTAATTAAAGGGTCCATTTAGGTTCATTTAAAGTTCAATTTAATTTCTCTCACTTGCTCACTTCAAATCACTTCAAAAATGATTCCATCATTTTTATCACATAAAAAATAGCTAGTACATAAATTTTTGGCTCAATCGGAGTCCGTTATCGATCCGATTCAAACTTATGGATCCGATTCAATAACTATCGATATCACCGAAAAATTTAATTCTCATCACCAAAATATTCTACATAAAAATTTATGTAGACATGCAAAATTTGGTAATTTTTGGAGTTGATTTGCTATTTTTAAAAATTTATACAAAATCAGGTTTCCCTTCCTACTAGAGAAATTGACTTTATACCTTTTTCGTATTTTTGACTTTTAGAGATCTATTTGACCCCAGTTTCACTTCAAATTTCAACCTCGAACTCACCATGACCAATACTTTCCAACGGTCAAATAAAATATTTTTGACTTTCGGGTGTCCTTTTGGGCCCGAAAAGCACTATTTACCATCGGAAAGTACTGTTTACGGCTGATTCGGTGTTATGACCATTACATTTCTCCCCTATTAAAAGAAATTTCATCCTCGAAATTTACTTATATTGAAAAGTAGAGGATACAATATTGTTATTTTATTGAACCTTCATTCACATTAGATAGTTCCAAAGTATCTTTGCCAATAGAACCCACTTACTTTTAAAGCTAACCAATCTCGATATCAAAAATCTTTATCAGTTTCTTTTCACAAGTCAACTCATCCCTGTGTGTAGTTTTTCTCTATATTTCTATTCAAATTAAACCTTACTGAGTTCTTTGTACTTAATTAAGTCCAACATATAGGACTTATTATTTCTTTTCTGATAATGTCTCGACAAGAGTCAGATTCTACTATAGATAAGCACTTTTCACAACCATTAACACATTCACATCTACTTTACTATAACCGTTCTTTCAATATCTGAATTATCCACTCCAACTGATCATCAGTTCAAAGGTGGATTACTATGTTAATATTGAGATTATTCCCAATTCCTATATAGCATCTTTCCTCTTTGATGCTCAAACAATCCAATAACAGCATCTCTAATCACATTGTCCCATTTTCTAAACATATATCATTATAAGCCGAAGCAATTCCTGAAGGAATATAATGCTCCATTTTTATGCGTTGAAACATCAAACATTTACTTACATCATCTATCACATCACACTTTAAATCCCGTTCTCAATACTAAGCTTTTAATCCTGGTACATCTAATGACTTCCAGGATGCAAGGTATTATTATCTCAGTGGGTTTCAGTAAGAATATTTTGATTTATTCACAATGACTACCACACAAACATTCTCTTTCTGAACCATTGTTTTTCCTAATGTACAATATCAATTTTACTTATACTTTAACTAGCAATGTCCATCCTAAGCCAAACTTAAACTGGCATTCATAGCTCGAAGAATTGAAAACCTTATCATTAATCATTCATACAAATTCTTTAGACGTACATATTTATGCACATTCACATTACTCAAATACAAATTCTTATACTGAGAATTTCAGCCATTTCGTTAACTTTTCTGTAGCACCCGGATAAATCCAGGAACTTCCCATTTAACCTGAAGTCATATTCACCAAACTGAGCAGATAGTTGCTTATTTTTAAATACTTACAATGCAAATCCCAAATACTTATCAAACTCTCTCAATATCTCAAAACATATTAGGTGGTTACTACTTAAATCTTTCAACATGGATCTAAGTAAAGGTGGATGCCTCTTTCTATTGATTCATCAAGGAGTCGGTGTGCTAACAAATCTAGTTGACATAACCAATAACTCATAATGGCCACATCAAATACAGAAAACAATCTTAAGCACACTATTTCTCGTCTCATTCTGAGGTCGTCCCTATGCTTATCATATCCCCTGTCAGTTTCATCCTAACAAGTGGAGCCTATACATATGGTATGATACATATCAGATGCTGTCAAACAATATGAAATGCTATGCAATGAATGTATGATTCCATGTATACAGTAGAATACTGTCACGTATTCTTATATGATACAGATTCATAGCCCATCCCAATACTATGTATGTGCAATCAAATTTCCACGCCTATAAAGGAATCACTGACAAGTATATAGAGTATCTTAAACAACCTCAACTTATAATCATAAAAATTTACTTAATAGCATTCTTAAACCATGACAATACAGTCAAGGTATCTTTACGTCATGTATAATTTATCTGAACTCAATATATAATTCATTTTTAACTTCCTGACACATTTTTTATTTTGTCCTTCGTTGGCAGTTTCACATCCACATAGACGCTTAAACACTCACACTTATACTCAGTTTCAGTCAACATTTTATTTTCCTGCTTTGACTTTCACGAGATCTCAAGCAACAATACTTCTGTTCTCACTCACTACCGCCTTTACTGTACCGAATCAATCCTTTCATATCTATTAGTCGCAGTCAGATATCAAATTTTCACTTTTAAAACAAAGAGGGGAGCTCGTACACATCGTATTCCTTAACACTTATCCACTTATAATTGGCATGTATATACAGACAAACCTATCACTTAACCTTATCCCACTCTTTTCTTAGAATCGCTTAAACCTTTGCTCTGATACCACTAAATGTCATACCCTTCACGGAACAGTTTTTTTCGAAGCAAAGATAGCACTAAACGGTAAATTTTTTTTATTCACTATTGATCAATTTTGATACACTTTAATACCTTTACTTCAAAATTTTTTATTTATTCAATAACATTTTAAACAATTAAACATACACTAATAAAATTCATGCAAACACTTTTACTGACACTCACCCATCAATAATCATAATAAAAAAATTAAAATACAGTTTAATCTTTTACCTTAATTGTCTACGTATATACATGCCATAATACAACTTGATATAGCACTATTTCTTCTTTTCCGATCTTGCTCCACTGTGTATTATGCTCCCGCATCACTTTATAACCTGCACGCAGTAAACACTACGTACTGAGCACTAGACATGCTCAGTGGTGACTACTAAACCTAGAATTTTCCAATTAAAGCATAATTACATAGATTATGCATCTTTTATCCTTATACCATCGGAAATTTATTTTTAATTCCGTTAACACTAATTTCATTATCCACCTACATTTTGGTAATCTTTTTGCTTTGTTTTTAAACCTTTAAATTTGCTTTTTGTTACTTTTATGTGTAAATCAATTTCAGATTAACTTTTACTTTTACGTTTCTTCTTTGCTTTAGCTTTTACCTGTACTTAATTTTGGTTTTACATCTTTAGTCATATCGATTTAATTATCATTCCATTTAATGCTTCATATTGGTACTCGTGTCTTTAATAGTACCAAATCTTTTCAATATTTTATTTCTCGATTGATTTTTCAATTATCCAATGTGTGATATCATTATAATTTTTCACTATTTATTCTTTATTTTACTTTAACTTTGAATTAATTAACACATTACTATTTCCTAGTATTTTAACCTTTAATGCAAAGTGTTATAAATATTTTGGAACACTTTGCATACAATCTTCATTCTTTCTCTCTTTTTTTTTCATTTAAACATGTTCAAAACTTATTTAGGATTTTATATCTTTTTCTTTTTTCTAATTGAACAATATTGTGTCTTTTTATCGTTTTACTTTTCATTTAATTTTTCTTTCGGGAATTCATTACTTAGGCATAAATTTTCACTTAAAGACAGTGTTTTTTACTTTTTGACTTTAAATAAGAAATTAGTACTATTTTTCAAACTTGTTATTTTTCAAAATAATAATTAGTACATAAAATACCAACTAATTTTAATTTATCTTTTTCATATAAAAATTCATTTTAAACATTTATTTTTCTTTACCAAAGCTTAAGTTAATCTTCATTTAACATTTTATTCTTATAAAAAATTTCTTTTTCATTTTTGCTTATTAATCACAATATTTGAGAAACATTACAGTTTTATCCCAACTTTTATTTTCTTTTAAACAAATTATTTTTCATTCAATTCATTTAAATCATACTGATTTATTCATTATGATACGCCCCTAGTTCAATATGATAGGACTCTCAAAAAGGATATGCGGGACATGGATCCAAAGGTCCCATTGAGAAAGAAATGATCCCCAAGGGACCATTTCTCGAAAAATATTTCACTTTCTCTTTCACTTAAAACACTTGAGCTATGGAGATCAGAGATCCTACCGATAGCAAAGCAAGTCGCCATAACTTGCACTGCGGTATAAAGTGTCCCTATGATTAACCAATTATATTCTAAATAAAAGAATCATTACTTGACTATTTCTAAGGGCAAAACAATCAATTATATTCGAAATAATTTTTAAACATTTAAAAATCTTTAGTTTCTTTCCTTCATTTTTTGATACAATATATTTTTGTCAATCGAACTCTTTTTTAGTGCTTTTGACTATCCGGTAGCTTTTTCTTTCTTTTACTTTCTTTCACTTTATCTCTTTTAAGTCACTTTTATAAATTATTCTTTAATAATTTACTTAGACACTTAAGATTTTTAAGTCTTTTATGCGCTTTATGAATTATAGCATTATAATTCACAATTTCTTTTATTCTTTTTGTGTAATCCTCCGTGAATTATCTTTTAACTATTCAATAATTAACTTTTTAACGATTTTTCTTTTCCTATCCGAAATTTTAGTCATTCGGGTATACCAACTTTTATTCACTTGGCGAATTATTTTATAATAATTCACACTTTTAATACTTTTTATAGACTAATTTATTTTAATAAATTAGCCAATCATTTATTTTTACAAGATTTTGAATAATTATGGATTATATTAATATAATTCATGACATTATTTTTTTGGAAATTCATTAATTGACTTTTTCAATTCTTTTATACGGAATATAAATTAATTCATATTAATTTACCATCTTTTACTTGTTTATTGAATTATTTCTCATTAATTCAATATTTTTAATTAAACATATTCAATGTTTTATCTCAAAAATATTCTAATAATTCATATAAATTCTACAAAAATTTATATACACATTATTTAGCAATTTTTATCGTTTTCACTTATTTTATGAATTATTTCACAATAATTCATTATTTTTATTAGCTTCATAATGCAGTAAATATTCCGAAAATATTTTCATATTTCATATAAATTTCAAAAAAATTTATGTATGCTTTATTTGATTACTATTATCATTTTTCACTTATTACATGAATTAATTCACATTAATTCATTACATACACTTTATACATATACTAATATTCAACTTAAAAATCTTCTAATAATTTTCATAAATTTTCTAAAAATTCATGGATATTTTATTTTATACATATTATCATTTTATGACATAATTAATAAGAATTCTCTATTTTTATCAATTATATCATTCAATAAATATTTCAAAAATATTCAAATAATTTCTAATAATTACATAAAAATTTATGGATACAATATTTCATGATTTCCATTCATTTAAGGCTTGATTTCATTAAAATATTTAGTATACAAATCATTTCTCTTTGGAGCAAATTTCGGCCACCAATAGGAAAATTCTTTACAAAATTTTTTAGTTCAAATTAAGTATTCTAATATATTTAACTAAGGTCTAATTACATTTTCATATCATCAATTTCAAATTAAATCAATTATACTAAATTTTTCCTAATAAACCTAAAGGAAAATCATGTAATTCAAAGGGAAATACTAAGATGTGATAGTCACTAACCTTTTTTTTAGCACTTAATGTAATGTCCCAAAAGTGACCCTAGTCTAATTGCAGGATTTAATGATTAATTCTTGGATTTGGACTAAATTAAATATGTAAAGTATTTAATATAAAAATTGTTTAAGGGTATAATTGAGGGAAAAATATAAGTTATGGGTTGATTTCCTAAAGATTAGTTGTGTAGGGTAATCTTTTGTTATATGTATATATTGGAGGTTTGATTTGGGTTTTTGGGGACCAAATAATTGAGGAAAGAGAGATATAAAAAAAAACGAAAGAAAGAGGAGGAAGGAGGAGGGGAATCGGGGAAGAGAAGGGAAGCGGAGGGGAGGCGTTGGCGCCGATCAACGGCGCTCTGGCCGACGATCGGTGCGGCTGCCACCACCTCGGCCACCGGCCTTTCTCTCCTCGCCGTTCCTTCCCTCCGGCGGCCTGTTTTTCTTCTTTCTTCTTTTCTATGGTTGGTTCGGTTTTTCCGTCGTTCCGGTGTCCTGCGGCGGTGGTTGGTGTCACGGAGACCACCGACAAACTCCCTGTGGTGAGGCGGATCTTTTGGTGCCTGCTGATCGTCCTCACTCGCCGGCGTTAAGGAGTTCGGAAATGGGGTGGCCGGTCCTTTTCAGGGGGTTTTCCGGTGGATCAGGACGGCGTAAAGGCGCGTGAGTGTCGCCGAAATGTTGCCAGCGGCTTGATCTTCCGGTGGGTGACTTCGGTAGCTCTCCGGCGAGTCTCCGGTGAGGCTCCGGCAAGGCAGATTGGAGAGGGCATTCTGGGCTTCGATTATTTGGTATGGGATACTGAAATTATTGCCCTCAATTTCGTTAAATAAATTGTAAATTTATATGAGAAATTTATTGTATGTTTATTATAAATGTTGCTTCTGTGTGTGTAAATGGATAGAATTCAGGAAGTAAGTTAAGTGAATGGTAATTATGATATTGTTATGGGATGACTTCAAGATTTCGGATTGTTAGCATAAGGAAAAGAAATGCAGGAGACGAAAAAGGAAAGAATAACTCAATTAAAGAAGTTGTAAATTTGTCTAATTGAGTCATTGATTTAGAGAGATGATTGAACGTATGGTAAAAGGGTCATTATTAATAAATATTAATGGCATGTACGAGTTATTGGTAGATTTTGGAACTCTTACTTGATAGTGAATTTAAGATGTAATTTTATTAGAATTTCAAGTAAAACTTATGAGATAGGATTCACATGAGTTTATTGAAAATAAAGTAGTGATAGGGTATTTAATTTTGCATGCAAAGTTCTTGGGTTGAATTGAGTAATGATGGAGTTAAAGTAAATATGATAGACTTTGATATTTGTTTGTTTTTAAGTGATTTTAGTCTAGTTAAAGAACAATAAATGGTATTGGCTAATAAGATAGAAGTTTCAATTTCGTTTAAGGAAATTGAGGATGTAACTTACTGAAATATAAATAAATGTCATTGTACCCTTGAAATTTGTAATGTTAGCTTGAGTGATTCTTGGAATTTAAGCTCCAAACAGGTTATAGATGAAGTTCTAAACAGTTATTCAAGGGAACTGTCATTAATAATAATAGAAAGCAATGCTGGAAATTAGTAATGCTAGGTAAAAGATCATACCGTGAGTTTGTAGATTGAATTGGGGAAGTTCTAGTTTCCTTATCTTTGATCGAGAGGTCATGTGTATCATGCGTTCACTTGATTTAAGTTGAGTACTAAGATATTTATTCATAAAAATTAATGTGTAATGAACTGTATAGCAGCCTTTGAAATTTGATAAGCATTTATATCAAGTATTTTGGTTGATAAAGTTTGGTTATATGTTAAAAACGTATTAATAGATTAAAGAGCTAATATTTGACAATGCGCTTAAGATGTAAAGTATGATAGAAGTTTAATTGGAGTTTCTGACATAAATGGGGATGTACTTAGGAATGTTTCAAAGTGAATTACTGTTAGATGATGGAGTTATAAATCGACAAGGTGGACTTGTTTTGAAATGAAGTTTGATGTATAATCCTAATGATATAAAACTAAAAGAATTCTCTGTTATTATATTGAAAAACAAATATATTGAATAACTGTTAACTAAAAAAAGTAATGGTCCCTATAAGTAAATAGATTATTACGTGAAAATTTTAATGGTATGATACAAAGTATGTAATAGTGTTGTTAGTTTAAGAACAAACATTTATGTCCCTTAACAAATTCTTGTTGGTACTTGAACTAAAAATTAGGAATATCATGATATTTGATGGAACAGATGTAGTAGTATGTTTATGCATTTATGATATCATGGGAAATTGATATGAAAATACAGGTTCATACACATGATTGTTTTAGTAATTAAATATATGTATTGGATATATTGGTTGAGCATATATGAAATGATTAAATTGAGTACAAGAGAGCAGGTGAGATGGCTATAATGAACCATGCAGGTACGTTTTTCTGAAATGATTATATGTTCATGTGTTGTTTTAGACATTCATAGTGAATGTGATTATATATGATTTCATTTTCATGAAAACAGTTTAGTAATGCATATTATGACAAGTACAAGTATTGTTAATATATGGCTATTAGAAAGTTTACAAGTAATTTGAAAGAATGTATATTAAGTAAACTCTTTTGATGACTGAAGAGTAATGTAAAGAGAAATTGATGAATTATTGTGAAATAATTCATGACATATGTGAATGATGATTCACAAACTGTATAAGAATATTGAATATTCTGAATAACTGTATTATCTGGATTGAAATGATGATAAAGTTGATAAATGTACTGAAAGCAAGTGATCGTTTGCACCCTTAGAAAATAGTCTGGCAGTAAAACTAGCTCAGGATATAATTGGCTGGCCATAGGGATTCTGTACCGCGGTGCAAGTCATGGCGACTTGCTTAGTTATGGTAGGATCTCTGATCTCCATAGCTTCTGTTTGTATCTGGTATCTGCTACGTGGAAAAAATGGTCTTTGAGATCATTTTTCAGTCTGTTTGTGGCCCATAGGGTCCACATCTCGTATATCCAGTTTGAGTATTTCTGTCGGTACTGTTCTAGGGGCCTTAATATGAAAATAAGTTAAAAGGTATAAAAGATAAGAAATGTTATAGTTCGAAATTAATGTGCATAAGAATTATCCTTTTGTATAAGTACATCAAATGGATATTAAATTGAAAGTTATAATATTGATGAGTATGTGATCATTTAATTCTATAAAAGCATTATGTATCTATGTATTTATGTATAGGTATGTATATCACTCTGATATCGATCAAGTATATAAGGTATGACACACTATGTTAAGACATGGAAGTAAATTTGGATTGCATACTATGTTTTAAATGATGTAGATGTATGAAAGAAATATGCCGGATGTCTTTTATGGTAGCAATGAGTGATGCATTGATTACTAAGTTATTAAGTTTTATTGCCTATGTAAGTAAGATGTTCTACTGCTTATACTTGTGTTTTATTGCTGAATGTAAGAACTGGGATATAAGATAATTGAAGGTATCTATTAAGAGTGTTATCAACTTTGTATTTGTATAATTGATATTACATGTTTAAAAGATTATCTTTAGATTATTCTGTCCCTACTAAGCTTTATAGCTTAGCATGGGTTTTGTTATCCGTGTAGGTTGCTGGATAGACTTGTTTTTGGTTAGACAACTGCTTCGGCTCAACCATCAGAAGAAGGGTTTTAGTTTCGAGCAATTCATCTTTTGAAGTTCACAGATGTAGCGAGGCGATTTTTAATGTAAATTGTTTCTATTTTGGAGTATTATAGTGACTTAAGAGTGTAATTTGTATTATTGACTTATCTTAGGAATTGTGATTAATAATGAGAATGGATGAATGAGATGCTTGATGAAATTATTTTTGTATTGTTGTGCCCCTGATGGGCTGAGGAAATTGTCTGATATTTCAGGTGGAATAGTTAAGTTTTTAGGCGTTATATTGCCGGATTTTTATTTGGTAATCAGTCACTTGGACAATTATAGTTTATCGGCTTACTTAAGTTATAAGTAATTTCCTTTTTGGACAAGCTTGGAGTCGATGGAATAGTTAAGATTCAAAAGAAAAATCTTACTGATTTTAGAATTGTCACTCAGTGCTTTGCTCCTCAAAGGGTCAATGACCAATATTTGACAAATGGTCCTTGGAAAAAAAAAATTTTCCAACTTATCACTCGTTTTGGTTAGACTGTTCAGCAAGGGTGTTACACTTAACCTTCCATAAACTTTATTTTTTCTCACTTAACACCAAGCAAAACTTTGTTCTTCAACACCACCACTTTTGGCCGGATTATTCCTTCAATAAAACACCATGATTTCATTTTATTTTGCTCAAAATAACATCAAATCCAAACTCTAAGCACCTAAAACTATTAGGAAACACTTAAAATTCAATTTAAATCAATTAAATTTTCAAACTTTACCTTGACATCTTCACTTTCCAACCTTGATTTTTCTTACTTCCTTTGCTTTAATCAAAGGTTAGAGGCCATAAATATGATTTAGAGAGATGGAATTAACATTCTCATATTGGGATTACATGAAGATTTTAAGTGGGGGATTGAAGAAATGAGAGAGAGGAGGTGAAGGTGGTGGTTTAGCCACCATAGAGAGGTGAAGAAAGAGCTAAAAAATTTTGGGATAATCTCAGATATTCCAGCCTTTTTTGTCTCTCTAAATGGACGAAGGGTTGGGCCTAAAGATTGGGCTTAACCCATTTTAATTAAAGGGCCCCTTTAGGTCCATTTAAAGTTTAATTTAATTTCTCTCACTTTCTCAATTCAAATCACTTCAAAAATGATTCCATCATTTTTATCACATAAAAAATAGCTAGTACATAAATTTTTAACTCAATCGGAGTCTATTATCGGTCCGATTCAAACTTATTGGTCCGATTCGATAACTATCGGTATCACCGAAAAATTTAATTCTCATCACCAAAATATTTTACATAAAAATTCATATAGACGTACAAAATCTTGTAATTTTTGGAATTGATTTGCTATTTTTAAAAATTTATGAAAAATCAAGTCTCCTCGCCTACTAGAAAAATTGACCAGCTACCTTTTTCGTATTTTTAATTTTTGGAGGTTTATTTGACCCCAATTTCACTTCAAATTTCAACATCGGGCTCACCATGACCAATACTTTCCAATGGTCAAATAAAATATTTTTGACTTTCAGGTGTCCTTTCGAGCCTGAAAAGCACTATTTACCATCGAAAAAGTACTGTTTACGGCTGACCCGGTGTTGAGACCATTACACATTTATTAGGCCTTGATGCATAGACTGATGTTATAAAGGACTCAATTATCTTTAGCTTTTGTAATTGCTCTAACTCATAACATCAACTACCAATTTGCAAGTTGTTTTCAAATTTTTTAATTGCAATATCATTTGTTAGGCCTTGATGCATGATGCTATAAAGGAGGACTCAATTATCTTTAGCTTCTGTAATCACTGTGACTCATCACATCAACTACTAATTTGCAAGTTGTTTTCAAATTTTTTTAATTGCAATATCATTTGTTAGGCCTTGATGCTATAAATTTAATTGAGGCAAACTAATTTAAATTTGGCAATGAGTCCATTAAATCATAATTGATAAAAATCAAACACATTGAAATTAAAATTTGTTAAATGGATTAAAATTAATATATTTGAAATTAAAATTAGAAAAATAAGAGTAAATATATATCATTGATGTAACTAAATTCTCCATCTTTGTATTATGCTTTTTGTATATTTTGACTTAATTAGAAACTAAATAGTAAATATGTTTGATGATATTTGAAGATTAAAGTAATAGCTAATGAATAAACTTCTCATTTTCTATATCTCTGTAAATTTTTTATGTCTTCTGTATATAAGATTATTCATTATATACCATTTTAGAAGCCATAAATTCAATTAATTTTTTTATTATTTTTAATTTAATTAATAGGGTATTTTTTAAATTTAATTCATTAAATATTCGATAGTTTACTAATTCTAAATATATATTCTACATTTTTTATTTGACTTAATAAAATTTTCATTTCTTTTGCATTTGGACTTGACTGTATTATTATACATCCCCACCAAAATTAGCAACGGAGTTTTATTTGCAATGCTAATTAGCAACAGAATTTGATTTCTGTTACTAATTTTTTGTTGTTATTTAAAAATTTTCTTGTATTTTTATTTCTTGGAATGTAATGCTTGTTGGTTTCTTTAAAAAAAAGAAGATGACTTCTAATTTTCTATTGATTGTTGCTATGTTTGAATATTTAATCATTGGAATATTTATCTATACATACAAGTAGATCATATGTTCATTTCTAATGATTGGAAGATAGTTTAGAACTAGAGTATACCTCTTAAGGTTGATTCTTAAGATTAATTCTTAAGATTGATTCTTGATATGTTTGAATATTTTATTATGTATAAGTAGAAGTAGATCATATATGTTCCTTTGCTTAAATATATACCTCTTAATTATGTTTTGCTTTCTTGGAAATATTTGAACTTTTCTGAGTTTCTTTGGTTCATGTTGCTCATAATTTCCAAATATATGTAAAATTAGATAAACAAGATAGCATGGGTCTCATATGGGGAGCTTAATTAAAACAAATACTAAATCTATTTAAGTTCAAGCTTGCCTGGTAATTAATTAACTCTTTTCAGAACATTTATTTTTCTAATGCATAGATCTGTCATATAATCCCTCCCAGTATATATCGCATATCGACTACGTTTATCAGAATTTCATCAAAATGTTTTTCAAAAATCACAAGTTAACAAGTGAATATATTGGTAAAGAGAAGAATCTATTAGAACAAACCGAATTCATCCATGGATTCAAACATTAAAAAGGGAAAACCAGGTATCCGATACATCAAGAAAAAAGAGAATAACAAAATCATTTGGGGAGTGTTGCGATTGACGCCATTAGACACGCTTTGGATGCCAATAGAAGCATCTTCGGAGACATGAATAAGGTTTTGAGCAGCATTCTTTGTGCTATCAATAGAATTTTTCACTGCATTCTTTGTGTTATTAATCGCATTTATCATGTTCTTAACAACATTCTGCGCAGCATTTTTGGTGTTGTTGATGATGGTTATTGTTCCATGGATTAAAATCGATTAAAATTTAATTTTATTTCAATTTGAATAGTATTCAATTAAAATTAAATTATCCAATTACAAGTTAAAAAGTTTGATCAACTAATATATTTTGATTATCACTATTATAATATGAATTTAATTTTTACGGCACATGAATGGCTCCTGTTCTTTTCAAAAATAATTTTTTTATTTTAATTCTTTATAAATTTTAAATTTATTTTATTTACTTCTCTTAATATTGATTATTTCAATCAAATTTGGGCAAAAGTAAATACAAGATGTTCAATTTGGATAAAAATAAATGAAGTGTATTTAGGTTGGATAAAATAGAAACAAATTAAAATTTACACTACATGGATGAGGTAGGATTTTAAATTAGTGGTAAATTTGATTGAAATAATCAATATTAAAAGAAGTAAATAAAATGAATTTAAAATTTATAAAGAATTAAAAGAAAAAAATTATTTTTGAAAAGAAGAAGTGCTATACATGTGCTGGAAAAATTAGATGACCCTATCAAAATATAAAATTCAATTAAAATAATTACATATAAATTTTTGATATATAATTTTTTATTTTACTGAATATTAAAATAATATTAAGTTTGGCCGAATGTGAATATTATGTATTTAATTTTACTCAAAATAAATACTCTATATTAAAAATTTCAAAGTGAATACATCCCATTGATTTTAAATCTATATAATACAATTAATTTTCCACACCATAGAAGATACTGCTCTCTGCAAGGTTTTTTCATAGACATTAACAGAGTCCTTTCAGATTTGGTTCAAAAACCTACCAAAGTACTGCATACATAATTTTTTGTAGTTTACTGAGATGTTTGTATTGAAGTTCGTAGTGACCATCCAATCAGCTAAAGTCTCAGTCAATTTGCACCAAGTCATCTCGGAGAGGGGAGAACCCTTGAGAAGCTATATGAACAGGTTTAATATAGTAGCTATGGATATTCAAAATCTAAATTTAGAAGTTGCCATCAACGCCCTCAGTCAGAACACTAGGTATCAGTATTTCAGTGATTTTTTAAGTAAAAAACCCTTATTGGATTTTACCAAATTGATGAATATAGCCCATAAATACATTCGGATAGAGACAAACAGATAATACAGGATAGCAATAATTTTCGAGGAATAAGTCAGGATAGAAAAAGTTCAAGAAGGAATGATTCTTGAGCTATAAGAGGAGCAAATATATCATATATGGTTTCAAAACCATACTCAGATAATCGAAGTGAAGAGCAATTCAACAAGCTAAATGCCTCCCCAGCACACATTCTATCCTGGATATAGAAGAATCAGGAAGTAAAGTGGCCAAAGACCATGAGTGAGGGCTCGATCAGAGACTAGAGTTTATATTGTGCTTTCTATAGAGATAAGGGTTATGAAACCAATAACTATAGGTACCTTAAATGAGAGATATAAAACCATATCAAGAAGGGTGAGCTCAGGTAGTTCGTTAAAAGAAGTAAAAGTGAGGACAGATGATCCCTCCCAAGGCAGTTCTGTAGGGGAGAAGATAACAACAGTAAGAAGGTCCCAGGAAGAGTAATTCATATGATAGTAAGGGAAAAGCATAATGATATTTTTGGAGACTCTAAAAAGAGGAAAGCAAAGGAGATATTCTCATCCGGATCCAACCCACCTACCCCAATAGATGTCATTTTATTCTCATTACAGGACTGAAAATATGTCCGATAACCACACAATGACGTATTGGTAGTAGAAGCAATAGTTGAAGATTTCTTAATTTAGAGGATTTTGGTAAAAACGAGAAGTACAGTCAACGACATCACCCTACAGGCCTATAAAACCTTAGGAATGCCAAGCCTACTGGAGAAAGTAACAGTTTCACTGATCGGTATTTTCGAATAGCCTATCAAGATAGAGGGCTCGATCAATTTGAATTTATAGCCGGGGGATGACTCCATAGTTAGATTATACATGACATATTTTAGGGTAGTAAATATATCATTATCTTATAATGCAATTTTTGGTTGACTTTTATTGGCAGCAGTAAATGATTATATTTCTATGCAGAAGTTGATCATGAAAGTATCAGCACTGGAAGGAACAACCATACTTCGATGAAATCAAATAGTAGCCAGGGAGACATACATTACTATGTTGAAAAAAGCAAAGCAGACCCTTCCAGTGGATACATTGGATGTCCTAATTGATCTTGTGCAAAAAGTTAAACCAATAGATTTATTACAGGATGTAGAGCTGTTGCTCGAAAAGGTGGTGAAAATAGCTCCAGGAAAATCCAGCTCAAAAATAAAATCATTACTAGTGGTCCCAAAATCCTACGTAGATTTGTTGGCCTGGTAATTATGGAATAAAATCGATATCTCACTAGACATTATATCCCATTCACTGAGCATACAACCATATTGCAAACCAGTTAAGCAAAAAAAGTGCAATCACATGCTCAAGCAGCAGGTAGCAATTAATAAAGAGATGGACACCTTACTGAAGAATGGGTTCATAAAAAAAGTGCTCTACTTGGACTAGTTATAAAATTTAGTGCTGGTAAAGAAATCCAATGGTAAGTAGAGGATGTACGTAGATTTCACCGACCTAAACAGGGCATGCCCAAAAGATAGTTAGCCATTACCTAACATAGATATGCTAGTGGATTCAACATCCAAAATTGAAGAGTACGCCTTTCTGGATACCTCAGTGGGCTATCACCAGATCCTAATGAATCTTGAGGTTGAAAAAAAGATGGCATTTATTACTCATAGGGCAATATACTATTACAGAGTGATGTTATTCGATTTTAAGAATGTGGGAGCCACTTACTAAAGGTTGATGAGCAAGTTGTTCGCAGGTCAAATAGGTCAGAACATAGAAGTGTATGTGGATGATATGATATTCAAGAGTAAAACTTCGATAGATGTGGCCAAAGAGCTCAAAAAAATATTATTCACCCTTAAAAAGTTTGGTCTCAAAATGAACCTGGAGAAGTGCACATTCAGAGTCCGATTTCTTAGCTTTGTGATTTCAAAAAGGGAAATGGAGGCCAACCTTATAAAGATCGAAGCCATCTTGAAAATGGTGCCACCGAAGTCGTTCAAGGAAATCCAAATACTAAATGAAAAAATTATAGCTCTCGGATGGCCAATCGGTGCCTTTCATTCTATAAGTCTTTAAAGAATTTGAATAATTTCAAGTGAAGCTCGAAATGTCAGTTCACCTTTGAAGCCCTAAAATAGTTTGCGAGTTCCCCTCCATTGCTCAGTTGGCTGCAGCCAGGTAAAAATTTGTTCATATACTTATCAATTTCTGAAGGAGCCATTAGCTCAGTGTTGATTAGAGAGTAAAAACACTCAATAGTTCCCTATCTACTATACTAGCAAGGTTCTCCGAGGTGCTGAGCTAAGATACTCGATCCTCGAATAGTTGGCTCTAACCTTGGTTAACTCTGCAATAGAAGCTTTATTCTTACTTTCAAGTGCATACGATAATTATCCGAACTAACACCCTTTCAAAAAAGTTATGTAGAAGCCAAAGGTATCAGGTAGAATCACTGAATAGGTAGCTCATCTCAGAAAGTTTGATGTTCGATATAAGCCTTGGTTAGCAATGAAAGTCTAAGTGCTAGCAGATTTTGTAGCTGAGCTACATGGTCCTCTTGCTGAGCCAAGCAAGATGACCTGGAAATTGTATATAGATAGAGCAGTGTCATCTGAAGGAGTTGGAATAGGAATCATACTATCTAGTTCGGGCAAAATATTCATAAGAGGGATGGCCAAGATATCTTTTCTAGCATCCAACAACGTGGCAGAATACAAAGCACTCTATTTCGGGTTGTAGCTCACCCTTGAGGTAAAACCTGACTCTTTACTTATTCATTCAGACTCTCAGTTGGTGGTCAGTTTATTGTTAGGAAATTTCGAGGCTAAAGAACAATTAATGATGAAGTATCAAGACTTGGTTTCTACCTTGCTAGTTTAACTAAAAAAAATGAAGTCGTGGATGATCAAGCAAATACCGTGGGAAGAAAACAAAGTGACCAATTTATTGGCCAAGTTGGCATCTTTAAATAGTGCCATATAGTTAAAAGACATAATTTAGACTGTCATAACTCAGCCATCCTATGAAATATTTTCAGTTCAAATGAACAGATATATGGATAGATGGCAATTTTTGATCTATCGATTCCTTGAAATAGGTACTCTTTCAAAAAATCATGTGAAAGCAAGAAAGATAGTTTGATGGTTCAGTCTTTATTCTATTATTGAAGGAAAATTGTATCGAAGGTCCTACTCACATCCCTGGTCACTGTGTTTGAGCTCGAATGAAGGTAATTACATGCTTAGAGAAATGCATGAAGGCATTTTGCAGGGCACATAAATTAACTTAGATAGTAGCCCAAAAAGCTCTTCTACAGGGATACTACTAGCCTATAATAAAGGCAGATACAAAGGAGTTAGTGAAAAAATGCAATAAATGATAGAAGTTTGGGAAAATAATCCACTAGGAATCAATCCGACAAACCCCAATATATAACCTATGGCCTTTTGTGCAATGGGGAGTAGATATACTTGGGCCCTTCCCATTAAATATCGGAAAAAAAAAATTCTTAGTGGTGGCAGTGGATTACTCAACCAAATAGGTCAAATTTGAGCCCCTAGAGACCATCACCCTAACCAACATAATCAAGTTTGCTCGAAAGTCAATCATAACCAAGTTTGAAATTCCACATACTTTTATTACTGATAATAGAAAGTAGTTTGATTGTCAATCTTTTAGGAATTTTTGTGAAGAGTTGCACATCCAGCTTAGGTTCACATTAGTCTACCATCCCCAACCGAATGGCATGATCGAGGTAACCAACAGAATAATCCTATCAAGGTTGAAGAAAAGGTTTGATGAAGCCAAGGGCTTATGGGTTAATGAATTGAATAACGCATTATAGGCATATCAAACATCACCCCAATCAGCAATGGGAGCCACCATTTTCTCTTTGACTTATGGCATGAAAGCAATTATCCCTTATGAAATAGGAATACCAAACCCTAGGATTGAGCAATATAATGAAGAAGCAAACAAGGGGTCACTACTATATTGTTTAGATGCACTTGATGAAAAAAGGGAATTCACCTAGATCCAAGTGGCAACTTATAAATAACGAATGACGTCATACCATGATCGCAAGCTAAAGTCCCAAACTTTGTATATAGGCAAGTTTGTTTTGAAAAAGGTTGTTGAAGCCCAAACAATCATAGGGGTCAGCAAGTTGAGTCCAAATTGGATGGGTCCATTCGAAGTACATAAAGTGATGAATTTCAAAGCTTATCGACTTAAAGATATGGCTGGAAAGGTATTGCCCCACTCATGGAATATTTTTAACTTGAAGAAATATCATCAGTAAACCTACCCAAATAGGTAGTTTTTAAAATGAGTAAGAGTTAAAAGCTCATAAACCATGTTGCCATTAGCACTTCATCTGAGCTCACAGGCCATATCGCCACAAGCACTTTATCCGAGCTTACAGGATATGTTGCCACGAGCACTTCATCTAAGCTCAAAGGCTATATCAACATGAGCATCTCATCTAAGCCCACAAGCAATTTTGACATGAGCACCTCAGTTAAGCTTATAGGCAGTTTCACCATGAGCCTTCATCTTTTAGCTCAAACAAGCACTTTTGTAACAAATTCACAATAGTTCAATAAATGCGCTAAAACTTTATGTTATAGCTCATCTTGGCAGCTAAAACCATAAGCGCAATTCATTAATAACATAGTTTGGTAATCTGAGCCGTGAATATGTTAATTTTCTTGTTCAATAGCCTAACTATTAATCAAGTTAACAAAATTTGGCTAAGAAATTATTATGAAATTTGCTTAAGGTTTTATCCAAACATCATAGTAAAAAGAAAATTAATCCAAACACTGAAGGAAAAAACACGATTTTCATTAAAAATATGGTTCATTACTTGGAGAAGCTGAGCAAAAAAGTACAAAAAGGAAAAACCCTATTTTTTTCTTCTAGATCGACCTTGTTTACCTAGGAAAAGTCTTCATTAGGGAATTTCTCCATCATCACCTTCACAATTTTATCCCAATAGGAGAGGGCCTTTTAAATAACAAGATCATCAAGCTTTTCCTTTTGTTCAACCATATTTTTCTCTAGTTTAACACAATTAGCTCCCAAAGTAGCTTTTTTAGCTCGGTATCTCTTGATCTCAGCTTAGGAAGCACATAGTTCTTTATCTTACTTCGCTAATAAGGCTTCTGATTGGTGTTTAGAAAGTATACTTTATTGGCTAGTAATATAGAAAAATATAGATTAAGATCCCAAATATCATATCCAAAGGAACATGAATTGCTAAGAAGAATATCTATGTGTGAATTAAATTAATCTGATATTGTTTTCCAAAGGCTTTCGATTTAAAGGAAAAAATTAAACTAAATAAATAATAAAATAAAATAAAAACTAAAATTAAACTAATATGAATTAAAAATAAAATAATAATTGAAATACTCTTTCTAAAGGAACTATCCACCTTAACTTCCATTATAATGACTTAATTTCAACAGAAACACCAACGATTATGGAAAAAACTAGTAATAAAGCCAAACATATTTATGCAAAAATATCATTCCTAGTATTAAACTCATAGACAAATATAATACTTAGCATAAAAATCTAGTTTTAACTTCCTAAACATTCATTGAACTCTTTTGCAAGTAAATTTAACTTTAGTTTATTATTAATTTCTCCTTTCTTAGTATTAATCAATTTTACCAATACACAATTACCTCAAAGCCAGAAAACAATCATGCATTAACACTAAAGAATTAATCCAAGAACATGCAAATCATTAACTATGTTTAAACTAATTTTTAGTTATTGAACCAATAAACCAACAATCAATCTTAACACAATCAAAGATAAGAAAATGCTTAAAATTAAGAATTAATAACTAGTATTTGGATATAAAGCCCAACTTAGGTCATCATAATAAAGTCACACTAATTCATGCATATTAATCTCAGCAAGAAAATTAAAGTATTAATCAAATCAAGAACAAATGAAAAATGCTCCTTCAAACTGACAAATGAAAGCTTAAATATCATTTTTAGGGCCTAAAATGAGCTGTTACGTAAGGCAAAGCCTAGTAATGACTGTCTATCTTGAAATGAGCTTTCTGAAAATATATTCTAATAGTTAATTGGATACTTGTAGTAAAAGTTATGATCAAAACAATCAATGTCATAATAAAGACTTAAAACAAGTGATAATGTGCAAGTGAGTGCAATGCTTAAATCAAAAGTGTGTGCTGGAGTGAGTGTTTGAGTGCTTATACGCTTGAGTGACGGAGCTGTTAGTGAGTGAGTCTTTAAGTGTGAATGAGTGAGGGTGTGTGAGTGAAGTGAGGGAGTGATGGGAGAAAAGGGAAAAGAATGATATTGGTGAGGAATGAGGTGACGAAGTAGGGAGGTGACCAGATGAGAGAGAAGGCGAGGTAAGTGAGCAAAGTGGGGTGGGGCATGCGAGGGTATGGCTTGAGGATAAGAGGAGGGCGTGACAGCATGAAAGGGATAAAAAGCAAAACGAAAAGAAAATAATGAGGGGTAGAGAGGATGGGAACGACTGCACATGGGAAAAGGCCATGTTGTGCACGGCCGCACAAAAGAAAGAGGGCTTGGATGCACTGGCACGCAAGGGGGGAAAGGCAGGGGCACACGGGGGAGCTGGGCTGCACTAGATGGTGTGCAGCCGTGTGGCTGTAGGCTTGTTAGCACTGCTCGGTCAAGCGACCGGCCACTGGACTTGGAACAAAAATTCTAGCCCTCCTACTACTCTTTAACACTTTAAAGTTTCCTGTACAACAAAACATCAGAAAAAATATAAGTCTCAACTTAATTCTATCAACAATTTAATCACTCCCATCAATAATATGAACTCAAAATTAAACTTGCACTCATGTATATCAAAGCTGAATCAATTTTTGCTGAAACTCCTGTCAAATTTGATTTTTGAACCATATAAACAAATTACAGCTACACGTGAATAAAACATTACACGTACTCACTTAATTACGCCTTTTCCTTCTAAATTCTCTTTAAGCTCCAATTTAATTATCTCAAGTAATATGCAAATCTATTAATTAATTGAATTACATATTAAGTCCACTATTAACTCAGCATATGCCAAGTTCTTCTTTAAGTTCATGAAGCATTAAGCAACTAAAGTCAATTTTACACTCAAACAATGAAAACTAAAAAAATATATTTAAAATCAACTTAATCCTATCATCTAAAAGAATCATCAAGAGGGCAGCTCAGATCTCACCGTTTATTGGAGGTGGGAAACACAATTTTCCTGGAAAACAATTGTACAATATGATAAAAGTCATAAAAACATATCAATCAACTTGGATCTAACATAAAACTTAAAAAATTCCAAGTCTGATTCAAAAACCCATTGGAAGAAAACTAAGAATAAACACAATCCCTGTCAAAAAGTTTCAAACTTTTGAGAGATCCATCAAACAAAAGAAGAAGAAGACATCATGCAACTCACAACAACAAAAGTCAGAGAAAATCCATGTAATAGAAAAAAGTGAAGGAATCGGGAATTTGCAAAAAAAAATCAAACTAAACAAGATAATACTTGAGAATCGCTGTCTGAAAGCTTTTATACGATGTGCTTAACCTTTTGGTGCTCCTCAAGGAACTGAGGCTTTTGAAAGATTTCTCCATAAGCAGTACAAGGAAAGATATCATTGTGCAGAGGGAAGAACTGATATGTTGGGTTTAGTAGATTGAGAGGATGAAGACAATGAGAGGGAAACACGATCAGTGAGAATGAGGGAGAGCTAGAAGAGGATTGTTTTTTTACCTTCACGTGAGAATCACATGCTGCCATGTGGGTGATGATATGTCTAATGAACTTCTGCCACGTGTCAATTTTTTACACCTCAGCAGTAAACTAACAGGAGTTTGATCAAAGTTAACTATATTTGATGGTTGTGGCAAAAATCTTCCATTTTTCAAAAATGAGGGGAACAAATTTTTCATTTGAAATATTATGGGCAAACTTGTACATTTTGAAAAAATATTAGAAGCAAAAATGCACTTTTAGCAAAAAAAAAAAATTAAATCTATAATTAAAATTCAATTCAAATTTATTTATACAATTAATTAGCAAATATAAATTTTAACTTTTAAAAATTGTAATTAATGAATTTATTTTTATATTTAAATTTTAGTGTCTAATTAATTTTTTTATATATAATTTTTCACACACACACACACATATATATTGTTATAAAATTTTTCACATTTTAATTAATCATTATCATTTTCCTATAAAATTTAATAATTATTATTTTAATCTATATAAATATGAGTTTATTTTATACTTTAATTATAAAAAATTATCCATTTATCAATATTAATAAGTGATAAATTAGTGCTATTTTTTTCTTGTAGTGCAATTATGTAATTTTTTTTATTATATTGATATTAAATTTTAATAATTTATATTTTTATGTTTAAAATTTTTAGAATTTATATTTTAATTTTATTAATGCATTTTTTTATGAAATAATTGGTAACTGTATATATTTAATTTTTCAATGATTTAATGATGGTTAATAATTAATTGACCGTATGTAATTAACGGATTTTAATGGACTGAACTTTGAGTTTGACTTTGAAAAATCGATATTAATAGACCGAACTTAAAAAACTAAGCTGTAAATTGATTAATTAGTCTGTACCCACCACTCAATTTAATAATATGAGAATTGACCGAACTCATCTTTATATTCCTAACCTTTTACAGTTTCTATATTGGATACTTAGAAGTAAAAAAGAAAAAAAATTAAATTATGTTGAGTTATTTTATTTTTAATTTTGTTTCAATCGATCTCTGATTTATGGTAAAAATAAAAATGAGTGACAAATTATTATTCAATTTGCCACCAATTTAAGACTTGAATAGAGAATATTAGGATTGGACAAAATAATTGAAAAATTGTCAAATCAATGGTTAAAATTGAATTTAAATTGGTATATGCGATTAATCAGTTCAATTGGATGCAGACACAAACTTGAATTTTTAATAATTATGGTTAATAGATTTGGATTTGGACTTTAATATATATATATACACACACACATACCCCCACACACACCCACCTTAATCATTATATATATATATATATACACACACACACTCACACACACCCACCTTAATCATTGAAAATCATCCACTTGTCAATATAAATGAGTGACAAATTATTATTCAATTATTTTTTCATCTTTTAGAACGTTTATTGATATTAAATTTTAGTGACTCATATTGTTATTTGTATTTTTATAATTTATATTTTAATTTTGAAAATATATATTTTTTAAGCATATGATAATTGTATATGTTTAATTTTTTAACTGTTAATAGTTAACTGACTGCATTTAGCGGTTAGTTAATTGTTAATAGACGAAAGTTGAAAAATTGATATCAATGGACTTGACTTAAGAAAGAGGCTATGTAGATCAATTAAATTTACAGTTTAGAGTCATGTAAATTTATATATTTTTTTTTTAATTTTTGATGTGAAAATTTTAATAGTTTCTCTAATAAATGTTATATAACTTTTTGATCTCACTTATTTTAATTGCACTAATATTTCACTATGGTTATTGTTGTTAATTAGATATTTAGTGTGATTACAATAAAATTAAAAGTAAAAAAAGAGTTTTTTTTATTGGAAGACTCAATAAAAATATGAAATTCAGTTATTTAAGAAGTGTTTTTTTACCTTTCTTCAAGCATTTATCTAAAAAAGAAACAAACATTATGGATTTCATTATGCGTTCCATTCAATTTTATGGAATTCATTTGTAATTTTTATTTTTCATGTTTAGAATGCAAAAAAAAAGTTGAATTCCGTAATTGAATTTTATTATGCATTTAACAACTTTCACCAAAATAGGTGGAATGTGCAAATGAATTTCATATTTTTAAAATGTCAAATTTTGAAAGAATATAATACCCTTATTATAATATAACATTCTGTGTTTTTAATATATGCAGATTTTTTCTAATTTTAATGCCTCATCACCAATTACTTACGTATTAATCAATATTCGATTGATTGGTCCGAGGTTATCAACAAAAAATATATATTTATGTAAGTCACTTCGTTTCTTTTTTACCAAACTATTTCTTATTTTTTTTGGTCAAAATTTATTCTCTTTTTGTCTAATGATCAAGATTCACCAATTCTAAATATTGCCTATTTATCTGCTAAACAACCAAGGTCATCATCCAAATGGTACTAAAAGAAAATAAAATTAATGTTATTGCCCAAGAAATCATGGAGGTAACTCTTTCAATGAAAGAAATTATAAATACTTGTAAGCATATATACACTTCATTTCTTTTTGACCAAATTATTTATTTTTTTGTCCAAGTTTCTTCTCTTTTTGTCTAATGATCAAGATTCACCAACTCTAGACATTGCCTATTTATCAGCTAAATAACCAATGTCATCATTAAAAAGTACTAAAAGAAAAAAACTGATGTTATTGCCTAAAAAGTCATGGTGGTAACTTTTTCAATAAAAGAAATCGCAGAAGTTATTACTAATACTCGTAAACATATATATACAACAAGTGAAATTACCATGAAGCTGAAAAAGATTAGAATTGGAGAAGTGGGAAACTATGGGAGTTCTTAATTTCTTGGAGGATAACGAGCATTTGATGGAAATGTTTTTTTTGTTTGTGATGCTGATACTGGACTTGATTGGCTAAAGAAAAAGATGGAATCATTAATTAAAATAGTTAATTAGTGTTTTATTTAGCACAATTTCTATAGATATAATATTATATGTGTTGTCTGCATTGAATTGGCATTAAGGATATTTTAATAAATAAAATAAAAATAAATTCTTTAATTATTCCAAGCATAAAAATAAGAAATTCATTTTCAATATTATATTTTGGTTATTTTATTTTAAGTGTAAGAATTCATTTACAAATAAATTCCATATAGAACTCATTTGTAAATGAGTTTCTCAATTGAATTATTTTATTTCAAGTATAATGTAAAATTTATTTTTAGGGGAATTTACATGCAAATATTTTTTCTGACCCCAATTTTGCATATAAATATTAGTACATATATTCTCGTAAAATTTTACAGTATTCCAAAAGCCCCCTAATGTTTCTTTTTCAAAATGAAAATCTCTTATTTTTTTAGAAATTTAAATTTATAAAAGTTCACATATAAACCCTTTTTATTTCATAGCAATGGAGCTTTTTTTTCCACTATTTAGTAAAAAAAATTAAAATTGAATCTTTAGATTTTATAAATAATGCCATTTTTTCTTGGGATAAGTATCTTTTTGCTCTTCAGTTGTTGTAAAGGGGGTGATTTTATACTTATACTTTTTTTTGAGCCAATTTTGCCTTTGAAGTTAGTTTTATGGTGCGATTTACTTTCGAACTCAATTTTAAGGTGTGATTTTACCATTCAAATTGATGGAATTGCCATATGGATAGCAGTACAAATGAAAACCAATCATATTACGACATGTTATCACTTTCTCTTCTAATTATCGATCCAATCAGCAAATTAAAAAGATTAAAAATAATTTATGTGGCATAAAACTCAAAATCAAATAAAATTATTTTTACATTCTCTTTTCTTCTTCTTCTTCTTCTTCTTCTTCTTCTTCTTCTTCTTCTTCTTCTTCTTCTTCTTCTTCATCATCATCTTCTTCTCCTTCTTCCATACACATAAAGAAAGAAGGCAAAAAAACCAAAAACATTGGACAAAAAACCAATAAAATCCAAAAAATTTATATCTTATAGTTAATTAAAATTACATAAAACAACCAAAACATGAAAATACAACAAGAAATTAAAATATTTAAATGGGTATTTTCAACTAAAAATAGAAGAAAAAATCCCAACTAATGTGAGTTTATAATGAGAAAAAATAGTTTTGAAATAGTGCACCCCATTCTACCTTAGCGTAAACCTTAACCTTTTTCACTCTTGTAGTAGTGACAATTCGTAGAGGCAGACATGATGGAAAAAGAAGAAAAATATGAGGAAAGAGAAAGATGAAGAATAAGAGGAAAGAGTGAGGAATTGAATTTATTATTATTTTTTCTAAAAAAAAACTATATCTTTATCTGCTTCTATGGCTCCATGAACTAAACCTCCAATGAAATTCTTTGAAGAAGAAGAAGAAGAATAAGAAGAAGAAGAAGAAGAAAAGAAAGAAGAACTAGATGAAGAGAAGAGCAAATCTTCCCTCCATGTACTCAACTCGATTACAAGAAAAATCCCTAATTTATCGATATAAATAACAATTTCTTTCAATTATTGATATCCAAGATCAGCATGTTAAAATCTTGGTTAAAGATATCTTATTTACTCTTGCAACTACTCATCCTTCATTTTTTTACCCCCAATGTTTGGTTGCGAAGAAAGAAAATTAAAATTTCTTTCTCTTGGTTTGTTAGTAAAGTGCCACAGAATTTTGTACATTTTTGTTATTATTTTTTCTTTGAAATATTTGTTATTTTGGTTATTTTTTTCCATGAATTTGATATTATTTTTTATTTGCCATCTTTAATTTTTCTGGATTTTTTTATTTGAATGTTTAGGATTGATGATTTTTTTTAAGAAGAACACAATGAGAGAGAAAGCACTTAGCTAATTAAAATTACAGAAAACATCATAAAAAATGAAAAATAATAAAAAATCAAATTATTTGGATGGGCACTTTTAATTAAAAAAAGAAGCAGAAGTCATGGAAGAAGAAGAAGAAGAAGAAGAAGAAGAAGAAGAAGAAGAAGACAAGGAAAGAGAAAGATGAAGAGGAAGAGAAGAGAAAGAGGAACATTTTTTAATTTTATTTTTTTAAAATTTTTTGCTACGCAAGTTGCATATCAGTTTTTAATTATTTTTTTTGCTGACTGGATTAATGAGTAAGAAAGTAAGAGTAGTGACATTCGCTATTTGATTAGCCATCATTAGTAGCATTAGCCACATCAATATTCCATCAATTTGAGGGGTAAAGGCACACTATTTAACTAACTTTAAAGGCAAAACGAGTCCAAAAAAAGTTTAGGGGTAAAATTACCCCATTTTCAATAGTTCAAGGGCAAAAAAAAAACCTTATTCCTTTTTTCTTTTCCACATATGTGATATTATATCAATTAAATGGCAAAGCTCATCTTTCGATCCTTGAACTACTAAAATTATTTACATTTGATTTCTTTATTATAAAAATTCTCGTATGAATCTTGTACTTTTTTTTGAAATGACACCCAATTTTTTTATTCACGGACGGTTAGCGCAAGCCATCCAATTTGCAATAGTGCATCTATTGTGGGTGCTGAAGCTACACCAATCATCGAAAATGGATCCAATAATACCGAAAAAAGGCAACATCACTAGAAGTGCATCGATAGCCACTATTCGCTTAAAAGATGATTGGTTTCACCAAAAAATCATATAGAAAGCTCGACTTAGAAAGAAAAATGTGAAAAATAGAAGACGAAAAAAGTAAGAAAGATTCAGATGTTGCTAATTTACATGAAGATGGGTTGTTATGATGAAAAGCTATGAAATGGTTTATTGAAAATTGAGAAAATGAAAAAGTGTGTTGGCCATCAATGGTGAAATGTGTAGGAGTTGGCGGGAAGAAAATAATGAGGTGTGATCTGGTGTGGTCGTGTATATAGTGAATACAAAAATTGATAATTGAATTAAGAGTGCCTCTTGATCAAATGGCTCAACTTTGCATATACTGTATACAACAACACGTTAAATCTGAATCTATAAAGAACTGATTAGATATGGTGAAGTATACTTAGAGCACAAATTAGCATAAATTAAAACCATTGAATAAAAATAAATTTTGATTTAATAGTTTATATTTATGTACACCATATACTTCATTGCACTAGATCATATTCCAAATATAAGTGCTAACGAGAAATAATTTCATTCGTTGTCACTCAATTTTCTTACAAGTAACGTTTTAAAATGTGAGGTCCTTACTTATAACCTAAGAGAATGTATGTGAATTTAAATGATAATATGATTGATATATGCTTTGTTATTTAATGCATTATAGGTTGGAAGCTAGAGGAAATTATTTAAAAAAAAAGGCAACATGGTAATTTTATATTAAAATGTGCATGTGCATAATTAAGAGAAAGCATGACATAGGGGTGCAATTGAAAATAAAAGAAGAAAATTTGAGGGTAGAAATAATAAATAGGAGAAGAGGAGGGAGCTAAATGGGATTCATCAAGGCCCCATAAGTGGACCAATGAGATGAAGTCACTTAGTCTCTCTAGAGTTTTCATGAGAAAAGAAGAAAATTCAAGGGATAAAATTCAGTCACTTTCTTCCCAAGTAAACCTATTTCACCATAAGAAAATCCCCTAATTTCAACTATATGCTTTGTGAGGAGAGAGAAACTAGTGGTTAGACAATTTAAGGTAACAATTCTCTCTTTTTTCTTCTTCTACTTCATAAGATAGAAGTTGAATTTGAAGGGTTAAATAAGTGTTTACATGTGGAATTATTCTATGTAGAAGAAGAAATAAGCAAAGGCAAGAAGAAAAAAGTAGAAAGAGATTGAAGAAGGAGCCTTTGTGATATTGAACAAGGTATGGGAACTCTTAACATTTTTTATGTGTGTTTGCTTCTATATAAAACATTGAAGTGGTATGTTAGATGTATTAATGAGACATAAACATGAATATGATGTTTAATTGTGCATGAGAACCAAAATATGGGAGTTATCTTTAAAGTAGCAAAAATTTATTTTAAGGTTCACTTGACGCAATAGAACTGTTGTGCATATAAATTGAGTGTTGAAGCTTTAAATTGAATAATTCTAGTTGGAATAGAAACTAGACTCATATACCTAAATTTCTTATGAAGAGGTCAAAGTCTATTTTCCCCTTTAAGATTGTCAAAAATTAGCTTGAAATCTGGTAATGTTTGCTGCCCTATTACTGGGAGAAGTCCACACTATTTGATGAATATCTTAAGATTTATAAGTTTAAATGAAGTGATTTTTAATGATTTGAAAACTAGAGACAAAGGGGAAAAAGTCTAGAAGACCATTTAGCCAGAATCGGGCTAAAATAAGTAAAAAAATGCAAAACAAAATAAACCAACGAAGCTATCAGGTCACGAGTCAGCACCATTTGTGACAAGTCGGCATCCTTGGCCTCTGTAACCAGTCGGCACGGGTCGGCACAGATCCAAAACTTTCTCCTTTGCTTTTTAAATGCTAACCTTCAACCCCAAAGTGACCAAATGCACTCTAAACATGGATTATGATAAAAAAGACCTAAAAATAAACTATATTATTATAGAATTCTAAAAATGTAATTGAACTTGGGTGAATATATGATTAATAGTTGGTTAACACCTTGAATAGATCCCTATATTTATATACATAGATGAATATATTTATGATTGGAGATATTTTAATTAAATGATGCATATGTGTATATATATTTATATTCGTAAGAACATACTTTAATGTTCAATGTTATACTTTTATGATCACTTATGGATATTTACATATACATAATGTACATTGAGATGGGTCGAATATGATGAATGAAATAATATGAAAGATGATCCAATGACTGCATATAGAACTTGGTTGTTGATAGATAAGCATATCTATAGGGTATAGTTGCAACTGCCACAATTTGACTTTATTTGGACCTACAGTTTGTCCTCGTTTGGAATCACAATATTGACCCCCATTAGGTCCACAGGTTTGATAACTTTGAGTATCCACATGATTAATACCTATTGGTATTCACATGATTGATACCTACGAGTACCGTTGCTTCCGTTATCCACACCTATAGAATATAGGCCGACATTCACAAAAAATAATTAAAAAGATAAAGGAGATGCTAGATAATGGTATACTATGTATAATAAACTTACCTTGGTAGAATTGTTTCTATGATTAATGTTAATGTAGACTATATCTTATGCATGCTTGCGAATGACCACTATGAGTGGTTGTTTACATATTATCTGTTTCCCATTAAACTTTATAGCCTAACACGAGTGCTCATCCATGTAGGTATCCAAGCTAAAACTTTACAACAGGGACAAAATCTGTAGCAACAAGGCCAACACCAGAATTAGGAAGAGTCAAAATATGGAGTTGTACCCTTTTGCTTTTGTTATTGTAAATAATATTTTATACCAAATGAATTGATATGTAAGGATAACATAATGTTTATAACTTTTGTATTGTACAAGAGTACATATTGAAAGTAGTATTTAAATATGATGTTGTACACATGAATGATTTGATGTTATCGTGATGTTTTGCGTAAATGGACTATGATATCTGTATTATGTGTAATATGGTATGTATAGCAGTAGTAAAACAAGGAAAAATTAGAATGAACATTACATATTCATTGTATTTCTATTGATAGCAACAAAATAACTCACGTACTGTTTTGTAACAGTAAAATAAAAAATGAAAAATAATTGTATTTTTTGTCACTGGCGCGCGTAAAAATCGTTAATTCCGTAGGTGATTGATGAACCACTTGTTAGGATAAGGGTAGAGGAAAATAAAATAGAATCCAATTTGTTCGATATAAGGGAAGCAAATAATATTTGAATTTGTTGAGTTAGCAATTTTTACACGCTTGGATCACTGGAAATCCAATTATCCGGTATTTTTGACTTTATTGCTACAAAATGGTATTTAGATTATTTTATTGTTATCAATTGAAATATAGTACTTAAAACATTAGTTATGAGAAAATCAAATGAATACCGATGAAATTACTTTCATTAACTAAAGTATAAAGATTCAATCGATAATTTTTTTAGTAAATGAATCAAATGTAAAAAAATTTATAGTTGAATAAGGATGGATTTTGCCCAATTAAATTGATATTGCCCAATTAAATTGATATGGAGCAGATTGGACTTAATTGATCTAAGTTTAAAAAATAAGAGCCCAACTCATTGTTAATTGAAAAATAAGGGTCTTGAAAAAATTTTATTCTTTGATCCCTATCAGGGCAAGTCCGAAATTAAGAGTACGTGTTTTTGCTGGATTTGAATTCTCTAGGGTTCCCCCAATTCCAAGCAGAAGCGGTATAGCCACTAGCTTCATAAAATAAAATCACCCTTTCCACTTGACCAAAAATCCCATTTTGCTTCAGTTGCAACAATGGCGGACTCTGAAAAACCAAAGAAGAAGAGAAATGTTCAACCGAGGAAGAAGAGGAAATTGATTAGCCAAGAAGTGGAAACAATTCCCGACATTGAAGACATCTTCACCCACGACGAAACCCAAAAAATTAGGGAATCATTATTATACTGGTATGACCACAACCAGAGAGAGCTTCCATGGAGACAAACGAAAACAAACCCACTTAAAGAAGAAGATCAAGATAGGAGGGCATATGGGGTATGGGTATCTGAAGTCATGTTGCAACAGACGAGAGTTCAGACTGTGATCGATTACTATAACCGTTGGATGTTAAAATGGCCCTCTCTTCAGCATCTCGCTCAAGCTTCTCTTGAGGTTAACTTAATCAAAGACTTAAAATTTTCATGGATTTCATGGATTTATTTAGTGGGCTGTTCAAAGATTTTTATTGGAGGTTCTGATGGTGTAGATTTTTTGTTTTTAAATTTTTCTTTCTGTTTTGTGCAGGAAGTGAATGAGATGTGGGCAGGTTTGGGGTATTATAGGCGTGCGCGTTTTCTACTAGAAGTGAGCAATTACTCATGCTTTTTCTGAAGTATTTGCTTGAATCCTCATTTCTGCAGTGATGATTTCACCTTAATTATACAAATTGGAAACTCATTTTAAACTATTTTGGGGTTTTTGTTGCAGTTTCGTTAAGTTTAATCTCTTTTGATAGTTCAAGCTTGGATGAGCTTTCAGGTTTTCTTGACCATAATGAAGTTTGTATCTAATTGTTTAATTTTGGAAGATATGTTCCAGATAATCCACTTGGTTTTAATTACATTGAAGTCTCCTTGTTTACTATATGGTGGAGTTTATGTAAAGAAAAAAAAAGTCAACCATTTGAAGTGATAGTTTCCAAAAATTCTTGATTGGGCATTTTGAAGTTCTTTACAAGCTGCATTTGCAAACTATGAGACCTGCCAATGTGGCTGGTGGTTCACTAATGATAATGGATTGTTTGATTGGTCTGGTATATGATTACATTATACAACTGCTTGTACATACTGAATGGTGGTGGTAGGTCTCATGTTTTGTGTGGCTCTAACAAGAATAACAGTATGATACACGTGACTTAACATGATGGAATCTCAAAACTATTGATTTGTTGGGTATTTAGATATCTTTGTTGTTTGCTTAGCAATTACCTTTTCTGTTTTATTATGTTCTAGAGTTTGCAAGTTAGGACCTTTTTTGCAGTTGGAATCTCAAAACTATTAATTTTTTGGGTATCTATCTTTGTTGTTTGCTTAGCGATTACCTTTCCTGTTTTATTATGTTCTAGAGTTTGCAAGGTAGGAAATTTCTTGCAGCCTATGAACTCATGTTATTTATCAGCTTCCACATTGATTCAATAAATAAATAAAAAGAAAATGTAACGTCAATTTGGGTGCTTAATTAATAGGAGATTAAAAGGACTTTTTAATGAAAGTGAAAAATAAAATTACAAAAGAGCATGTGCTGTCTCATTTGTAGAACATAAAAGATTTGGTTGTGCTGGTGGTTTGATACTTTACACTTAAGAATATTTGTATTGCTTCTACAGTTAATGATGATTAAAGGATGATCTGTTTTTATCTTATTTTATTCTAATGATTAGGGAGCTAAAATGATTGTTGCTGGAGGAGATGGATTTCCAAAAACAGTGTCTTCACTGCGGAAGGTTCCAGGAATAGGAGAATATACAGCTGGTGCAATTGCCTCTATAGCATTCAGTGAAGTGAGTGGACTTTTGCATTTTTTCCATATAAGTTATGTAGCAGGGGATGTTTCAAGCTCTGCAATGTCAGGTGGTGCCTGTGGTTGATGGGAATGTTATGAGGGTGCTTGCTAGGTTGAAGGCTGTTTCTGCGAATCCGAAAGAATCTGTGACTGTCAAAAACTTTTGGTGAGCTTTTCTGTTTTCTAGATCTTCCTTTTTCCTTTATATATTTTTTTTTCATTCTAAAATCTTAGCCTTTTTGATATAATGGACAAAATTCTACAATGTTAAATAATCCAATTGTGCGCATGGTGCTCCTCCCTACTCTCAGGGTTATTTCAGTACACCTAAACTGATAAAGTTCCAGTCTCTCCCTGGGCAATTGTCAACTGGTTCGACTTGTGGATTGCATGTCTTCACTTTGCACAATTATGATGATTTTCATGATTCAGAAAGATGTATGAATATGGTCTAATAAATTAATGATGGGTGTAGTGATTCATTCCAAAGTTTGCAGTGCTTACTAGTTAGGAATCTTCTGTATCAGGAAACTAGCAGCTCAACTAGTTGATCCATGTCGTCCTGGGGATTTCAATCAGTCTCTGATGGAACTTGGTGCAACCGTTTGCACTCCATCCAACCCAAACTGCTCTTTATGTCCTATTTCCACCCAATGTCGTGCAATGTCAATTTCCAAGCAGGATAAGTCAGCTCTGGTTACGGACTATCCTTCTAAGGCTGTCAAGATGAAACAAAGACATGAATTTTCAGCAGTTTGTGTTGTGGAGATACAAGGAAGCAAATGTTCCATTAAGGATGACCAATCTGACAGCAATTTTCTTCTTGTAAAGAGGCCTGATGGTGGTTTGCTTGCTGGTCTTTGGGAGTTCCCGACTGTCATGTTGGCTAAAGAAGCTGATTTAACTACAAGAAGAAAAGAAACTGACCGCATTCTGAAAAAATCTTTCAGACTTAGTCCACAGAGGACATGTAACATAATTGCGAGAGAAAACATTGGAGAATTTGTTCATATTTTCTCCCACATCCGTCTCAAGGTTTACGTGGAGTTGCTGGTAATACGTCTAAAAGGTATGAGGCCCACCTACTCCCTTTTATTATCTCCGCAAAATGTTTTTATTACAAGGACGATTTATATTTTGTCGTACATTATTGTTGTGAAATAATGTCTGATTGCAGATTTACTATTGATTGCATCATTATTTAACATATTTAATAATATAAAAAGATCTTCATTGTGGTTTCCCATTGGTTATTGAAAGTTAATATGGTGGCATCTGATTTACATTAGAATGTTCTCATGATTACCATAAAAACAAACCTTTGGGGCTTTTTGGATGGATGATTTTCATTTATTTGGTGATGTATGTCTTTATGTGTAGATAGGGAAAAATAGAATAATCTAACAAATTCATGGGACAAATCTGCTCTTATTTGCTCAACAATAGCCTCTTGATTATCTTCATATGATTTACTTATTCTTTCTTGGTGTGAAGGTGGAATGAGTAAGTTGTTTAGTGATCAAGAAAAAGAAGCTACAAACTGGAAATCTGTGGACAAGAAGGCTCTTTCAACCTTGGGATTGACTTCTGGAGTAAGAAAGGTAACATGGCATGACATTTTATATTGAGATCTTTATTATGATGCGATCACTGGTTAAAGAGTGTTAAGAATAGGATTTGGAAAGGATACACTGGAGTTGTGAAGTAGGCTTCTTGTTGGATTGGAGAAAGTGGGATCGATCTTGGCATTAAAGTTGAGCAGCAATTCAAATTTTAATTAAATATAGCTCTACTATAATTAGTTTAATAAGGTCTCTACTGTCACACTAGGCAGATAAGAATTTTTTGTAGCCCATTTCTATTTTCTAAAACTAAATTGGACAAACTATACTTGATTGTTTGTGCAAGAAGTTCAAGGAAATGGCAGTGATGACCTCATTGATGTACGAATTTTAGTTAAATGCCTTTCATGTTGTGAATTGAAGTAATAATATTCAAATTCAATGCTGAGTTCAGTAATAGAGGATAATCAAAATTATGTGGGAAAGTAGGTAATCTTTTGAGTATCTATGAAATTCTTATGCTTGACATCCATGATTTTTGAAGGGTTTTTTTTTTTTTTTTTTTTTTTTTTCGGAATGGCGGTTTTTATGTTTTTGATACCCCAATGAAACCAGCAATAAGAAATCCCTGCAAACTGTACAGTTCTATGGTCAAGTTTCACATCAAATAAAGCTGACATTAGAAATGAATTTATGTTGCAAATTTAACATATCAATGAAAAAAGGAATAGTACCCAAATAAAGGTTGTATGATCTGATAATAGGCCGGGGCTGTTATTTTTCTGACAATGAAATTCTAGAAAACACCTGTGTTCCTCTTTTGATCTTATAGACTTCTGTTTTTTTGTCTTGCGAGTAAAAGTACTACAATTTTTTGATTTTGCTAGCAATGAGACTGTTAATGCAAGAAATAAGGTTTAGCTTAGTAGTTTAGGTATGGTGATCAGGGCTATGAAGTCTCGAGTTTGAGTCTCAGTTCAATATAGCCCCAGGGGAAAAAAAAGACAAAATAAGCTATTCTTTAAAGTATTTGAACGGGGTATTTAAACATGGAAAGCAGCGAGCCTTTACTAATTTGGAATGACATTGTTCACATAATGCAGGTGTACACGATGGTTGAGAAGTTTAAACAGAACAAGCTGTCCCCTGATTCTGCCTAAGCAAGAAAAGCAGCAAGTTTAAGAAAGCAAAAAGAATTAGGTTTGTTTTAGAAATGTTGCTCTATTTATTAAAAGAAACTTCCTTGAAATAGTGGGAAAATTGACTTTAAATTATTCAAAAAATCCTTGGTACCCCCCAACAAAAAAGAAAAAAAAAAAGATCTTGAAAATACTTATATCATTAGGTTTATGACAGATATCTAATGGTCAGCTAACGATACTTCTGGTCACCCACATATCATTTTCACCGGCCAGTCTCAATTCCAACAGAAAAAAAAAATGTTTTGGGTTTCTTGGACTTTCCGTTTCAGACGTTGTTTCTTATATTATGTATTATGGTTATAAAACTCCTAACAGATCACACTTCCTAACAAAAAATCTTCAGTTTTCCAATGGATTCAACCACTAATGAAATAACCCACGATTTCCCTCCACGTGGTCATGGAGCATCTTCCTGCTGGTCTAGACCCAGTGACTGGGCTCCAATCCAAAGATGTTTTGGTCTCTATGGAGTACGGTGTCAAGGCCCGTATCTTCAGCCCAAAACTTGATCGCCCAGATCGGAAGCTGCCTCTCCTTGTTCACTACCACGGCGGAGGCTTCTGTGCCGGTTCACCCTTTGACGTTGTAACCAAAAATTTTCTTACTTCTCGTCATTCAGGCCAATGTCATTGTCATTTCAATTGACTATAGGTTAGCCCCAGAGCATCCTTTGCCAATTGCCTATGATGATTCATGGGCTGGGCTCCGATGGATTGCTAGTCACTCAAATGGGCTTGGACCTGAAACATTGCTCAGCGAACATGTAGATTTTGGGCGGGTTTTCTTAAGAGATCATTATACTATATACCTCTTTATAAGGTCAAATTTAAGAAATACCACAATTCTTATAGTTAAACTTTGCAACTACTGTTACACATACATAAAGAATTAAATAATTACATAAAAATTCCACAACAATGTATAAATCTCTAATCCATGAATTAAATAAAGAAGATATTGAATTAATAAAATAATTAAATAATATAGATACTATAAATATGAATAATAAAAAATTAATACAAGACATTAGAGTACAATTAAGTTAAGCCGATAAAATAAAATATTTACTCAATAAAATAGAAAATATAGAAGATTTAGAATTAATAAAATATAGAATATTAAGTGAATTAAATTTAGAAAAATAAGTATTAGATAAATTAAGTCAAATAGAAAGTTATTTAAAATATGTGGCTAGAAAAATGGAATATAATGAATAAAATAAATGAAAAAAATAGGAGACATAAATGGATACACATATGACGAGCAATTTTATCAAATAAATAATAATTTAAAAATCTTAAATCATAATATTAGAAAAATGAATACAAAACAATATAGTTTTACAAGTACCCTATATGGAGATGAAGAATATGGAAGAGAAAGTTTGAGTTTACCATCAATAATATTCAAAAAATCTAAACAAGAAGATACTAAAGAAAAAATGAAAAAAATATTTAATATGTTAATAGAAATAAAAGAAGAAGTTACAGACTTAAAAACCAGAATAGAAAAAATAGAAAAAGGAAAAGAAAAGGTTAAAGAACATACATAAGGAGTAACAATAAAAACGCATTTGCTAACGATAGAAGAAGGATTAAAGTTATACGAAGAAAATGCAATAACTGAAGACGATATATTAAATTTAACTTATAATTTAGAGAATTTAAAAATAAATACTAATCCAACATCTACTCAAACTAAAGTAGAAACAGGAGAATATTCTGGAACAATAAATGAAACCGAAGAAAATATAATGACAGATAATATAGGAATAAGAGAATATGAAAGGAATGGAAGAAAAATTCCTAGACAAAGACCTATGTATAATAATTTAAAATTTTCAATAAAAACATCTGAAACAGAACCTGTTTATCCAAATGAAATATTATTAGATATAAATTGTAAAGAAGATATACATAAAGAAATCGAAAAATGGATAAAAATGAATAATTTAGTAATAATATTATATGAATATGATTTACAGAGAGTAAGTAATTTCCTAATTTGTACCCTAACAGAAAATGTAGAAAAATGGTGGAATGCAATTAGATTAGAAGATAGACAAACTATAAAATATGGATTAAATAATGAAAATTTTACAGCAACAGACACTATAAAAGATTTTTTACAAAGGTTTGAATTTGCAATAAAAGAAAAATTTTTAGGAGGTCACTGGTTAGACCCTACAAAATCACTAAAGAAATTCGGACAAGAAAATTTATGGAAAATGTAAAATTTAATAATATATAATATATGTTATCTAAAATAATATACATGTGAATTTAATAACTACTATTATAATATAGCAAAAACAGACATTTTACAAAGATCAGAAATTAATTTATTAAAACAATCTTATGTAACAAAATTACCAAAACCATAGGGATTAAAACTATTTAACGAAATACAAAATAATAATGAAATATTAGAAGGAACCTTAGGAACTTATCAAACTTATATATTCAAACGAATAAATGAAATATGTAATAAGCATATAAAAATAAAAAAAATAAGAAAAATAATTAATAAAGGATTATGTTGTCCAATCTTAGCTGAACCTACACATTAGGGATGCTATACAAAAAATAAAGGATATAAAAAATATAACAAGTATAATATATCAAAAAGAAAAAATTATAGACCCAGATATAAAAAATTTTATAAAAAATTTAAACCTTTCAATAAAAATAAATTTAATAAAGGAAGATATTTTAAAAAAAATCAAAGGTATAGTAAGAAAAATTCGAAGACATGTACCTGTTGGATATGTAAAGAAAAGAGACACTATGCAAATGAATGTCCTAAAAGAAAAAATAAAGAAAATCATAAAGCATATAGGATATATGAAGATCTAATAGAACAAAATTATTATCTAATAGAAAATAGTGAAATATCAAAAAATGAAAGTATATAGGAAATAGATTCTCAATATAATTCTGTTAGTTATAATTATTCAGAATTTGGTACAGAATCAAACACTGAAATCGAATTAGAAATAGACATTAAAAATAAAGATAAAGTTGATACATAAAACTTTATAATATGAATTTAGATAATGAAGATCTTGAAATTATAAATAATAATAATATTTTTAGTTATAATAAAATATTTGATGAAGAAAAATTTGGGAAATTAAATAATCACAGATTAAATATTAAAGAAGAAGACATGTTTAAAAGAAGATGGTTTAATAGACTACTTAAAGCAACTTATATTACAAAACATTATGAGTCAACTATAAATATATATCAAGCTAAAGGAAATATAGTAATACCATTGATAAATAAAGATGAAATAAATAAAGGTTTAGCAAAATTACCAGATAAAAATAGATATAAAAATCTATATTTAAGAGTAATGCAAATAATTATTAAAGCACATTTTCGACAATGAATAGATAATCCTATTCAACTATTTTGCATGGATGATAGAATATTAAATGACTCGGTAGATGCCCTACTAGGAGCAGTATCAGGAAATTTAGTATATAAAAAATTAAAGTTCACAATAATACCAGACTTTTCAGTAAGCTTACAAGATAAAAATATAGATCAAGCACTTAATTTATATCATAAATTATATAGAATAGAAATGATAAGTGGATCAAAAGTATTTTCTGTAACTTATAGAACAATATACTCATTTACTACTAGTCATCATAAAAAACTACAAAAGAATAATATATGATTACAAGTAGATATCGATGATATATTTTCAGACTTAGTTGAATATATACCACCAAGACAATTAACACCATCTAGTATGACAATTCTAGATGAATTAATAATGGATCTAAGATAAAGAAATAAAAATATAGGAATTATACCAAAAATACAACATATAGGAGAAAAATTATTAATATCATCGGGAGAAAGTTCTAAAGAACAACAATCAAAAGGAAATAATACTCTATTAATAGATGAACAAGGCAAAATACATACTCAATCTCGAAGAAGTATTGATTTAAGATCATCACTAAAAGCAAAACAATATTATATTGAAGCTGAATTAGACATTGGAGGAGAATGAAAATTATTAAAAACATTAATAGATACTGGAACATCAAAAAGTCATGTAAACGAAAGTTTAGTTTTTTCATTCAAAAAATATGAATTTTTAGACTATTCAGGACAGAAACATACAATTACGAGATATGTCAAAATAAATCCTGCTTTAACAGATATTCGAAAAAAAATAGTAATTATACCAATGGAAATAAATATGGATACAATATTATCGACATAAATTCCAATTTTATTGGGATTAGACTTTTTAGAAAATATATCACCATATAATCTTACTGATGAATATCTTATGTTTAGATATGATGGAAATGAATAAAAAATTTCAAGAAATAGAAACTAGTCCTTATAGTATTTATATCAATATAGAAATTTTAGACAAAGATTATCATACAGTATCATATAATGCTTTCATAGATACCGGATCTGCAATAACATTAGCTCAATCTTATGTATTTCCAGAAAGCTTATGGAAGAAAACTACTGATTATAAATTAGGAATTGATATTACAGGTAATATTACTAAATATGATTTAGTCACAGAAAAGGTAGTAATTTAAGTCCAGTCTAATATACTTCAAATTTCTCGAACAATTCAATCAACAACTCATGGATGTGATATTTTACTAGGCAATGATTGGTTAACACATTATTATCCTTTAAGTATCGGATCTCAGTATATTCGTCTAATAACTCCTTATAAACATAAAATTATTTGTCCTAGACTTCAACAAGCTTTTAAATGGAAATCTTCACCCTTAATACCTTGCACAGTGAACCGTGGTGAGAATATAGAAAAAGAACCCATTAGAAAAAAATAAAGAAACTCTTATAGAACAAATTCCACAAGAAATTATCTTTTTATTAGAAAAATGTATAGGCATAAATCCTATAGAAAAATGGGAGAAAAATGGTATTTATGCTTTGATAAATTTAAAACATGATATACCAATACGAAGCAAAAGAATATTTTATAATAAAAATGACAAAGAAGAATTTGATATACAAATAAAAGAATATTGTAAAGAATTACCAAATCTACCCTTATTAGAAACAGATGCTTCAGATGATTATTGGGGAGCAATGTTAAAAAGCAAAGATGGAAAGAAAATATATGGATATGCTTCAGGTACATTCAAAAGTTCAGAAAAGAATTATCATAGTAATGAAAAAGAATTATTAGCAGTAAAAAATACTATAGAAAAATTTGAATTGGTTTTACTACCAAAAAGATTCACAGTCAAAACCGATAATACACAGGTAAAGTCTTTTATTACAAAAAATTATAATGAAAAATTAACTCAAAGAAGGAAAATGGGATGGCAAGAATATTTTACTAACTTTAATTTTGATATTGAGTATATTCCAGAAAAGGATAATTTATTGGCAGATCTATTAAGCAGACCTATGACTAAAGAAAAAGATTAACCATTTTCTTACAGGAATAAAGAAATGGAAAGAAACACAGATAGAGTTGCAAAACTCATTGCAGAGAAAAAGGAAGTAATGAAATCTATAAAAAAAGGCTATATCTCGTATTCTAGAAATATATAATGCGATTAGTCAAATTTCAATGAATTATGCATAGGCGCTTCTGCGTCAAAAGGAATCTAAGGAAGAAAGCACTAGTTCTCAAAAAATGACTATTCTTGGCACTACAGCTAAGAAAGAACTAGAGCAAGAAATTTCGAGAAATATGATGATTAGAAGTTTTGTTCAATATTTGGACAGTCCTGAATCATCATAGGAAACTTGGGAACTTCTTCAGTTGGGAATATTAATTCTCGATTGATAACTCCCAGAGATATTTCATTATCATCTCAGCAATGAAATGATGATGAGAGATCTCAATTAAATAATACAGAAATTCGAAAGCAATGGAAAGCAGAATTTTTTAAAGCTCTGCAATATTTAGCAAAGGTTACTAATGCAGTCGGGATTAGTACTATTTTGATCAATGGCACATACAACAAAGTAATCATCAGAAAAGGAGTAGATCCAAGAATAGTTCAAAAACTTTATCGTTTTGGACTAATTCACACAATTTATCCAGGAGAAATCTTGAAAAAATACAACAATTACCAGCAATCATTAAGTCTCAAATTGAGATTTTTAATGAAATTACTAAATTAAATAAAATTTATGTTCGTGTTTTTAGCATTATTCCTGAATGGGATGATGTTAAGAATTTTGAAATTTCTACATAAACCTTTATCAGAATGGGCACTACCAGACATGAACTTATTCCAGATGAACATAAAACTTTTAATTTACATCCATTAATTCTCAAAAATATCCCAGAAATGAGAATGAAGACCATTGAAGCAAATGTTCGTGGACTAAGAGAAATTCTGAAATATAATAAAAAATATTATACTATTTTTCAAGATAATATTCTTGTCACCAATCCATCTACTGAATGGCATCAGAAATATCTTCTTGAAGGATACCTCGACACAATTATTGAAGAAAGTCTACCAATAACAGAAACAATCAAAGAACTTTTCAAAAAGCAGATAAAAAAGGAATCTCCAGCCGAAAGCAAAAGCTAGCGACAGGGTTTAGTGGAGCTGGACCCTCTCTGAAGAAAATCAAGAAATAATTTGAGAAAAAAGACAGAAATATAAATGTAAGCAATGATGTAATAGAGCAATAATCGATTGTAATAATGTAATTCAATAATGCAATAAAGGCAGGGTGCAACCTCTATAAAAACCCATTTATGTATCCATTAGAAGCACGGCTGAAAACTTTAAGCTTAAGATTTCTTGAAAAGCTTTTAGCCTGCTTATCTTTTGTTAATCTTTTTTCAGAAATGAAATTCTAATTTTAGAAATCATTCTTTCTGAGTAACAATAGTACTTAGCAATTTGCAGTTCAATAAGAAATTTAGGAAATTATTTTCGATACACTAAGAGAGTCAGATCACTCATATCCTACAAATCCTCATCAAAAAATTCGCATGTCTACGACTTTGTTGCTAGCTGAATATTTTTCAGTAGTCTCTCCTGGTGTTACCAAGCCCATGTTCAAGTAAGAAAGGGAAGAAGGGTACAAATTTGGAGAAGCTCAGCTTAACCCAGAACGTCAACAGTCTAAGGGTAAACTATTATCAGAAATCATTAATAACAGAAGACTAGCAACATTGAAGGAAGCATAGTGGACCACTGAAGGAGATTTAACGGTATAATGAAACCCTGATTTCTGTTAGTTATGGTTATAATTTTCAATTCTATTTTTTATTCTGGACTTTTCATCCTAAGGAAAAGGTGAAAAGAAAGAATATCTGTTAAACATGAAATTGTTTAAACTTTTAAAATTTTAAAGGAAAAATTAAGACAACAAGTTAGTAATTTACAAACAACTATAACTGATATTTATAGATATAATTGTCAATTAAAAGAACAATTGAAATAGGAAGAAAAATTGTATAGGTTTATAGTAAGATTAAATCTTATTCCTACATATAATATAGAAGAGAGGATAGAAAATTTGAAATATATGCTTAGAATTAATGAATCAATAATTTGAATATTAAAAAATACTGTAAATAGAATACCTCTAGGATGAATATATTTAATTATCTAAACTCAAAAGATTTAAGTGAAGAAAGAGAAATAAATCAAGTTATAAATGATATGAATATGGTAAAAAATAATATAAATCTTAATTTTCAACAAAATCTAGATATAATAGGAACAACGAATCTAGAAAATAATATAAAGACACAAATCATAGATGATTTATACAAAGATAATTTTGTTAAAAATACTATAATATTAGAAATAATAGAAACTTGTCAAGAAAGAAATAGAAATTCAAATAGTAATAATTTCAGAAGAAGAAGAAGAAATTAAAAATAGTTTTATTAAAAGGTATATCGGCTGCAAGATAGACCTATGAGCTACTGGTTTCCAAAGGATAACTTAGTTATCATGGTCTTCTGCCATGTACCTTTAAAGAAATAAAATTAAAGACAATAACATAGACATTTTATTAAAAATTTGTTTAAATTTAAATTAAAATTATTTCTAGAAATGATCCGAAATGAATTTCGATAATTTATTGGTATTAGAGCCTTATAGAAGTAATTTTAAAATTAAAATGTTATATATAGTAAGTTTTACTATTAAAGAAACTATAGATAAAATATTAAAATTATTTTATGAAATTTCAGAAAAAATAAGATATTATAAAAAAATTAGAAAGACAAAGAATGAATGTTTATATATGAAAATAAATAATACTAGGAAAGATTATAGAATACCTAGATTATAGGAAATAAGAGAAGAATTAATTTCTATAAAAATGAATTAGATATAGAATTAGATAAAATAAAAAACAATATAAATATAGCTATTCAAAATATAGAAGAAATATAAATGAATTCTAAACATAAAATTATAAAACAAGAAATATATATATAACAAAAATAATTAAAAGAATAAATCATTTAAAAAAGATAAATATAAACCAAAATATAATAAAATTATTAACAGATGATCTAAAATTTTCTAAACAAAAGTTACAAATTTTATTAAATAAATAAATAAAATGCTAGCATAATATAAAAATTTGGAGAATATTTAAGTTTGTTAAATTTAAATTCTATAGAAAATATTAATGAAATAATAAGTGAAATGAACGAACAACTTGAAGGTTTATACAATAATGAAAATGAATATCAATCTCAAGAAGATATACTAGAAAATTTTAGACAAATATCTTTACAGGAAATGTATAGAAAGGAAAAGTTAATTGCAAAAATTAGAGCAACATTAATTACAATTAAAAATAATTATAGAAGGAAATAAGGATAAAGAAAGAAATATAGGTATTAAAAAGAAAGTTTGCCATAGACAAAGTTTTTTGTCTTTAGCAAAAGTGGTATTTTTAAAAATAGAAAGAGAAAAAGTGTATAGAAATGAAAAAAATCCCTTTTTTTAACGGGTGAGAGTGCTGGAGCAAATATAGCCCATTATGTTGCTACCCAAGCTGGTGCTACTGGATTGTATGGTTTATAGATTAGAGCTATACTTATAGTGCACCCATTCTTCGGAGGCAAATAGGAAGATAAAATGTACAAATATATGTGTCCAACAAGTTCTAGGCGTGATGATGACCCAAAACTGAACTCGAGAGTGGATCCGAATTTGGCGAAAATGGGGTGTGAGAAAGTGTTGGTTTGTGTAGCTGAGAAAGATTGACTGAGAAATAGAGGGGAAGGCTATTATAAGACATTGGCAAGTAGTGGATGGAGTGGAAATGTGGAATTCTATGAGAGTAAAGAGGAAGATCACTGTTTTCACTTGTTCAAAACCAATAGTAAGAAACATTTCTTGATCAAAATATTTGTTGATTTTATATCCAGATCTAATTATTGTCATCAATTTTATTATTATTACTTGCTTGTCATCAAATTAATATTCTAAACTGGTATTTATATTACTGTTTTTAGAGCTATAAAAAATGTTATCAGTAGCCAATGTGAACTATGTTTTTAATGATTAATCATGTTTTACTTGTTATAATTCAATAGTTGTTAGAAGCGGTAAATTTTGACTCAACTTGCAAACCTAATTCAATATATCTATAAAAATATGATTCAAACTCAATTTAATTAATTAATAATTCAGTTACGATATGACTGATTTGATCCATAAAATAATACAATCTAACTTGATCTTATAATTTAATCTTTCACTTCATAACATCCGATTTCCACCTTGTTTTTTTTTCCAAAACCAACCTATATTAGTTGTTAATGAATAGCTTGAGATGAATTATTAAATTTTTTCTCCTTTCTATACCAATATTAATGGGCTGAGCCGAACAAATTCCTTCGCTATTCATTAAAATTTTTTCATCCAAAATTTTGAGAAATACCTTTTGCTTTCTGTTTAATTTTTTTTGTCCAAAACTCTAAGTGATACTCTTTTTTTTATTCCATCAAATTGTCTGTATCCAAATCGGAACATTCATTTGCTTTTTATCCAATTTTCTTACCCAAAATTCCAAAAAATTTTCATTAGCATTCCTATAAATTATTTCGCCCAAAACACCAAGGGGTTATGTCTTTGCTATTCTTTTAAATATTTTCATCCAACACTAAGAAATACATCCCTTTACTATTCATCAAAATATTTTTGCTTAAAGGGGGTACCCCTTTAAGTTCTAAATGAAAATATTTTAAGGAATAGTGAAGGGGTACCACTTTACTATTTATCAAAATGTTTTGGTTCAACACTCCATGTAGTACCTGTTTACTTTTGTCTAAATATTTTTGCCGAAAACTCCAAAGAATATCTTTTAACTTTTTGTCTAATTTTTTTTACCCAAGAGGTATCCCTTTTCTAATCTTCAAATTTTTTTGCTTAAATCTTAAAGTGGTACCCTTTTGCTATTCATCATTTTTTTTGCACAAAATTTCAAAAGCTACCTTTAGACTTTTTGTCTAAATATTTTTACCCAAAACTCTAATCCTCAATTTTTTTTTTCAATTAAATCTCAAAGTGGTATTCTTTTGCTATTCATCAATTTTTTTTTGCACAAAATTTCAAAGGGTATCCTAAGGCTTTTTGTCTAAATATTTTTGCCCAATACTTAGAGTGTTTTTGCCTAAAACTCTAAGAGATACCCTTTTTCTTTCCATCTATATTTTCTTGCTCAAAACTTCAAGGGTATAACTTTGCTTGTTAGTTAAATTTTCTCATCTAAACACTCCAGGGTTACCCTTTTTGGTTTTTGTCCAAATTATTTTACCTAAAATTGCAAGTGATACCCCTCTCCTATATCTCAAAATTTTGTTTCCTAAATCTCAAAGGGTACCACCTTTCTATTCATCAAATTTATTTTTTCCAAAACTCCAGATGGTTCCCCTTTATCTTTTGTCTAAATATTTTCATCCAAAACTTAGGGGATACTTCTTTTTCTCTTCATATTTTTTTTTGCCAGAAACTAAAAAAGATACCATTTTGCTTTCTGTTTATATTTTCTTTTCCAAAACTTCAAAAGGTACCACTTTACTTTATTTTTTATAAATTATTTCGTCTAAAACTTTAAAGAATACTTCTTTGCTTTTTGTCTAAATTTTCTTTTACCAAAAACTCCAGGTACCCTTTTGCTATTTCTCTAGATATTTTTGCACAAAACCCAGAGAGATACCCCGTTTGCTATTCATTTAAATGTTTTTGTCGAAAACTTCAAGGGGTACCCTATTCCTTTTTGGTTAATTTTTTTATCCAAAACTTCAAAGGATACCATTTTTCTTTTTGTCTAAATTTTCTGATCCGAAATTCTAAGGATTCCACCTTACTTTTTGCCTAAAAATTCAAGGGGTACCCCTTTACTTTTTATCTAAAATTTTTTACCTAAAACTTTAAGGGGTATGCTTTGCTTTTTATCTAATTTGTTTGCCCAAAAAGCGAAGGGGTACTTTTTTATTTCATCAAAATATTTTTTTCCACAGCTCAAAAGGGTACTCTTTCACTTTCTTTTATAAACTTTCTCTTCCAAAACTCCAAGGAAACTATTATTCAAAATTATTTTGTTCAAAATTCTAAGAAGCTCTTTTAACTATTCCTCCAAATATCTTTGCCTAAAAGTCATTAGGATACCCATTTGCTATATATCAAAATATTTTTGCCCAAAACTTAAGGGGCAACCCTTTACTTTTTATCTAAATTTTCTTATCCATAACTACAAGGATTACCCTGTTTGCTATTTATCTAAATTTTTTTGTCAAAGACTCCAAGGGGTATCCCTTTTCTTTTTGAAAATTTTTTTGATCCAAAATTTCAAAGAGTGTTTTTTTGCTTTCTTTTTGAATTTTCTCACCCAAAACTCCAAGAATATCTCTTTTCTTTTTTATCAAAATTTTTTTAAAACTCCAAGAAGTACTCATTTGCCTTTATGTTGAATATTTTTTGCCCAATACTCAGAGGAGTTCTTTTTACTATTCCTCTAAATTTTTTTGTCCAAAACTCAAAAGGGGAATCCTTGTAACACCCTAATTCCTTAACCATGGGTAATCATCAATCATTATCGTCGTCATCATCATCATCATCATCATAAACCTATTAAAGACTAGGCGATAATAATAATAAGACAGGCCATAATTACATGCCACAAATAAATAAATCAAACTTATGGATAATTTAATCATAACAAAAAAGGCCTTCAAGCATATTGAAATTCTCAAGGCAACTGCATCTTGCCCGATCCTCTGATGTTTCTCTTGAAACCTACATGGATAAACAAACCCGTGCTAAGCTATAAAGCTTAGTAGGGAACAAAACTCTCTCTCTCTCTCTATATATATAATACTCTTTTAACTCAGTCATATTATCATGCATAAATATACACAACCCCTTATTATCATATAACACCAAATAACATATGAGTTTATTATACTGATCATTTGAGAAAGACTTTAGCCTTAACAATGAATACCCTATTATACTAATCTAGAGTATTTACTTAAACTTAGCTTGACCCCGCTTAGAATAGTTGTTTCACAAACATCATCGTAGCATACTATTCATGTCAAACTATTATCATACATGCATTTCATAATTCTTTCTTCTTACAACTCAAGAAATCATGATTTTTGATCGTATAAGCTTGACTTGCTTCAATTAGTTGATATGGCATGCTTAAGAAAATGCTTATGCGATACAACATCTATTTTCATATTATTAGTCATGATTTCTTCTTATAATAACTCAATTCTCATTCCTGTTTCTTGCATATGTGTTCTTTAATGTTATCTTAACATGGTAGCTTAAACCTCTTACAACACCAATTTATATCATACGTTGCACTTAGTTAGGTCAATGTTATCATTATGCATATGAGCGTGCAAACCTCCATATACCTCTTATAATCCTAATTTATCAAGAGGCTAGACAATATATTTATTAATGGTACAAGATTTCTACTTACCACATTAAATCACTTTATCCACCTAAGATAGGCATTCAACCTTAATTCACAATATAAGGGATATTCTTAGGTCATATAGCATCTACAAGTAGTCCTGGTAGGCATAATTACATCACATATATCATGCAATTCTCATATTAGATTCATAGACTTTAGATCTTTCATGTTATCTTAGCATGGTAACCTGATTCCTTTACAATCATCATTCTATGTTAGGCATTGTACTTGATTAAATGAATATTATCATTAAGCCTACATGTGTGCAAACATTTATATATAATTAAATAGACTGGCAACATATCATGATTACAAGACAAGGTCTCGATACAACATGTATGCATTTTATTAGCAGAGTACATGGAACTTAGTGTACCTGTTACATTCCATATAAGTTCTAGTATAATAGTGTACACTTTGGGGTCTATATATTCTCCGTAGAACCCACCGATGGAATTTAACTCACACGGGAACCTTTCTCATGGTCGAGGTGATATACATATCTCGCAATCATGATATACTAAACATGGCATCTCATTTCATAAAGGCAGTTATAGCCAAAAGGAGTTCAAGATAAAACAACATAATGCAATAAGTCATTCATCATGCTTATGTTAACTACATGAAGAAATCAATGCATATATATATCACTTTATTTATTGTACTTTTTATCATCTTTAATAGCCTGCCTAAGTACTAGTTCGAAGGGTGGATAACGGGAGCAATGGATATCCAAAGGTATCAAACTATGGATATCCGAAGATATCAAACAATGGACCCAAACGGAGTCAAACGATGGTTCCATTAAGGAACAAGACCCAAACGGGGTCAACTATGGCAGCTGTGACTGTATCCCTCTAGGCATGCCTATCTAATCCATAACTAAACTAAGACCCGCAGGCTTAACCACTTAAGAACATCTTTAATTTAACATATCCTTCTTTACTTAGTACATCATTTGGCTTAAAGCCACTTTTCATAAAAGAATGCATATCATTCATATCATACTTCAAACATTGAGCTCTAGGCTATAATACATATGGATGCTATCATATGATCATATAGTTGCATCAACTTTCTTTCTTTCATATCATGATGGTCACAGGTTTATGAAATTAATAATAACATGTAATCTTTCATTATTAGCATTGTACGTGCCCATATGTGCATATACATATATATGCAGTTTAAATCATGAAAATATAGGCATTCCTTACTCATACTTGTTCACATATTGAATTAAGCTACTAATCATAGCATGCTCATACTAACTATACAATGTATAATACTTACATAACCCATAGAGAGTTCTTGATGACATACCTTGTTACTGCTCGCTATGAATAGTTTCCCTATTCTTGCACTTATTCACATCAATACATAAACACATATATACATATAGCAACACTCAAGCATTTATGATCCATATAATAAAATAAGTAGGTTCTCTGATAGCTTAAGGTCACTACTTGCTCATATTTGATCCTTTGATTCACTTTCATGATTACCAGATTAGAAACCATATGTGACATATTATAACACAGTCGTATATACTTCAATAATCTTACTTGTATTTTTCATCTTATAATATTTTATAATTAGGTGAGTTAGGTGAGGTTATTTCATCTTAATCGTTAGTCCACTACTAGCAGACTCACGATTTCATATTATATCATGGGGCAGGATTAAATAAGTAAGTTTTCTTACCTCAAAGCTTATCATTAAATCCCTATTATGGTTTAAAGCATAACCAAACTTCTATAGTTTCACCTTTGATTGTCAATAAATATTCCATCTTTTTTAACTTAGTCATGCACATTATAACTATCTTCTTAATGTTGAAAAGAAATATTGATATATATATATATATATATATATATATATATATATATATATATATATATATATATATATATATATATATATATATATATATATATATATATATATATATATATATATATATATATATATATATATATATATATATATATGGTACTTGGGCAAAGCTAGTTACTTTGTTTGAGTTCGCACTGATGCCAAATCCATAGGATACATTAAATAGCATATACATGTTAGAGTCATTAGGTTACTTCTTATTATCCTTAGTCATGTGCTTATTATATTGTCTCTTACTCTCGTTAGTCATGTGTCCGCATGGCACCAATTATACATTCTTAACATTCAAATTCAGTTAATAGACCTTCCTATAGTTACACATTTCTAAACTATATAATATTACATAAAATCTTAGCATTAAAAGACTTTTAGAACTATAACGTCTCTTGGGTAATCCATTAACATACCATTCATCACTTACATACTCAACCATTATCAACCTTTCCCATTACTAGCTTAATTTCTCCTTACTATAACATTATACTTATAAACATGGCTATATAATGTTGTGCTCTTGGGGTGGAGAAGAACCATTAAAATTGAAGTGTATAAATGGCCGTGTGTGGGAAAGAAAACAAGACAAGTGGCCATGTATTCTCATGCATAAAAGAGTGAGTGGCCATGTATTTTGAAGGAGAAACCAATGAGCGGCCATGTGTTTCCAAGAAGAAACCACACGTGGCCGTGTACAAGGAAAAGAGACATCACCTAGCCATGTGCAAGAAAGGAGACAAACTTGTATAGCCGTGTCCAAGAAAGGAGACAAACTTGCATGGCCGTGTCCAAGAAAGGAAGCAACGTACGTGGCCACGGGTGGGAAGAAAGAAATCATCACGTGGCCGTGTGTGGGAAAGAAAGCAAGGTGCGTGGCCACGGATGGGAAGGAAGAAATCATCACGTGGCCGTGTGTCATGAAGAACAAACACACGTGGCCATGGGTTAGGAAGAGCAAACTCACCTGTGGCCGTGTGTGGGAAAGAAAACAAGAAAGACCAGAATCCCGATCGTGCATAACATGAATTTAAACCCCAAATCTCACTTTCCCTCTTGCTTACATGATCATTTAGGTTACTAATTATGTTATAATCATCAAACCTATTAGTTTAAACCCTTAATCTCATTATCAAAGCACATACAATATGAGAAACATGTACAGTAACCATAAAAAATGAATCCTGTACCTCAAAATCCAGCTTTATCTCTTTCAACATCCATTGATCTAGCTCTCTTTCTCCTTCATTTCCTTATACACAGAGACAACAAACATGACTTATCATCTCTTCTTACAACCCTAAGATCATAAATCAAGCATGGAAGAAGAAATCTATGGAAGGGAGACATTACCCTCATGCTAAAACACCAAAACCCTAGAGCTTCTTCTTCAATCTCGTGACCAAGAGAGAGAGAGAAAGAGAGAGAGTCCATTCCTCATCTCTCCAAGTGTCCCAAAGTAAATGAATGGGGAAAAAATATCTTCCAAAGTAAATCTCCAAAATGCCCTTAAGCACAAATAAACCCCATTATTTCAATTTCTTCCAACTTAATCCCAAGACTTTCTAATTCATTTTAATTACACTCTTTTCTTTAATTATAATTTAACTTGACTCATATGCTTACACGCTGAAATTACCAAAATACCCCTCTCGAGACTTAACCTCGATAATTGCAAAATAATCCAAATTTTATCTTAATTAACGATGGTCCTCATTAATGTACAATAATCCAATTTGGGTCATGATTGGGTCCTTACAATCCATTACTATTTCTTTAAATATCTTTTGGTCCAAAGCTAAGGGTGGTATCCCTTTGCTATTCATAAAAATATTACTGCCCAAAAATCGAAGGGTTATTCTGTAACATCCCACTTTCATTCATAATTTTTTGTACATTGTATATTATCATTGATGATGTCATATGGTTACTAATTTAATTATTCTTGTTCGTTGTTGGTTAATAACTTAACTTGGCCTTTGGGTTCTACTATCATCCTAGTGTCAAGGGGTTACTATTTATTTGGTCAAAATTTTTACAGTATAACGGTTCGTAAGCCGTGCTACCCAAACCAGCAAATTGGCAAATTCATACTCCCAAAAGGCAACCTTCTCCTCCAATGCTCTAAAACATTCATAGCACTTCTAAAATCAACCATCATTCAACATCGTAACACATTCATCGATCCATCATTCATGGATTCCCAACATGTATATTTGTTCACTATTAATTTGTGTTTTTAATACAAAGTAATAAATATATTACATGCCATTTTTCAAAAACAGTGCTAATATAAAAGAGATCTAATTTCGTCCATAAAGTGACACATGTACAAGCCATCTTGTAATACCTTCTTTGAGTCCATAATGTATCGGTCCTAGCGCGCAATCAAACTACCATGCGCTATGTAATGTTGTTACCTACTGACGAATGCATTTACAGATTTTCACATAATTATACTGTTTTAATTAACTTACTTTTTTACCCCCATTTACTACCTTGTGTTAATTTAATTTGATTCCCTTATTGTCTTAATTTACTATTTAGTCCTTTTTATACTAACTTTTCTTATTGAACCTCACATGATTCTCATTTGACTGGAAAATTTTTCCACTTGGTCCCTAAACTTTTCCTTTACAGCATATGGCACTGCTTTCACACAAAATTTTTCCTTTTTGCTTTCTTTTAGTTTTTAGTACACTTTAAATACAAAATTTAGATCTTAGTCCTTCTAATTGCTTACATGGTGGCAAATTACTGTTTGATCTATGAAACTTTTACTTAATTATGATCTTATCCTTCTGAAGTTACTTTTTGCTAATTTGGGTTAATTAATGTTTCTTATTACTTGCTTTGCTACTTAATCTCTTTATATTCCTTTTTCTTATTAAATTACACATTATTCCTACTTGATTGCAAAATTACAATTAGATCCCTAAACTATTTACTTAATACATTTGACATAGTTGGACTTCTATTTTGACCTCTTTTTGCTTCTCTTGAACTTTATTCCATTTTAAGTATCAAATTTGCATTTTGGGCTTTATGCTTCCCTATGAAATGGTAAATTACACCTTGGTCCTTATATTTTCTCCTTAGCATATTTTAAACTATTAAGCTCCAATATTAATTCTCGTTGTCTCTTTTGCTTTCTATTTTATCTTAAATGGTAAATTTATATTTTAGTCCTTATATGTACTTATAAAGTGGAAAATTATATTTTAGTTCCTAAAATTTTTCTTATTTATGGTTATGCTCTTTTTCACCTATTTGACCATATTAACTTCTTTAATCACATTATGGATGTCAAATTACGATTTTGCCTCTGGTTTATCATGTAATTATATTTTACCCTTGTTGAATCTATTAATCATGTCTTTCACTTTACTTCTTATTAAATCATATTTTTGACATCTTTAAGGATTAATTTACCTTTTAGTCCCTATTTTCTTACGTAATTACAATTTTACCATTTCTCAACACTTAACTATATTTTTTTACCTTATTTCTTATTTATTTACATTAATGACATCTTTTATGTAAAATTTACCACTTAGTCCTTAATTTACCATTTGATCCCTTTGACCATTGTTGTAAATTCTTTTACCTAAAACTAAAAGTGGTACCCCTTTGCCATTCATCAAATTTATTTTTCCCAAAACTCCAAATAGTATCCATGTGCTTTTTTTCTAAATATTTTCACTAAAAACTTAATGGGGTACCCTTTTGCTTATTGTCTAAGTTTTCTTATCCAAAACTCTAAAAGGTAGCTCTTTACTTTATATCTATATTTTCTTATCCAAAATTCCAAGGGCACTACATTACCTTCCATCTAAATTTTCTCACCAAAAACTCAAAGGGATAACCTTTGCTTTATGTCAATTTTTTTTCATTGAAAATTGCAAGGGATATTCTTTACTATTCCTTTATATAGTTTTACCCAAAACTCAGAGGGTACCATACTTGCTATTTATCAAAATATTTTTACCCAAAACTTCAAATGGTACCCTTTGCTTTTTATCTAATTCTTCTCGTCAAAAACTATAAGAGGTACCCTTTGCTTTCTATTTATATTTTCATGCCTAAAACACCAAGAGGTACCAATTTGCTTTCTATATAAATTTTATCACCCTTAACTTTAAGGGTTAATCCTTTGCTTTTTATCTATATTTTTTATCCATAACTCTAAGGGATACCTTTTTGCTAGTATATTAAATTTTGTTTCCTAAATATGAAAGTAGTAACCTTTTGCTATTCATCAATTTTTTCCAAAAATCCAAAGGGAACCTCTTTTCTTTTTATCGAAATATTTTTACCTAAAATTTAGAAGGGTACCCCATTTTCAAGTTATCAAAATTTTTGCCAAAAACTCCAAGGGTACCCTTTTAATTTTTGTCTAAGTTTTTTGTCCAAAATTCCACGCCGTATCTCTTTATTTTATGTCTATATTTCTCGTCCAAACCTCTAAGGTGTACCCAAAGCGGTTTCTCTTTATTTTATGTCTATATTTTCTCTCCTGAAACTCTAAGGCGTACCCTTTTGACTTTTATCAAAATTTTCTCAACTAAAATTCCAAGGTAGATCCCGTTGCTATTCCTATAAAATTTTTCATATGAATCTCAATATGGTACCCCTTCGTTGTTCATCAATTTTTTTGTCTAAAACTCCAAGGAATATCCTTTTGCTATTCTTATAAATATTTTTGCCCAAAACACCAATGGGTATGTTTTTATTCATCAAAATGTTTTTACCTAAAATTTCATGGGTGCTTATATTTTTTTGGTCAAAAATTTTCTGCCCAAAGCTTTAATTTATGTCTAAATTTTCTCTCCCAAAATGCCATGGGGTTCTCACTTTGTTTTTGTTTAAATTATTTCACTCATAACTCAAAAGGGTACCCTTTTACTATTTTTCAAAATATTTTCACTAAAAACTCAGAGAAATATCTCTTTTACAATTGATAAAAATGATTTTGCCTAAAATTTCGAGGGATACCTTATTGCTTGTTGTCTAAATTTTTTTTACCCAAACTCTAAGGGGTACGCTTTGCTTTTGTCTAATTTTTTTTTTTGCCAAAAACTCCATATGTTAATGCTTTATTATTCCTCTAAATGTGTTCACCCCAAACTCCAAAAGTATAGCTTTGCTTTTGGTCTGAATATTTTTCCTAAAATTTCAAGTAGTACCTTTTTGCTTTTTGTCTAAATATTTTTACCTAAATCTATATAGGGTATTGCTATAATATTCCTCTAATGTTTTCTCCTAAAACTCTAAGGGATACCTTTTTACTTTTTATCTAAAGTTTCTTACCTAAAACTTTAAGGAGTACCACTATGCTTGTAGCCTTAAATATTTTCACTTATAACTCTAATTGATACTACTTTGCTATTCCTCTAAATATTTTCATTCAAAACTCAGAGAAGCACCACTTTTTCTATTTATTAAAATGATTTTGCCTAAAACTCAAAGGAGTAACCATTTTCTTTTGGTCTAAATTTTTTTATCCAAAACTCTAAGAGGTGCAACTTTTCTTTTTGTGTAAATTTGCTCGTATAAAACTCCAAAAGGGTACTTTTTTACTTTTTATCTAAATTTTTTCATCCAAACCTTCAAAAGACACCCTTTTACTATTACTTTAAAGTTTTTACCTTATATCTCAATGATGTACCACTTTGCTATTCATCAAAATTTTTTTTGCCTAAAACTCCAAAGGTAAACCATTTGCTTTTTACCTAAATATTTCTTCCCAAAACTCAAAGTGATATGTCTTTTTGCCATTCATAAAAATGCTTTTTCCTAAACTCTAAGGGGTACCATTTTACTTTTTGTGTATATTTTCATACCAAAAATTCCAAATGATACCCCTTTGCTTTCTTTCTAATTTTTTTTTTTTTGCATAAAACTCTAATAGTTACACATTCACTTTTTGTTTAAATTTTTTTTACCTAAAATGCTAACGGGTATCCCTTTACTTTTTTTTAAATTATTTTACCAAAAACACCAAAGGGTTTACTTTTCTTATGTCATCAAAATATTTGTTCCCAAAACTCTAAAGTTTACTTTTTTGCTTTTTGTCTAAACTTTGTCACCTAAAATTCCTTATTTCATTAAAATGTTTTAGCCCAAAACTTCAAATGGTAATCCTTTCAATTTTATCCGAACTTTCTTGTCCAAAAACTCTAGGTAGTTATTTTTACTATTCATCAAACCTATTTTGCCCAAAACTCGAAGGAGTTTTTTTACTATTGCTACATATATTTTGTCCGAAACTCATAGGGCTACGTTTTGCTAATCATCAAAATATTTTTTCCAAAAAATTCAAAGGGTAACTATAAACACTAATTTCTGAGTCAACCTCTATCAGAATTACCTAATAAGGATAAAACTATTATTAAATAGCCAGAAAGCGAATGCACTCTATCCTTATTCGCTGTTTATTTTTGAAAAATATCTTTTTGTGGGTTTTTATGGCTTTGGAAGTTAAAAATGAAGTTTTGGGAACATACCTCTATTTTTTCTCTCTTAAATGGTGAAAGAAGCACATTTAAAGGCTTAAAATTATCTCAAAAATGAGTCACGACCTCAACTCAAGAGTTAAGATTGTAACTTGCTCCTAAGTCAAGCCCTTTATGGGTGAATCACTCTTTTTTTTAGTCATCATTTGAGTCATCAGGCATGACTTAATGGTACGGCTCGTGGGTCATGACCTAAGTCCGTAACTCACCTTTTCTTTTCTTTTAACTGGGCTTTTGGGTTTTTTTGGGAAGTTTATGTTTCAGTCATGCCATTGACTCACCAGTTAAGGTTGTGACTGGGTATTTTTTATCCAAAATTGTAGTTTTTTCCTATGAAATAGAGGGTTAGTTTTTAATAAAAATCTTTCTTACTTTATTTGGCCTAATCTTTCGCATTTAAGGCTAATGATGATTTTTAAATGAGAGAGGGACTTAATCTTTGAAAGAAGAGTAAAATTTGAAAAGAGAGCAAAAGAATAAGATAAAAAAATAACAAACTCTGGTTTTTTGCTTGGTTTTTAAAGAAAAACGAAGGAAGAAGGAGGAAAAGGCTAAAAGTGTATTAACACTAGTTTTTAAAATTGATACACTAGAGGTAATATAAAAGGAAAAAGTATTGCTTATATGTAGATCTATAAGTTTTGTTCTTGTACATACTTGCTTTTGTACAACTCTTTCCATTTTCTATTTCTATTTTCTTTTTTTTTATGACATGTGTTGTTTTTATTCTATCTGTTGAAATGATGTTTTAAGGGCATATGCATGAGTGTAATTAAGTTTTATGGATGAAGTTTATCTTATACATGAGTTTGAATGTGAATTTATGGCTTTATTATGCTCATTTCTTTTTTTTTAGCCTAAGGCTTTCACATGGTGTTTTCTTGAATTAATTGTTTTTAATTGTTTAGTGACTATTTTGTGCATTTACATTGGTTTTAGGAAGCTTAAAGCCTTTTTTATACATTTTTTAGGCCTACAATGAACCAGGTGTAACTCACAACCTTGAGTCATGTGGTCGTGACTCGCCCTTAAATCACCGAGACTTATTCCTGGATTGTCTAGTGACTTATTTGGTGGGGTGTGACTTGCCCCATTGAAGAATATGACTCACTCCTCTCTTCATTTTTAATGAGTCCTCGACTCCTTTTTTTCTATTTATTGTCTTCCTTTATCAAATTTTTGCTTTTTCCTTGTCTTTATTTTTATTCCTTTCACTTTTATAATTATTTGTTATTTTTGCTTTCATTAATTTCCTATGTTGTAATTTTATCAGACCTTATCTTAATGTATTTTTTTTATCTTTGATAATATATTTTGCATTTTATTTTATTTTTTTATGATCTAAATTCCTTAATTTTTTTATTTCATTTTATTAACCCATATATGTTTTCCCTTATTGGCAAACTATGTGATGCCCTTTTATGGGAGAGTCTGAAGTTGGTGGCTTAAGCTAACTTAGAATTAATTTCTCCTTCGTTAATTCAAATATTAACTTATTTTTGTATTTGGCCTGTATTATTCTTTTTTTTTTTTTTGCAAATCGATTGTAATAATTAGTAGAAAGGATTTTTTTGCATGATAATTAAGGAAAATTCACATCAAATGTTTTCAACTTGATTAATAAGGTTTTTTTCTATAAAAATGGGCCAATGTCCGCTTTTAATTCTAAAATTCACATAAGGAATTTTATAACTATATATAAGGGAATCAATATTTCTAAATCAATCAATATCCCAATTTGTGTATGCTATTTTATTATTCTTTCGTGCCTTGTCATTTATTGCAAATGAGTGACTTTTTGAGCATTAGTATAAAAACACACAAAAGATTTTATATAAGTTTGAGTGGAATTTTTCTATAGTAAAGGGACCAATGTCCCAATTTTTACCCATAAAATAACATGTAAAGATAAGGTTTTTTTTTTCTTTAAAAATAAAATTGATTCTTATACTTAAAATTAAGTAACACGATTCTTTTTTTCAAAGGTCATAATGGATCAAATATCCCTATTTTTATCAAAAATACACTTAAAATTTTACCCTTTTTATAAATGTGCATACGAGGAACAACATCCTCATTCTAAAAGACTCAATAAATTCCCCGGTTCCATGTATGATTTTTTACAAGTTTAATTATTTTCTTATCTCTTTATGGCCATTTCTTTACATTTTTTTTGATATGCTTAGAATGCTCCTTTTGATTATTGCCATGAAAATGCTTGAGGAGGTTTTGGAATAATTAACCCTAAACACTTGTTTATGTAAACATTAACCAAGTTATAAATAAGAGTGAAGTCTGAACTATCTCTAATTTTGGCTTCACAAGATTAGAAATCACTTTTCCAATATTTTATTGGGTGGTGACTCCATGATACCTGCCTTGTAGTACCCAACAGATGCTTTCGTAGGTAGATCACCAACAATATACTGGATCAAAATCCTATCTATTGCGAAACGATCGACCTTCACGAGTTAAATGAACCTCTATTTGGTCTCGAGCCCTAAAAGCAAACGTTTGAGAGCAAATCGGATGCCTATCGGGGTTTTATGCATTACAGTATCCCTTCGATTTTTTTTAATATTTTCATTCCAAAAACTCTAAAGGATGCACTTTTGCTTTCTTTCTAAAGTATCCCTTCTCTTTTGCTTTTTGTCCCAAATTTTTTGCCCAAATTTCCAAGGGGTATCCTTTTGCTTTTTATCTAAATTATTTTGCATAAAATGCCAAAGGGTACAATTTTATTATATCATCAAAATATTTTTATCCAAAACTTATAGAGGTACCTCCTTTACTATTTATTAAAATGTTTTTGCTGAAAAGTCTAATGGTTACCCTTTTGATATTCCTCTAGATATTTTTACCCAAAACTTGAAGGTACACCTTATCTTTTTATGTAAAATTTCTCACTTAAAATTCCTTAGGGTACCCCCTTGATTTTTGTGTTAAATTTTGTTGCTTATAACTCTAATAGATATTTTTTAGCTTAAAACTGAAAGGGATACCCTCTATGCTATTCTTCAAAAGGTACACCTTATCTTTTTATGCAAACTTTCTTGCTTAAAACTCCTTAGGGTACACCTCTTATCTTTTTGTTGCTCATAACTCTAATATATACCTCTTTAATATTGCAATAAATATTTTAGCTTAAAACTGAAAGGGATACCCTCTATGCTATTCATCCAAATATTTTTGCTCAAAACTCAAAGGGGTAGATTTTTGCTTTTTATCTAAATTTTTTCATCCAAAACTCAAAGGGGTAGGTTTTTGCTTTGGTTTAATTTTTTTTCCCAAAAGTCTATGGGGTACCCTTTTAGTTTTTATCAACATATTTTTATCCAAAACTTCAAGGAGTATCCTTTTAATTTTTGTGTAAATATTTTTATCCAAAACTCTATGGGGTGCCCTTTTGCTTTTCATGTAAACATTTTTACCCAAAACACAGACAAGTACCTTATCGCTATTCATCAAAATGATTTTACCCAAAACTCTATGCGGTACCTAGCTTTTTTCTTATGTCAACATTTTTTTACTCAAAACTCTATGGGTACCCTTTTGGTCTCTATTTAATTTTTTTCGTCCAAAACTCTAAAGGGTACGCCTTTTATGTCTAATTTTTTTTTAAACTTTAAGGGATACCTCTTTACCATTCCTTTAAATATTTTCTCCTAAAAACCAAAGAGGTATCCCTTTTGCTAGTCATCAAAATTTTATTGCCAAAAATTACATTTAATTCAAATGTTTTTACCCCAAACTCCAAATGGCAATCCTTTGATTTTTGTCAAAACTTTCTCAACCAAAACTCCAAATAGTACTTTTTTTATTATTCCTCAAATTTTTTTTTTGACCAAAACTAAAAGGAGTTCTTTTAACTATTGCTATAAATATTTTTGTGCAAAACTCATAAGGGTAAACCTTTTGCTATTCATTAAAATATTTTTTTCAAAAATTGCAAACTTTTTGTCTAAATTATTTCAACCAAAATGCAGTCTATATCCCATTTTCTATTCATCTAAATATTTTTTCCCCATACCCTAAGATGCACTTTTTTGGTTTTGTCTAATTTTTTTTCTAAAACTTCAATGGGTACCTTTTTACTATTCCTTTAAATATTTTCACATAAAACTCAAAGGGTACCCATTTTATTTCTATTTAAATTTTCCTACATAAAACTCCAAAGGGTACCTTTTTTTCTTTTATATATTCTCCTACCTTTTGTCTAATTTTTTTTGTGAAAAACTTCAAGGGGTATCCTTTTGCTATTCCTTAAAATATTTTGCCTAAAACTTAGAGTGATACCCCTTTACTATTAATCAAAATATTTTCCCTAACACTCTAAGTGTACATTTTTGCTTTTGTATAACTTTTTTTGCCCAAAACATCAACAGGTACCCTTTTGCTATTTCTTGAAGTATTTTCACCCAAAACTCGGAGAAGCACCCCTTATTGCTATTCATAAATAAGTTTTTTCCCAAAAATCCAAAAGGTAACCCTTTATTCTTCCTATAAATATTTTCACCTCAAACTCATATGGGTATTCCATTTTCCATTCATTAAAATGTTTTTGCTCAAAATATAAAAGGGACTCATTTACTTCTTGTCTAAATATTTTACCTAAAACACCAAAGGTAACCCTTAGTTTTATGTATACATTTTCTCGTTTAAATCTCTAAGAGGTAACTCTTTGATATTCCCCTAAATTTTGTCACCCAAAACTCCAAGGGGTACTCTTTTATTTTTTGTCTAAATTTTCTCGATCAAAATTCTATGTCATAACCCTTTGGTTTTTATCTAAATGTTTTTACCCATAATTCCATGAGGTATCCCTTTGCTATTATTCTAAATATTTTCATCCTAAATTTAGATGGGTACCTCCATTGCTATTCATCAAAATGTTTTTGCTTAACACTCCAAGCAATTTTTTTCAAAACTCCAAAGGGTATCCCTTTGCTATTCCTCTAAGTATTTTTTTTCATAACTCAAAGAAGTAGTTCTATTGCTATTTATCAAATTTATTTTCTCCAAAACTACATGGGGAACCCATTTACTTTTTGTTTAAATTATTTAGCCCAAAACTTCAAAAGGTACCGCTTTGCTTTTTATCTAAATATTTTTATATAAAATTTATAAGGGTGCTCTTTTGATATTGACCTAAATATTTTTTCCCAAAAATTTGAGGGGTATTCCTTTGCTTTTTGTCTAAATAGTTTTGTCCAAAACTCTTATAAATACTACTTTGATTTTTGTCTAAATATTTTCAACCAAAACTCGAGTTAATTTCACTCATGGTTACTGTACTTATGCCAAAATATGCAAAAGTAATAAAAGAATTTTTTTGCTACGCAAAAATTATTAAAGTTAGCAATATTATACGTAAAAATAACCATGATCAGTTTTCGATAAAGATCATCTCCAAAAAGGACAAGTGGTATGCCATGTTAGCACCATATGCATATGTGAAAATGTTATTTATGCCACATCATCATATGACATATCAGTATTAACACATCAGCTGCTATGTAATCTTCACCGTCCATATCATTATACCGCATCAACGACTAATAAGAATCTACCACGCGGCATAAAAATTTCAAATTTGTGAAATATTATTTCTTAACTATTAACCAATTTTGAAATATCAATCTACATATACTATGTATGCCAATTTTCAAATTTGCATATTTTGATATGCAGAAATCTAATTATCAACCTGTTATACACATCTAATTATTAATTGGTTATCATAAGAAAAAAGTTGTAAATTTATAACAGGCACATGATCAATATCCCATATTAATATACTTAAATATACACATCCTAAAATACCTATCAAAATGTGCACAAAGGCACCTATAATCCAACATTTACAACACCCAAAAAAGGGAATTTAACCCCTAAAATACTACTTTAAACACCAAGCGGCACCAAAAATGCACCCTAGGGCACATATAATCCAGCATTTACAACACCAAAAAAAGGAATTTCAACCCTTAAAATACTATTTTAAACAAAGTAAGTGGTAAGTTCTCAAAATTACTAACATAACTCAACCACAAGCTAGCTTTTACATAATGCAGAAAGACTTTATTTAGTAGCACCCCTTCCTCTTGATGTCTTCTTCTCTGTGTTTACTACATAATCTTGTAAATATCTAGACTTGACTTATCTCGCTCTCCTGGTAACTTTATGGACTACAATAGCTCCTTCTACTTAGCCTGCTCTTCTTTTCTTTTGATTTGGTTAATTTTTAATTTCTTTCACTTGGGATTTCACTTGAGATTCATTGATGACAACACTTTCCTATATTAGTTAGTAATCCTATAACATAGAAAATATAATAGATAATTAAAAAAATTGAAGCTTTATTGTCATTAATAGTACAACTTAAATTATAAGGGCCATTTACAACATATAATTTAAAAAAATTAAAGCAAAATATTTAGTAAATAAATTGGCAAGTAAACAATTGTTATCAACACAAGAATAACATAAAAATTTGCAATATAACTTGGCCAGTAGATATTGTGGTAGAATTGGCTTCAAAAATTTCATTGTATACTTCATTGATTTCCTATACATTACAATGCATATAAGAGATTTCATGTACAAACTAAAAAATAATTTATAAATGAAAGAAAAGTTCATAAATTGGTTTTACTTACTTTTTAGTTTTGATTTAATATTTCTTGGTTAGTTTGTAGCTCATTGTTCACAACATATATACTATTTTGCAACCCACTTAGAATGTCCTTTTGAATTATTTCCACTTGTATGACATATTGAATAGGTCATATTAACATGTCCCTTCTTTGAAACCTTTTACCTTCCATTTGACCTTCCATTTTATCTTGCTTGGTCAATTTCTTTAGGTTCTTTTCTTTCCTCCCTTTTTTATTCTTGATAATCATAGGAGGAATGATTTTACCGCCATCCCCAACTCTTGGCTATAACTCCATTGGATTGGTTGGGTTGATAAAATAATCATACACCTTTATAAAGGGTTCCACATGGTAATACTTGTGAACATAATCCTTAAGATTTTTATTGTTGTGTACAATTGCACATATTGCATGTACAAGGGGCCATCCTATTAAATCCCACCCCCTATATGTGCGTTGCCATACTTTTATATCCATTATGTATTTGTTTCTTTGATTATGCACTTCCACTTTTGGACCACTCGATCTTTCAATTTCAGTAATCTTTTCCAGACCTTAAGACATATCTTGCCATTGTATTTCTTCATCGTTTGTTTCTTCTTGTACATTCTCTTTATGAGCTTAGATTTTATCATTTCCAGCATGGTTATGATAGGTCTGTCCCTTGCATCCTTTATGTACCTATAAATAAGATAAAAAAGATAGGTTGGGAGTTAATAATATAATATAATATAATATAATATAATATAATATAATATAATATAATATAATATAATATAATATAATATAATATAATATGATATGATATGATATGATATGATATGATATGATATGATATGATATGATATGATATGATATGATATGATATGATATGATATGATATGATATGATATGATATGATATAATATAATATAATATAATATAATATAATATAATATAATATAATATAATATAATATAATATAATATAATATAATAGTTGTATGTACCTATTCAAATATTTACACATGCTGTTTAATAGGATGTCACACTTGGGATATATGTTGAATAAGCTACGTGTCTAAGTATGATAGGGTCTGTCTAACCATAACCTTTCACTGACATCTTTATTTTCAATGTCTTGGAGAGCTTGTATGAACTTTTTATTATATGTTCTTTAGCTACATTCCACAATAAATCCTTCAAAGTTTTTCCTTTATGTTTTTCCTTGAAATTCTGGTTTATATGCCTAACATAGTGTCTGTGTTCTATCTCGGCGGAACAAATCTCCAATAGCTACTATTAATCCCTATATATAATAAATAAGTTAATTTATTACATCTATTCAAGTTAACTGAAACAATATGAAAGTATTTAAACTAACGTAGCTTTTATTTGTCAAACATCCAGGTTTCCAATCTCTAAATTTTAACCTAAATTATCTAAGAACCAGTTTCATGTTTAGTGGATTCATTTTCCATCACAATAACGTATGGAATAACATAATCAATAGGGTCACTACTAACTTTTATGAACAAGAAGCCATCAAAATTCCCTTTTAATCATGTAACATCTACCCTAACTATTGGCCTACAACCAGGCTTGAACCCATTTTTGAGTGGTGCTAAACATATAAAAAGCCTAGGAATCTATCTTTATCTCTCCACTAATGAACACTTGAACTAGAATTACTTCCTATAATTTTTGCCCTGTAATCTAGCAGTTTCAAATATTGCATCCTTTAATCACTAAAAATCCAGTTTAAAGCTATTATTTTGGACCTTCAAGCTTTAAATAACCAATTGTGTATCTTAAATCTACTTTAACAGTGCTTATGATCCCTTTTAAACTACACATTAGATCATCCATAAATCTATCATAATATTTAAAAGTTAACTACTATAAAGTCATGTGAAAGTTTTTGAAAACTTTTGCATAAGTGTGATTTAAGTTTGAGGTTTTAATCTGCATAATAGGGTCATTCTTACTAACTCTACTGGCCTATAGCCTATAAAGACAGTCATTAGTCATGCAATTATATATAACTATACTCCTTTTATTAGTTAGAAAGTGACATATAAATGTGTTCTTGATGCTTCAAACTCTGCAGGCACTTTTAAATTGACTAAAGCTTTTGAACTTCATTCCATGTAACAAGGTAAGGTTCTTTATAAGTTTTTCTTCATTGAACTCAAGATATCTTATCCTTGGCTCACCATCAAAATCTTTATCTCCAGAATATAAGTCATTTGATTCTAGATAATCAGATGAATCATTGACAACTTCAAGTATTGGTGGTACAAAATCCTCAACATTGGGTCTTCTAGCATCCTTCCTTATCTTGCCCTTTGACCCATTTTCGGATTGAGGAGTAAGATTTTCTTCATAATCTTTATCTCTTTCATCTAAGTTGTATTATGGATCATTGAAATCAGCTATGTCTTCTTGAGTTGTTATACCTATAATAAAAAGATGCACATTAAGATGTTCATTACTAAAGGCTAATTTTAATTATTTAATAGGCTGACTTAAAATCGATTTGATGAATTATTAAGTATTTAATTTTTCAGAAAAAATAAGTAACAAAATTGTGTTTAAAATAATCATAATAATATATATATATATATATATATATATATATATATATATATATATATATATATATATACCATCAATACCGACATTGTCCTCTCCATCATTATTAGGACCATTGTTATCATATCTCTCTTAATTGCTATCATTAGGACCATTGTCTTTATCTTTTTCATTTTTAATGTCTTCATCAACTCCTTTAACTTCTTCTTGCTCATCATCATCAGAATCTTAATATGCCTTCATTCCATACTCATTCTCATAAATAACTCTTCATTTACTGTATGGCCAACTTCAATATTACCATCATGGGACACAATTGGTTGACTCAACTTCATATACTCTGTATGCCAACTCCTAACATATTCAAAAATATTATCTTCCATTTTCTTGCTCGCCTCTTTGATTCCAGATAACCTTGCTTCTTCTAGAGATGTAGGCAATAAAACTTTTGTAGGTATTATTTCAAAGCACCTTTTCAATTCTTTACAATACTTATCTTTTTCAGCTTTGGTTCGGTTTACAAAGCAATCTCTACTAGGCTGATGAATCACTACATCTGGATAATCATCATCATCAGAATGATTAATAAAAATGTCAACCATCTTATCTTTATCAACTCTTACACACATTTCAAACACATCAAAATCAGTGTCTAAGGGTATCAAGACATCCTTAAATGCCTTTTTATAAAAAAACCTGACAAGGCCTTCATTGTGTAGCCTCGGATACATCTTTTCAAGCATCTTGAGATTTATTATTTCTTCATTGCACAAGTAAAAATGGCTACATCTCCATGCCTATAGCCATTTCCAGATATAAGCCCCTTGTGATGAAGTTTTACTATGTAGTATTTACTTCTTTTCCCTATACAAAGATAATATAAACTTGCTGGATCAAACACCAAATATAACATCATGTAATTTTATACTTAGTACTTCATCATTCAACTGCATAACATCTGGATCTACAATAAAAAATGGAAATTTTTGTTAATCTTAGTTTCAATTTTTCGGTCTAATGTACTCACATGCAAAATTTAAATTGAAAAATAAACCTAAACCCTAACAAATGAATACTTTATTAAATTACTCATATAATAGCTCCCTTTAACTATACTTTTTGAATATTTTTTCAACTATAATAGATAAATAAATAGCAAAAAATAATTGATAAATTGTATAAAAATTAAAGCATTTTTTTTTCAGAATGAAGATATATGGGTTTCAAATCCATATAAATGCTCCATTTATAAATGTTTTTGGCATATAATTTTAATAGAAATAGATAAAGAAAAAGAGAAAAATAAGAATTATTAAAACATAGCTGCGCTACAAATGAAACCCACAAATAATCCATATACTTACCATGATCTGGAGCACTCTCAAAATCCCATCTCAGAATATGGTGGTCCATTTTAACCTTTCACTTTCACACCAACTGCTATGAAAACTACATTTACACTTTCCGAAAAAACAAAATACTACTACCTCATACACACACAATAAAATTGCAATCCAAATGCCATATAACTTCAGTCTTTGTTGTAGATATTCTATTTTACAGAGATAGAGATAGCAATAGAGATCTTGGGCCTTGATTTCTTTAAGATAGTAAGAGTTAGGGTTTTTTATTTATGAGATAAAATGGTTTTAATATAACCTATTGGGCTACAATTTGTTTTTACCTTTTTCTTAGGGTTTTCAATGGGTTTTTAATGTGAAGTAGTGCCCTACCGTTTCACACGTGTTGCTTATGTATTGGATTATTTGTATGTTCAGTTAATTAATGGAAATCATTAACATGGCATGATGATATGGATGATGAAGATTACATGGCAACTGATGTGTCAATACTGACACATCATTTGATGATGTGGCATAAATAGCATATCTATATGTGTATATAGTGGTGACATGGCATACCACCTGTCCTTTTCGATGGTGGTCTTCACTAGAAATTATTTATGATTATTTTTATGTATAATATTGCTAACTATAATGATTTTTGTATAACAGATAATTCTTTTATTACTTTTGTGTATTTTGGCACAAGCATAATGACCATAAGTGAAATTAAACCTCTAAAAATCTAAAGGTTACCACTCTCTTTTTTTTCTAAAGTTTTTTTTATCCCAAAACTCCTAGGGATACCTCTTTGCCATTGTGAGTTTACCCCTTTTTCTATTCATCAAAATATTTTTTCCTAAAATTTTAAGGGCTACCCTTTGCTTTTTATCTAAATATTTTTGACTAAAATGACAAGGGGTACACTTTTCCTATTTAATCAAAATGTTTTTGCTAAAAATTCCAAGGTTTACTACTTTGGTTTTTGTCTTAAATTTCTTTGCCAAAATTGCAATGAGTTTTTTTTATACTATTTCACTAAATTATTTCACCCAAAACTCCAAGGAGTTATTTTTACTATTCCTTTAAATATTTTGTTCAATATGTATTTGGATACCCCCCATTGCTATTCATCAAATTTTTTTTGTCCAAAACTTCAAAGGGTACCCTTTTGCTTTTTATCTAAATTATTTTGCCCAAAACTCAAAGGCATAATTGTTTGCTTTCTTTTAAAATTTTATCGCCCAAAACTCCATAGGCTAGTGGTCTTCCCTAACACTTTCCTACATTAAGTGAATATAGAGTTATACTTTGGGATTGTATCGGGGCTAAAAGAGGGATGCCTAACTTAATTCTAAGGATCTAGCATAAATGCAATGCATTTTATTTTGAAAAGAGATAAAACATATTGATCATTAAACTTATTTATATTAAATTAACCAAAGGTACTTTTAGACCAAAATCTTATAGTCTCCAATGGAGTCACCACTGTGATGTGCATTGAACCTCATAAGCATTCGATTTGCTTTCAAAAGCTCGCATTTAGGGCTCGAGATCGAAAAATGTTCATTAACTCATAAAGGCTGGTTGTTTCATAATGGATAGGGATGAGATAGTGTCTTAAGGTATTCCTATTCCATTATTGGTGATCAACCTATGAGGACATCTACTAGGCACCACAAGGCAAGTATTATGGAGTCAACACCTGATAAAACATTGAAAAAAGTGAGTTTTAACCTTATAAAGCCAAAACCAGAGATAATTTGAACTTCACTCCTATTTATACCTTTGGTTAATGTTATATAAATGTATTTTAATGATTAATTTATTTATCTCTTTTCTCATATGATATATTATGCTAAAAAAATAAAGTGCACTCAAGCACGTTAAAAAGCTATAAAGCATGCATATAAAAAGTTGTAAAAATATGGCATTGAAAGCATTAAAGAATAAAAGAATAAATGTAAAGATAAAATCATACATAAATTAGGGAATTAGTTAAGTTCATTTAGATGAGGACATTGGTTCTCGCATGCATATTTGCAAAAGTCAGAATTTGGAGTGTATTTTAGATAAAAATATGGTATTAAGCCACCTGACTTTTAAAGAAAATAATTGTGCTAATTAATTAAGTTAAAGTAGAAATTATTTGATAAATTTTTAATTTAAAATTTGGAGAAATATTTATATGTAATGAAAGCATAAAAGAATAATATTACTGAAAGATAAGCATACATAAATCATGCTATTTATTAGATTGGAACTATTGGTTTTCTCATGCATATTTAGAAAATATTTTAGTATGGTTTTTCAAATAAAAGTGAATATTGGTCCATTTTATGAAAAAATGTAATTTAATTAAGTAGAAATAATTTTGGTGTTATTTTTAATTAATGGCCAAAAAACCTTTATTATTAATCTATTACATATTTACATGAAATAAAAGGATAATTAAGTACAAGCCCTAAAATAAATATATAAGGAAATAAATAAAATCCTAGACTATTCTTGCTTCACCTTGGTCTCTAATTCTCTAACCTAATTCGATATGCAAATGGGTTATTTGCATTAAAAGGACATAAAATACCAATGTGAGTTAATAACAAATTAAATCAAATAATAAATAATAAATAATTAGTTAATTTAAATAAGTTAGGTCAATATTAAACATGTTATATAAATTATATGGAAAATAACAATATTAATAATAATAGGACCAATAATAAATAAATAAGCAAAAATTAATATGGATAACAAATAAATTCAATGTTAAATAAATACATGAATAAAAAAATAAATTATATCAATAAAATAAATAATAAATAATATCAGAAATCACGAAAATAAGAGAAATGAGTGAAAAATGGGTCAAGAGAATAAGTCACATGCATAGAGGAGGCCAAAAGGGTGAGTCATAGAGCAAAAATGAAGAAAAAAAGGCAAAAAAATGTCGCATCCTAAAGGTGTGACTCAGAAATGAGTCATGGTCTAGGAACGTGACTCGCGAATGAGTCATAACCTAGGAACATGACTTAAAATGAGTTAAGGGTATGACTCAACCTATATCGTGAGCAGAGGCTGGAAAAATGCCATTTTTGGCCAAGAAAAAGCTTCTAAACTCGTTTTAAGCTATTTTTTCTGCAAGAAAACACCTCCAAACTCATTTTAAGCACAAATAACAAGATTTATACACTAAAAACACATATTTAAGCAAGAAAACATGAAAATCAAAGTCATAAACTCAAGGAGGAAGATGATGAATATTAAACCTCCAAACATGCATTAATCCCTAATTTACATAGTTTTAATCCAATTTTTACATCTTGATGAGTGAAATAATCATAAATCACAATTAATTACAAATTAACAAGCTCAAATCCAATAAATCACATAAATAGAAAAAATCAAAGAAAATAAAGAAAAAATTGATTATTTACTATAAATTAAATCTAACACCAATTTAATTGGTTTTGGGGCTCAAAAATCTTACCTTCAGTGTTAGTTCCATCAAATAATAAGGATTTATAATACTTGTAGCCTATTTTTGATCTTTTCCCTTACTCTATTTCAAGTTACAGAGAGCAAAAAAAAAAAAAAGGAAAGAGAGAGAGAGAGAAAATAAAAAAGAGAGAGAGAAGACCCTCAAAATCTATTTTCCTTTTTTTAGTTAAATATCCATTCTAAAATCATTAATTTTGGATAAGGATTGAATGAAAAAATCCCATCTTAGATAAGTATAAAATTGGATTTTTTAAACTTTCTTTTTCCCTTATTTCTGGATGCAGGATAGGTTCAAGGAGTGAGTCATGGCCTTAACTTGTGAGTCAGGGAGTGACTCATAAATGAGTAATGGCCTTGACTCATGAGTCACAACCTTTGACTTTAACTTTGACCATTGCCTTTTTTAAACTCCTGAAACCTATTTTATCCTCGTTAATAGAGGGAAAAGAGGAGAAAACATGCAAAAAGGATTTTTTAACATTTAAAACCTACAAAAAAGCTTAAAAAGCATATTGAGGATATAAAAACCAGAAGAAAGCTTGACACTTCAATTCCTTATCTATTTATGAGGAACCACTTCCTCAATAAGTAACCTTGATCAGGAGCTACCTCAGGACTTAATGTCTACAGTTGCCCTTAACTTTGGGGAACTTAGTGCACTAGTGCCTAGGTTAGCCAAAGTTCAGAGTAAAGGATAAAAGATGCATACATAAGGTGGTGAGCTTTTTGATCAATTTTTGATCAATTGAGTAGTTACCGTCAGCTTATCAACATTTTAACTTTTGACGGTTGGGGTAGTTACCATCATCTTATCGATGTTTTACATGGTTGGGTAATTATCATCAGCTTGTCGATATTTTAACCCTTTTTTGGTTGGAAAAATTTATTATCGATCTCCTTAGCTATGAAGTTTTGGTGATGAGACAATCCACATAGGTTTGCTGATAAAATTGCATTATGTAATCTTTAATTCCTCTATGAGCTTATGACCTATCACCTGTTGAAAAGATTTTGATGCCTCTTAAAGAGAACTTTATGCTCACATAGAGACTTTAAATGCCTGTCAAAAAGGAATTTGATGAATGCCTCTTAAAGAGGTCTTATATGAACACCTCTTAAAGAGCACTTTGAATTCATTGGCAAACCCCCTTATCTGCAGCAGTGCCCAGATTTATGCTCACTGAGTGACTTTGATGTTTTGAGAGTTTGTGCTCATTGAGAGACTTTGAGTTTTTTGAAATTTTAGAGATTTAATGACTTTTTAGGTACCTTATACGAAGAATTTCTTTGGGGTCTTATAGCTTTTTGGATTTTAAAGCTTGAATTTTTGGAATATCTCATAATAAGACTTTCTTCTTTTAGGTTTCTTTGATGAAATGTGGAGTTTGTTATTATTGTGTGTGTTTTCTTTCTTTAAAAGGTTTGAGTTAAACTTTTTAGAAAGGCTTAATGCTCTTGAGAGATATGGAATATGCCGGGCCTAATGCTCACTGAATGGCTTAAGTGCTCACTGAGAGTCTTAGATGCTCGCTAGGAGACTTGTATGCTCGTTGAAAGGCTTGGATGCTTACTGAGAAGCTTAAATACTCACTGAGAGCCTTAGATTAATCACTAAGAGACTTATATGCTCACTAAGAGACTTGGATGCTCATTAAAAGGCTTAGATAGCTCACAGAGAGAATTAGATTGCTGGTAAGGTTTTTATTTGTTTTTGTTGGTTTGAGCTTGTTTGTTTGCTTTTGAATGCGTGAATTCACACTTTGGGTTAGCTTTTACATTTTCACAATTTGGGTAGACTTTTAATTTGTATAGTTTTTATTGTACATTGAATTTTTCAGTTTTAAATGTATATTGAATTTGTACAATTTGGATTGTATATTAAACTCATACAATTTGGAATGCATATTAGATTTGGACAATTTGAACTTTTTTATTTTAGTGTATTTTGAATTTTTACAATTTGGGAGCATTTCAAGGCCTTGAAACTTTTAGTGTGTTGGGTATTTACAAAATTTGTATTCTTCGTACATTTTTGCTTTGGGGTATTTAAAGAAGTTCTGTACATTTGAGGAATTTGATTTTTTATATTTTTGAATTTTTGCACATTTGAAAATTTTAGTTTTTTTAACATTTAAACATTTTAGGATAAAGAATCTTACCTAATTACCCTTAGCAAGAGTACGTGTTGATAACCTAGCTCTATAAAGGATTTTCTCTTTATGAATTTGTATGATCTCCACCTCTGGGGATTTTATCTTTAAGTAAGATGGTCATCCTCTTGTAATTGCTCCAAGAATGGCATGCATAGATGACCTCATCTCTGGAGATATTCCCCTTGTATGATTTCTCTTATGGCAATTTTATCTTGATTTGATTATCTGAGACTGTCTTGCAGTCAACTTTGATGTGTGGAGTCCATTCACATTTTTCTTACAAGAAATTATTCATGTGAGTAATTGTAGAAAACTATATACATGCAGTATATGTGCAAAATTCACATATGGGTGTACAATCATATATGTGAGTTATATGCGACAAATGCCGCATGTGTTGTGTGTGAAAAGTGACATGCTAAGAAATGTCTAAAATTTAAAGTAATTGCAACTCATCAAATACTTTAAACTTGATTTTACCTTGAATAAGTTCAATGGACCACATTCTTAACTAGTTCAATCTCAATAAGAGAAATTAAGGGGTCATTCTTAGTGAGGAAATAGGAGAATAAGCATGTTAATATCAAGGTCTGCCAAACCGACATATAAGCACAATGCATACCAAATACTTTCTGTGTACGTGTGCTGAAAGCCAAATCATAATTTTATCTTTTGAAAAGAAAATTTTGGATGCGAACTTGGGGAAGAGATTGAACTTGAATCCATAAATGCATCCATGGCTTCCCATTTGAAGCTTAAAAAATACCATATGCCTTTTCTTACATACTAAACCTTACTAGAACGTCATCTTTGCTAGATTGGATGAGATGAAATCCAAAATCAGGAGGTCTTACATGGGTTGTAACATTAGGCTTAGGTGAATGGCTAACAAAAAAGGATTAGGTCGCTAGAGAAAAATGACCATTATGCTTTCTTAATTATTGGAACATTATTCTCTACCTATATTCCAACTATCCAAGAACTTTTAGATTTGTCTTTGGCAATTAACTCACTAGGGATTGTTTAAGAGATAATAACTCATGGTCTCCCTTTTTCTTTATCAGGGCTTTCATTGAGGTCATTTTTGTAAGAGTTTTCTATTTCCCTCTTTTTCCTTTTCATAATTTTTTCTTATTTTCTTTTTTCATTTCTTTTTTTTATTTTTTCTACATTTCTTTCTTTTTCATTTTCTTTTATTTTTTTTCTTATTCTTATTCTTTTTTTCCTTTTTTCCTAGGTTTATTTTATCTAATGACCTCAATTCTTTATGAATGAAATTTATACCAAGATTGGTAGAAATTTATCTCCCATATTTTGAAATGTGAAATTGGCTTTTCCACAGTAGTCACCTTTCTAAGGAAAAGCCAAAATCATTTTGGGTTACAGGATTTTTTCAATGTATGTAACAATAAAACGAGCATGCATTCAACATGCTTGAAATAAATGATTAAGGAGCTAACAAGTGATTATGAAATTTGGGTAGGAGGAAGAGTTATTTAGAAAGCTATACAAAGAAGGGCTATCTAAATAATTTTCTAGATTCTATCTTATCCTAAGGTCATTTAGAAATTGCATGGTATAACAAAGGTCTTTATGCAATTCAACAGACAGAGATAAAGAATAAATATCTCATATTCAGCTCATATTTGAATGAAAGAGAAATTTCTCAGATTGAGATCAAACCCAATAAAATTAAAAATTAAAAATAAATTAATAAGAAGCAGTTATGTCAAAACTTTGAATATTGTTTGGCAAGATAAATTAAATTTAATGCATAAATTACTAAAATAAGAATACTTCATGTGTTTGGAAAAATGACAACACCATAGCAGTCACAATCATTTTGAATGCATCGAAAAAGATAATGGTCCTCAAGTTTGAGTTTAGAGAAGAGAGGCGATCCTCTAATCTAAAATTGGTAAATATGATTATGTCAAAATCTTGGGACATATCATGATATGATAAATGAAGGTTGAGGCCCAAGCTATTTTAATAAAGGTACTCCCTGAGATTGGCAAAAGGATGGCATTGCAATTGCCATTCTAAATGTGTTGTGGAGGCAACAACCCTTGAATTGTTCTCAAAAAAGGAATAACACCATGGCTATTTTCAAATGTATTAAGGAGGTGTTAATCCTTGAACCTATAAATTAAAATAAAATTATGTTAAACCTTAGGTATAATTTGACAAGATAAATTGAACTAAAAAATACTCATTAAAATTGGAAAAATGATGACACCGTGGTCATCTCCAATTTACCAGGGAGGTAATGATCCTTTGACTTGTAAAAGAAAATAATATCAGAATCTTGGTAAGATTCTAAGTTAGGAATACTACCTGAAATTGGCAAAAAGATGGTACGATAGCGGTTATTGCATCGACTCGAAAAATCCTTGAATCTCATGGCTTTGTAATTAATGCATTGCATAAAGGCTTGGGAGAATTATTAAGGCAAGGATAGCGAAGCCTACTTTCTATTTACTTGTAAGAATATATACAACGATATATACAAAAGAGTTATGTGTGCATAAGGAAATATGTGTAAAGCAACATGCAAAAAATTATATAAGAGGCACACACTAGAAATTATACATGTGAGACATATGCAGGAATTGTGTGTAGAGTATGTGTAAATGGATTATGTATGCCAACACAGATAGAAAATTATATGTGAAATATTTACAAAAATGTGTGCAAAAAGGGATTTGTGAGCAGACACGTGAAAGAGGTTATATGTATCAAAATATTCGTGTTAAAAAAAGAAGGCACGCAGAAATGTGAGAAAATGTATGCAAAAATACAATAGTGTATGCAAAAATTCATGAAATTATGTATGAATGTAAGAATGTGTGCATGAAATGCAAGAATATAACCAAAAAAATGTAAAAATGTAAGGATGTATGATGAAAATACAAAAAAGACATGAATGTATGCATGAGATACAGGCATGAAAAAAATCATAAATGCATGAATGAAATGCAAAGAGACATGATGAAGTGTAGTATAAAAGAATGCATGTATGCAATGCAAAAATGCAAGAATGCATTTTGACATGTAACAATGTATGCATTAAATGCATGGGCTATACCATATGTGGCTAAGGGCTTAATCTTGGATGTAAGCTCGCTAATGATCCACATGTGAATTCCCTAAAAATTTTGGTCTTCGGGCAAGCGTTCTCGGGCTATCTTCTTTACTTTTTTTAGCTTTGCATTCTTTCTAAGCTTTTTTTATTATTTTCAGGGCAAGCAATCTATCACCATTGCACTTCTGAAAAAAGAAAATCCATTTCCCCTAAACTAAAATGCAATCATATAACCTTTTACTTTCACTTAGAAGTCATGCCCTGTGGCTGAAGGATTTATGGTAATTAAGGATACAATTTTTACACCTAAAACTCTGGCCTGTGTCTCAAGTTATGTGTAAAGCTTTTTATGGGAAGTAGCATGAGTATCAAGAACTGCTATCAATAATTTCTAGACTGGCATCTGAGGGCAGTTTCCTTTTTTGAAAGACCTAGCCAGTATACTGGATGACCTTTCAATGACATATTCACCTTTTATGATGGCATTATTTTGCTAATTTGCTCTGCTCAATATTCAACACTGATCCGAAGCAACTAATCGGTGACTATAGTCTACTTGGAATTATCAAAATCATTCACAATAGGCAGACCCTTTTTCCCTTTTGTATGTTTGTGGTTGAGATTTTCGTTTACCATTAGATGGGCAATATGGGTGTCTATTCTTGTGTAGGCTGTGTAAAGCCATATTTTATATTACAATTTACTACTTGAGGAACTACAAGTCATGGTAAGCAATCCCGATCCTTCAAAAGTTATCCTCCATTAACTACATTATGTTAGGCCCTATCATCTCCTAAAGAGCTACTTATAAGGTCTAGTATAAAGAGGCTTGGGGAGTGATTTTACTATTTTATTTAGGTATAAGGTATGGGTGACTAGCCCTGAAGTTAATCAAAGCAACCTGGTTGGAATGCTAAAGGTTTCATCTACCTCTGGGCCTTATTTGATCCCTATTAAGAATTGAAGTTCAACTTTTATGGATAATCCCACTTTTACTCTATATACTAGTTGGTGCCTCCAAGCACTTAGAAATAGCAGAGGAAGTTCTTATTACGTGAGGTGCTATTGTGGCTATCTTGAAAGCAATCCCACTTCAGCATATGTCTCTATACATGTCATAAGCTTCTCTTAATATGTTAACCATATGTGCATGCCTAACTTATGCATGCATTCCTATTCGCACGCACCATATAACTATAGCAACAATCATGACTAGACATGTAATACTAAAACACATATATTGATCTGATCTCAGAGGGTGCTATCTTGCATGCATTCAACCCCCTATTATTCATCATCCATGATGGGTTTTCTAGAATTTCAAATGGGTTGGTTTGGATAAGTTAGGATTTACATTTAGGCTCACTTACTTAAGCGAGTTTGGTTATTTGTTTAGGCTCATTGTTAGGAAGGATGGGAATGACATATTGCGATGCTCTTATCATTTTTTGGGATGCCAATATAGGTTTAAGCAAAGATAGCATAATTTTTATTTTCTCCTCTTAAAACTCACTTGAAGAGTGATAAAGGATGCACCTAAGATGTCTCTATGTCTAAGATTGAATGAAGACTTGTGTTTATTGAATCAATATTTTAGAAATGAGCTATGATTATCATTGTATGTGTGATAAAATAAGATTTTGCATACATAAGGAAGACTTATATTATTAACATGGTCTTAGAAACACATATACATATCTTAGAGACATATTTTACATTATCAAAGAATGGCTTATTTTTTTTATCTCTTCCTACCGTAGGTATAAACAACAAAAAAGTACTTTGACATCTCAGACTCTTCCTTCTCTGGATGATGCCCTCAAAATTGGTGATAACATTTATATTCAATAACAACTTGTCATTAGATCCGAGTGGTTAATGGCTGTATATCTAAATGCTATATAAGTCTCAAGGCACATACCATTTCGATAAACCTGAGCCAAACATAGAAGCTGACGATGACATAACCCTGTGATAATTCTATCTCTTCCTCTTTTTCTTATGATTTGGCACTTTTTAAATGTCAAATCATTCTCGAACACATTTCCTCAAAGCATGACAATAATCAATTTTATGGCCCATATGTTGATGGTAGGCACGATACCAATATGCTCTATTTATAGATTGTCCCTAACTTATGGCCAGCTTAGGAGTTACAGGTTGTAGTTTCCCTTACTTAATAAGATGATCGAGGTGTCAGGATAATGGTTTTCCCATTCCTATGGCTATTTCTACGGTTGATACCTCTACATCTTTATCACCATTGCCTTTATGATTGCTGTTATTTTCACCATCCTTATTAAAGCTATAGTGGGTAAAGCTACTCTTATTTTCCTAATATTCAACCTCAACTTTGATGGCTATGTCCTTTAAAGACTCCAAATCCTTTAAGCCTTTCATTCTGAGCCAGTCTTTGAGATATGATTAGCATTTTGAATGAAAAAATTGATCTGATCAGTAGTGTCTGGCTTTTTCTTCATTTTTATTACTCTATTCCTCCATCCACTACAAAAAATGAATTAGTGACTAAGTTTAGCAACGGACAGAAAGCAATCGCTATTTTACAATGAAATAGTGACTGAATTAATATTCAATTGTCAAAATGTGTATTTTCAATAATTTGATGTTGATTGCAATGAAATAGTGACTAAAGCAAGGTAACAATCACTTAAATATGGCAACAACAATTAGTACCCTTTTTTGTGACTAATTTTACGACTAAAATTTTGGCACTAAAAGTTTTTCACTTTATTTTATTTGGAAAAATGATATGTTGGAATGCATTGATAGTTTTGTAATCACTAAGTGTATGGTGATATTTGCGATGGATTAGTGACTAAAATATTAGTTGCAATTTATGTAGAATTATTTGGCACTTCTTTTGTGACAATATTAGCAACGGTATGAAATTAAGTCGCTATTTCTTTGGATCTAATTTATTTTATGTAGCAACAGAATGTGGGAGTTGCTAAGTTAGTCACTACTTAAAAAATTAGTTTAATTTTTTTGTTTTAAAAAAATAAGTTTAATATGTCTTTCTTTTGGGAAACCATTTCGTGACTTTGCCTTCATTCTTTAATAGACTAAAACCTAATCCCAAAATCTCCTAAATCCCCAATACCTGGTGTCGTCGTCGATAGTCGTTGGCAGTAAGTCGGTGATAGCAAATCTATTTCTATCATAGTTTGCAAGAGGTAAGCATTTTTTTCCTTCAAGGTTCTCTTCTTTATTATGGATAGGTCTATAGTTTGCACGGGTTCGATGTTTTCGAGTAGATCTCTTGATATAAGACTTTATTCTTTAAAATTTTATCTTTGTTTAGGTTTTTGGCGACATTTGACTAGTGAAAGGAGGAGGAAGGAGAAGGGATCTAAATATCAAAATTGATCTACAGCAAAAAAAAGTTATGTTCTTCTCATTTAATTCATTCCTCTTCAAAATGGCAATAGATGGAAATTCTGCCTCCTCACATCTCTCTGACTATTTTCATGTCCTTATTTAATCATCAATCTTTCTTGATAGAATTCACGTGGGTTTTCTCTATGTTTTGGGTCCCTACCAAGTCCCTAAATATTCACAAAAAGTCTTATTCTTACTTGAATTTTATACCCATTAGAGGTAGGGAAGTTTAGCAATATATGATTCTTCTACTAGCATTTCTTTTCCTTATTATTGTGTCAATTTCTTCTTTTGCTTTCTTCATGATGTTTGGGTGATTGATTAGCTATGATAGTGGTCATTCTATGGTGTGTGTGTTGATGTATCTATCCCTACTACAAATATGTCTTGTGAAATAAAAAGAATTGCTTATATGTTTATGTGATATGTATGCGATGCTGCTGGTATTTTATCTTTTGCAGAATTTATGTTTCCAGATCGGGTTTTGTAAGACCTTCATATTTATGCAAAAGATTTAATTGGCATCTGTACCGTGGGAGCTAAACTTAATTCTATCCATATGAGGTACAATCTAGTGGATTCAGACTATTTTTTTTTGGTTATGCTATTTGTCATCTGAATCCCCTATTTTGTTGGGGATTGTGAGTGTCCCTTTTCTGGATTTGTTTGTTTTGGGATATGTGAGTTGTGTAATTTGTTGTTAGCAGAGGTGATATTTAGACTTTGGGTCTGGAAGTCATGCTCTGCTACCTTATATTGTTGTTTTCACTTTTTATTATCAATAATATCAGCAGCTTATTAAAAATGTTATATATATGTGGAGGAAATATAGTAGGAATTGCTTTCTCTTCTTCTTAATCACAGACTGCTCACCTTGCCTCTTACCTTTTTTGATTTTTGAATTTATTTGCTTTCCATACTTTAAACTGCAAATCTATTGTGTTTTTATTATCATTTACATATTTGCAAGTAAAAACATTGTTAGACTCAATTAAGATAAAATATTTCCAACAAGTATAACATTTAATCTATTTTTTTACTGCAAGCTTAAGAATGCCACTCCTAGATTTATGTACCATTGTTCTAAAAGAAAAAAGCCAATTAACGATATCTTGTTGATTTATATATGGTACAGATGGTAAAGCAATGTCTTTATTAAGCTGTTGAAAACAAATTAATTAAACAAAAGATTCTAAAATTATCAAAATTATTTTTTAATTTTGCCATATATATCTATATAGGTTCTTATTTTAATTAAGTTATATGTATCTTGATGCCTTATTCTATTGCATGGTATAACATTTTACTCTTCATTTGGCATATTAATGAATTTGAGTATATCGATACTACAAATTCTTAATCATAAACATTATTCCAATTATATATGGAAATATTGCCCTAGGAAAAAGATTGGAAGAAGTAGAATTGCAATTGTATATGAATAGATGCTTACCTTTCCAACTTAACTAAATTTATATGAATAATTAACATCCTGATACATTTTCTGATCTTATCGATATTAATAATTTTAATTAATGATGTACCAAATTTTGGATAATTTTGTTTTTTCTGGAGAGTTAATTACATTTAATAAAGTTTTATCAATCTTAGCATTAAAAAAGCTTTATGAATTTCTAGTTACAAATCTAATATGACCCTTTCCACTTCTGTATTTCTTAGTGATAAAGTTTTATTTAGGTATGGTAAATGATTTTGCTCTTATTTCTCAAAAAAAGATACCTCAAAAAGTTATTTAGTCATTTTAATTATACTAATTATTGATTTTTTTTGTTTAGCAAATTATGATTTTTATCAACATATTTATCAAATATGTTTAGGTTTTTTATTTTTTTTATGGAGCTTGACAATGTAGATAATCAAACTTCAAATCTAATTATAAGAATATATGGAACATTGCTGAGTTTGTTGTTTCTGTTCGCTTGATTAATAGTGAAGGAAGAACTTAGCAAATTTAAGCTAATAGCAATGCCATTGTGGGTCAGTAAAGTTCACTTGTAAAAGGTTTTAAAAAAACAAAATGTTCACTTGGCTAGTTAAAAGATCACTTGTAGGAGGTTTTATTTGACAAATACATATGCATAAATATGCATTGCCCTAAGTTTAATGAAGTTGTTAAATATTTCTATTAATCGTTATTATGAACTGTAATTACATAACCAAAATTAGGCTATTTTTGGACCATTTGGAAACCCAATCCCAATAACCAAGTTAGGATTTTGACTAGTTACTGGACATTATTTGATAACAATCAATTTTTTTTCTAATAACAGTTGTAATAACTATAGTAACTATAGTAGGAATTGCTTTCTCCACTTCTTAATTATAGCCTGCTTACGTTACCCCCTTACCTCTTTTGGTTTTTGAATTTATTTGCTTTCATTATAAGAAAATAGCCAATTAGCAACAAAAATTAGCAATGAAAAATGTCAATTTTTCGTAGCTGATAAAAAATAGCAATGAAACCAGTGGTTGCTAATATGACAGTTGCTATTTTTTAGCAACGAAAAGTGTATTTCATTGCTAAATTTAGCAATGGAAATTGAATTCCATTGTTGAATCCAATAAGTGTAGGATTTGGTGGCTTGGTCAAATTAGCAATGGAATAACTTTTTTGTTGCTAATTTTTGCAATGGAAAATCTATTTTCGTTGCTAAATTTTTCCGTTGCAAAATTAGCAATGGAAGTATAATTTTTTTTTTGCAAAATTAGCAACGAAAAACTTTTTAGAATAATTTATGTAGCTAAATTTTGCAAAGGAATTCTTTTTCCGTTGCTAAATTTTACAACAATTTTGGTAGCATAATGTTTTAGTTTCAATCAAAATTTATTTTTTAAAAATAATATAATCCAAATTCATAACGCAATTTATGAAAATATTTCTATTAATAGTATAATATTAAAATTGTAACGTACGATAATAAAAATCTTTAAAATATATTCTACTACTATAAAGTAAGAATCCATAAAAACCATAACTAACACAACATAAAATCACTATTAATACCTAAAAATTACAAATCTAAACTACCTAGGTGGTGGAAGACAATCTGGCTGCTGGGAAGTATTGTCTTTGGTTCTCATCTCTTCCATTTGATTCTTTAGATCAGTTATAGTATCCAACAACATGTTGATTGTGTTCTCTAGCTGAATAGCTCTTTCAAAAGGTTCAGACCGTCTACTATAAGTAGCTATAGATGATGCAGATGAATGCGAATAGGATGTGTTTGAAATAGAACCTAAGCTAAAAATTTTTCCATAATTATTCTTAACACCAATAAATTCAAGGAATATCTGGCTCTCATTGAAATTTTTAAAGTTTTGCCGTTGTTGAATGAGAGTCTCTTGTATTTGCTCCTATCATTACAATAGTTATAATTAATTAGCTATATTTTCATAAAATAATTAATATTGATGTATAAATTTTACGTACATTGAGTTATCTGCAATAGGTATTAACAAATATCTAACCATCAGACTTTTTTGTATGGGTGTGCATAAATACTTAAGGGTATGTAGGCTTTTTACCCATAGACTTTTCCTGTATAATCAATTAAACTCAATTTTATAAAAAATTCAACAAAATTTTCTCTATTTTTATGATATTTATCTCCTATGAAATAAAAAAATTTATCTCAACAATGCAGCCATCCATAGAAACAAACATATATTAAACCATCATTATCTATAATAATAATAATAGATTTTTATTCTAAATTTATACATTGGATTAAATTGAAGTGTAATTAGAAATAGTTAATACATAAATAAAAAATATAAGTTTAAAATTCATATACTTACCAGTTTATCTGCATGCTCGTGATGGCTCACATTTCCTCTAGTGTGCATGGATAAGCTCTTTCCATATGAGCCTCCCCATCTGTTTGAAGACTTCCTCTCTGGCAATTGCTTTGGTTAATGCCCAATATTGTTACCAATGATCCCATATTTGTTCAAAAAATAAAAGGAGGTCGTTCACCACTCTTTTGTAATTTAGCAATAAATTCTTTATAGTGTTCACAGACACTCTTTTCCCAGACTTCATAAATGATACCATTAAATTTTGAATCCTAAAATAATTCTTTTCGATAAAAAATACATAATATAAGTACTGTAAAGTACAATAGATATCTCATTGATGTATGAAATCAACTATTTGTGAAATAAATAATGTAATTTATTATTTATACCTTAAACTCCTGATAATAAAAATTTGTTGTCTACATAGAGAGATTTTTCCATATATAACCTTAAATTTCTATCCTCTCTTTGAACTTGGACTTGATCTTTCTTAAGCAAATGCCTGATGTAATAAACATGTTAATATGAACAAATTTAGATCAATTTCCAATTAGATATCCATAGCAATAGACATAAACTTATGTTATCTTCTAATACAAATTTTTTTATAATTTAACTCGCATATCATTGATAATTTTAATGTAAATTCTTCCATCAACTCCTTTCGTATCAGGCTGGAAGCCTTCTCCTTCATTCTTAGCATCTACCCCCGATGCATTTGTCAATATAAATTTAGAGTCTGGTGTGGGAGTATATGCATCTACAGGTTATGCTAATATATTTAGGTTGTTGGATGTTGAATCAATTGGTAGATGAGGAGAGCCATTGGAGTTTGTAGTTGGTAAAGGTGATGCTTGATATGGCTGGTGAGGATTTGGACATAACACACATAAATCTGTAGACTCTGTAAATGAGATGGGTGCACTTGCACATTGTCATCTCCATCCGATGTTAATTTGAGTCTGGGTGGCAACATTCCTTTATTTATTTTGGGTGGCATATTTTCAACCTAAAAATCAAAGAAATGGATTATTCTTTTTCTAATAGAATAATATAATTACAACATATATAACAATATTACATTGACACAATAATAATACATTTGGATTATGATATAATAAAATAAAACATACACAAATTAATCGCTATCATCACTTAATTGCATATAAGAATCATCCTCTATTTTTGAATATTCAAATTAAAGTCAAGCTCATCGTTAGAGTTTTGTCCATCTATGGATTCCTCATCATCTCTTAATAAAATTTCCACAAGTTCATTATTTGGATTATTTAAAGGTTCATTCTCAAAATATGCATTTATTTCACGCGCATCCAGTTCTTCTTTATGAAATGCTTCACTTTCATTTATCTTTCTTTCTCTTTTTGCCTGTCCTTTAAAAACACATCTTGGTTTTACTTTACAGACTACCTACCAATCTAACTTATTCCATCTTAAGCTGGGATAAGGGATATAATACACCTGGGTCACTTGCATTGCCAACATGAATGGTTTAAATTGTTTAAATCTTCTTCATTGATTGATTTCAATGAGATTATATCAGCTATATACTTTTGTTCTAACACTAGGAGTAGGATCAAACCATACATGCTTAAAAAGTACACACCATTTTATCAGCAATGCGGGGTATTCAATTTCAAGTATCTCAATAAATAGGAATAAAATTTTTTATAATTAATCTAATAATTTAATGATATATGTGAAAAAACGCATCAATAACAAATAAATGAAATAAAAAAAGACAGCAAACTTAGTACCTTTAGAATGTAGAAAAGGGAATGATTTAAACCAAGGAGAAAGATAGAGACCCAAAATAATAGCTCTCTTTTTTGCTACTACTGTTGTATGATCTCAAGAAAGTAAAAAAAAATTAGTTGATCCATTCTTTGTACGTTTAATCAAACCCATTATTAAGTAAAAGTGCAACTAATTTCCTATAAATGTTGCCTATTATTTAATTATGATCAGAACAATAACTCCACTTTTTTTTTTTCTAATTCCTAACCAAAAAATAATAATAATGCTACAATCCAACAAAACATATACAGAAACATAACATTAATATTTATTAGGGCCTATTAATGAATTATTAATAGGGAACAAACTCGAGTCAGCACCTAACCAGCCAGCCCTCCCTTGTCTTATTCTATAAAACTAAAATATAATGACTAATAGAGGTGTACATAATCACCATTAACTTGTCTTCTTTTATAAATTAGTAAAAATTTCTAGTCTATGCACACTTTTAGAGGAAAAAATGATTTAATTATGCATAGCATGACAAATATTAAATTTTAAGAGTGAAATTTACATATTTGTTCATACGAAAAAAGCATATAAGTGTATATTGATACTGTAATGACTAAAAGTCAACTAGAAAAATGTAGGTAAATAAAAAAATATTAAACCATATGAAGGAAAATAATGATAAGTAAATACAAGTAAAAGCAGAAAAAGAATGCAAAAAAAAAAAGACAACAACTTATAAACAAATAAACATTCATAACAAACTAAGTAATGCAAGAAGTAGAACCTTTTTTTAAAGAGACAGAACTTAACAAAATAAGTCAAAATTTTCAGCAAACAACCCAAATATTCAATTATATACTAAACAATTTTATTACAACTAGCTTTTGCTTCTTCTTATTTTTTAATAATTGATTATACAATTATAAATTAGAAATATATATAATAGTTGCAAGACATCTTAATAATACAATTTTCAATTGTCAAAATAGCACTATAATATAATCCAATATTGAATAAATAAGGAAATAGTATGATGTAAAAAGAAGTTTAAGCTTGGATATTGAAAAAGACAAGGGTGTATTAACCTTAAGCATGTAAAAATTTGATTCAAACCATGTTGTAAGTGAGGAGGCAAAAATAAACCCTAGTTTGAATAGTACTATATTCCCATTTAGTTTAAACTAATATTAATCCTAATTAGTTATCTAATTATATTAATTTTAAACTAATATTGATCCTAACTTGTTTAAACTAATATTAATCCTAATTAGTTCCCGATTATCAAGCAATTACTACCATAAAATCTTTTTAAATTCCATAATAGCCTTCCTCAATATGTGGCTGATGGTGATGTTGTGTGCATTACGTGTAGCCAATCACCACTCACCAAATAAGCAGACAAAATCAAAATAAAATGAATAAAAGGATTTAAAACAACTTAAAAGTCTAGAAGTGGCAGAAAATTCATCTAAACTCATCCAAAATTGATTCGAATTACACAATACAAGCAACCACAAACAATCAAGAATATCAACAGAAAAAGGAACATGAACAAATATCAGAATAGCTCTACCAACTGAGATAAACATAGCCAAAAAGATAGGAGAGGGCAGTAAGATGAAATGATGAAATATCTTTTTTTTCTTAAAGGAAAAAAGTCTACAAGTTTAGATTAAATCTTGCTTAATTGGATACTAAACTAGATCTTTATAGTTTAGTAAACATCTTATGGAATGAAAATGAATAGTAGGTACATACCTTTAACCAAATAGTTTCACTTTAACTTTCAGTTATTTGAATTTGCTTACTAGGATGAGCTTTCTACCATTTTTAGGCCTTTTTCCTAAACTAATAAAAGCAATAGCAGCTGCTCCTGATGAAATGCCAATATGGTCAAGAAGAAAAATAGGTTCAAAATATTCTGATGAGCTTTAATTATAAGAAAACAACATTCAATTTCAGAGATTACATTTACAAAACAACCTCCAATTGGCCTCCAAAGAATAAGTAGGCAACAATCAAACTTCGATGTTGTTTTTAAAATCCAAAATTGACATTAATACCGAGATATTGAAATTATAAAAGAGTTAAGTAATTAATAATAAGTTAAAAAAATCTTGAAACTCAAACTAATAAACCAACTATAAGAAAATATCAGTCAAGTAGCTGCCTTTGTGCAAAACAAATAACATTAAACACCATTAAACATGATTAGGTAAACTTGCAGCATATTAAAAATGAAACTATCATCAAGATTAAGTCACCATAAGCATGGCTATTATGTGTTTTTTAGCAAGAATTTTAGGTAGGAATAACAATGAAAATAGAGCATACAGAAAACATTTACCAATAGCTTAAATCGGTGAAGTCTGGTCAAACTTTAGGAAAGCACTGAAGAAATAAAAAAGATCATAAAAATCAAACACATTTCTATATATGAAAATAAATAGCCTAAGTAACAAGAATATAAGTTTTTTTTTACCAAATCCATGACCTAAATGATATTCAATAAAATATCCCAATCTGAATATTAAACAAAATATAACAAGTGCAAATAAGAAATGAAGGAAAAAGAAAAAAAGAAAAATAGCAAGTTCACAGTAATATTCCACATTAGTACACAAAAACAAGAAGGAATATTTCAGAGAAAACAACAAAGTCAAATCATGAACAAGAAATCACAAATTAGCTGATAAATAAAAGATCAATAAACAGAAAGCAAAGAAATTGTTGACTTACAAGAAAATCTCGAGTTATAGAGATCAAAGAACATAAGTGACAATACTTAGTTAACTTGCTTTCTAGATTATAAGTTTATGGCTTAAACTTAGTAGATTTCTTGAAAGAAATTGACCCTTTAAAAATTAAAGCAAAGGCTTACTATTTTGAATCCATTTAATTTAATAAGTGTGATTTTCAAGAATTCATTGTAAGGATTTTATTAATTATATATGGATTAATTATGTACCCCTTTTTAATTTGAATATATAGGTCAATAAATGAGAAACCAATGTTGTAAGGAGAATATAGACTCTAGCCACAGTTTTACAGAATTTTTTATCACTTGTATGTGAATAAGATTAAAGAATCATCATACCATAACAATTTATGAATAAAAACTTTCATTTCTAACACAATATTCCAAAATGATTTTAAAATAGAGTTTAGAACATGTTTAACTTTTAATTAGTAAAATAGAAAGCTCATCCTTTTAGAAATTAAATAGTGAAATGATTCAATAGCTATTCTCATGTATAGTGCAGAGTAGCACTAACAAACCAACAAACTAAAACCAAAACTACCTATCTAAAAGCCAATGAAAATCAAAGACATTTAAAAGATATAGATACCATTAACAAAGCACATGCTTCTTTCTTAAACAATAGAGCACAAGTAGAAATAATTTAACTAACAAATTTCATAATTTTTTTAAAAGAAGAAGAAAAATAATTACCAGGCAACCCCTATTGAATATAATCCAATTGCTATTTCATACCTAAACCCACCAACCAAACAAATGGCTAAAGTCATCAACAAGAAACTACTCAAATATTAACATAAATATGCTCTGATCAAAAGTCAAACAAAAAAACTAAAACCAATCCAAAGAAAACCCATATCAAAAGAATAAGAACCCATTTTAATAACAAAAATAAAAAGAGAAACCAGATCAAAAGTTCGCTCAAAAAATGACAATAGTAGTAGATCAAAAATTGGTAATTATTGGGAATTAGGTTTTTCTATTTCGGAGGTTTTCATGATTTTAGGATATGGTAATAACTGAGAGAGAAAGAGAGAGAGGAGAGAGAAATAATGTTTTAAGTATAAAGAGCCATAAAAATGAGAATAACTGAGAGAGAGACTAATTAGGTAGGGTAGTAGGAGAAATAAAAATAAATATTTGTACTTAGGGCAAATAATGAAGTAGCAACAGAAAAATATTACGTTGGTATTCTAACAATTGAATTGTTTTGAGGTAGGTTATTTAGCAATGAATTTTCATTACGTTACTAAATTAGCAATAAAAATTAAATTTTGTTGCTAAATAACCTACCTTAACACAATTCGGTTGCGAAATAGCAATGGAAAATTTTTCCATTGCTAAAATATCAACAGAATTCATTTTTCATTACTATTTTAGCAATGGAATTTTGTTTCTATTGCTAAATTTCATTCCAAAGTTTTTTTGACATCTGCTGGTGCCATATTTAGCAACGATATTAGCATTCCGTTGCTATATTTTGAAGCTGAAATTTTCCCCCTTTTTTTATAGATGGAATACAATCATTTTTTATTCCATTGATAAATCTAAAAAATTCAACCAATTTTAGCAATGGAATTAAATTTCCATTGCTAATTGGCATTGGAATTTATTTTCATTGCTAAATTAGCAACGAAAATAATTTCATTGTTGTTTTGATATTTTCTTGTAATGTCTTCATACTTTAAACTACAAATATATTATGTTTCAAATGTATATATTTAACTTCGATAAGGTTAAGTTCTAAGTTAAATTATAATTTCATGTGAAGTCAAACATCAGTTTGTTGCTTAGTACTGATAATGTTTATTATTTCTCTAGCTCACTAGATTAGATTTTTCTTTATGCTTTCTTTTACTAGCAAGCTAATAATATAAGAAAATATTTTTATGATAATGAAGTAAAATAAATTCTTAAATGTAGCATATTCATAAATTTGATTGGTAGTTGTAATGAGTAAATTCTATCAAGTTTTTTTCAAAAGTTAAAAATTTAAAATGGTTGCAATTATCAAGTCAAAAAGGATAAAAATAAAAGTAAAAAGTAAAGTGAATTTGAGGAAGAAGCAATCAAATTTATAAAGTGGCAATCAAATGAACTAATTTGAAAGCAATTGAAATAATTAGTTTATGTACTCAATTTTTATGCATAGTTTGATGTCCACAAAGTTTTATATATAGTTATGCTTATGCTTTGTATTCTTTTCTCATTTGCATATTAGAAAGTCTAAATGTAATGGCTTATTGCGATAATTTTTCTATTTAGTTTTTCGCCCATTTCAAAAAAGTCAAATTTGTCAATCTTACTCTTAGATTTTAATCTTTAATTTCCTAGTTTGGCGGCTCTTGGGTTGTTATTGTTATGAGTTTGCTCTTTTTTTCTTCTATTATTCTTTTGCTCTATGTTATAGGAGTGCTTTAGCTTATTTTGGATTTACAGATTTGCTATTCCTTGGGGAATTAGGATGTTATGAGTTTGTTGTTTCTGTTCACTTGATTAATAGTGAAGGAAGAACCTAGCAGATTTACTAATGGCAATGCCATTGTGGATCCCTAAAGTTCACTTGTAGAAGAATTTTAAAAAACAAAATGTTCGCTTGAATAGTTAAAAATATCACTTGTAGGAGGTTTTATTTGACAAATACAAATGCATAAATATGCATTGCCCTAAGTTTAATGAAGTTGTTAAATATTTCTATTAATTGTTATTATGAACTGTAATTATAAAACTAAAATTAGGCCATTTTTTCACTGGATTTACTGGTAGTTGCAGGCATCACATTTGGCAATCAAATTTTTGTTATATATATTGTCCCAATGAAAATACAAGCTATGTAAATAACATGTATGTGGATTTTAATGTTATATAGGTATAGCTCATGGTAGAGGACGACCATCTAGCAGATGAAAATGCCGAGGGGGTTGATTTGGAGTGGGTTTAACTAATCCACCTTATGGAGATATGCCAAATATCTCTAGAGATCCTATAGCATCTACTGGACCACATCCTCCTATGACAGATCCTCTTATTGGATCATGTAACCCACCAAGTTCTATCCTTAATCTCCATTGAATTATTTTTTCATCTTTTGGATGCCCTACAACATCAACTCTATCTCCACGCACTGCCAATAGCACTACATCTATGACTTGTGAGTAAAGTGATGGAAATAATAGTAAGTTATACATAACTGTCAACGAAAAGGGAATGTGAGTACATTTATCCTATCAAACTATGAAACTATAAAGAGGTTTACAATAATTATATAACTCTAATACTTTTTTATAATTCATTTTTTAGGTTAGAACCTTTCTCTTAATGCTCTAGGTTTAAATACAGTAGCCTTTATCAGCGAACAAATTTGAATGAAGTTAGTTAGAAAGAGGTTTCAAAAGAGACCAAAGAGTTCTACCGGGGAGAATTTAAGGTAAATGTATATTTTTTAATGAAACTTAATGGTTATTTTCATTCATAAATTTTGCATTCAAGTTACATTGAATTTAATCTATAATTATATTTAATTACACACTACTTTTAATATATTTGTAGAAGAAGCACTATTGGGATCTTGAAATCAATGATCTAATTAAGATAGGTTAGGAGACAAAGGATGCACTTCGTTATAAGGATTTTGTTTACCATCAAAAGAAGGCTAAAGAAAAGCCAATAGGCTTTCTAGAAACTATATAGACTAGGTGGAAATAGATTTTCAATCTCCCTACATGCATTGAAGTGTCAAAGTAAAAAAAACTTAATCATTGTGGAGGATTTGATCAAGATAAAGCTTCAGGATTATATACTGGTGGTTTAATTTATACTAGTAAGCATATGTCATGAGTGGTAAGTATATTACTATTTTTAGTTTCTTTAACATAAAATATTCTCTTTATTAGATGCTGGTTATTGTTGATGAGCACAAATTTATCTTGAATTTTGTTATGAAAATGTGTTGCCATAAGTATGACATAGAATATTTTATCATTAGTGTTGAATTGAGATGATGACGTGTTATAGTGGTGGATTGTGTTTGTGGATTTTGTTTAAGGAAGCATATTAATTGGTCATATATCTATAGCAGCTTGACATTGGTTAATTGCTTATATGCCTATGGGAGCTTGCTTGTTTTTTTTTTTTTGAAAGATAAAGAAGATTGTGGTTTAATTGCTTATATGCCTATGGAAGCTTACCGATTATTTAGAAAATGTAAGCTAAATCATTATTGGTTAAATATAAGAGAAGCATAATGGTCGGTGACCTATGTTTCCCGAGGCTTTCCTACACACTCACACACACTAAATCATGACAGAAAGTTTTATCTGGCCGAATGTAGTAGGGAAAAACATGTGAATAATATGAAATTTATTAGTTTTAGCCTTTACAATTATTTAAAGATTCATGTTTGTAAATTATGAGTTATTTTCCTATTTATGCTTATCAATAATTTTTATCATTTTATAGGTAAGGATGAGCGATCACAAGGGGAATTATATGTGGATGAGATCGAGTTGTTTTATGAGGTTGCACAATGTAATAAAAGGAGAAGAATATATGGATTGGGCTCATATGGCCCTTATATTGGATCCATATTAGCTCCATCACGCCGTCCCAAGTCCAACACTACATCCTGTCCTGGTGGATATGCTTGAGCAAGAAAGATGTCAAGGAGACTATCACATGGACCATTTTGAGCATTATTTCCTCACTTGGGGACTCAACAACCAGTTCAATTAGCCTAATACTACTATTGATTGACCTGGATATAACAATGTTGCTCTTTCAACTGCACAAGATGTTCATCCACCTAATGATTCTCCATATGCTCATGATGATTCTACTTTTCAATGACATTAGCAACACTACATGTTTGATTATTTCTTTATTCAAATTTTATTGTTGTTATTTTGGATGATATTATTAGTATGTTGATATATTGTCTTAAGAGATATATTATTTAATGATAAAAATTATGTACGATTTCAATTAATTTTAATATAGACCATATGAAATGGATATTCTATTTTGGAACATATATATATGTATGTGTGTGTGATCATTATTCTGTGTATAATAAAATAATTTATTGATTATACAGGATTAAATTAATAAATACAAAATTAGAAAAGTTATGCCTATCATTTCGCAACAGATTCACGACAATAAACCTGTCACTAATATGTAATAAATTAGAAATATAAAAATAATTAGCAATAAAAATTAGTGACTACCAATTTATTGCTAATATTTTACGATGGGAACTATTAGCGACAAACTTTCGTAATTGTCATAATTTTGTATTATCGATCTTACTATGGATTTAGGAACAAAAACGTTTGTCGCTGATAATTAATATCATATTTGTGGCGACTAAATTTAAAATTCATTTAGCGAAGGTTATGTCATTTTTCATGAATGAATATTTTATCGCCAAATTAGCAACTATTTTTATAATTTCGCTGTTAATAATTTAGCGAATGTTTATAGCCCAATCACAAAAAAAGATGCACAATGAAAAAATGGCCGTTTAGCGATGAAAATACTGTCGTGAATTGGCAATTTTTTATAGTGGTTGCTGCCTATTAATAGGAGCAGTCTGGATATTTTTATATATAGCTCTTTATGTAGTTATCAAAAATATAGTGGAACAAATATCTAGAAGAAAGTTTTTCCAGAAAATCCTATTTTTAGGTCAAATTGGTGTACAAGTTAAGCTTAAGAGTCTGCTTGTTAAGTTATGGCGTAGAATGAATCAACCCAACTAGCCTAAGGCTATCCCGGCTAGGTTACTTGAGTTTTGGTTAGGTAGAATGCTCTGAGCTAGTCGAGCCCAAAGGCTAAGTTATGGACAAAATGCTTTGATCTGGCCAAGCTGGAGGCTATCCTAGCTAGGTCACTTGTGTTTTATCCTTAAACATGGCCGAACTCTACCTAAAGCTACCGATTTTTTCCTAACCACTTTTAAGACACTTTAAACATGTTTATAAGGATATAACATGTCATAAAATACATGTAATATAGGATTTAACATTAAAATACAATTGTAAAGTAAACCTAAACATGAGGAATTATGTGAATATGACTTAGTTTATGGTATATTTAGGTCTACACATTAACTTTATATATGTATACCAATGTAACTAGGATATAAGAGTACAAAATGAAAGCATATATACATATGAATATGTACAATGTGATGAATGTAAATAGACATGAATAATTATATTGATGGTATTATATGTTATTCGATTAATGATAATCATATTGAATTGTGTCTTAAGTGTAACAGAAAATAAGCGATATAGTGATATTGTTGCATGTTTTAATATGTGTATTGACTCCATGATCAGTATTACATTAAATGTAATATTATTAAGAGATTAAAGATTCATTGAAAGCCTGAATCTAGATATAGATGTGGACATATATGGAATAGTGATTCAATAGCTTCGGGTATCTTAGTGACCTGCATCTTTATGGTGCCTAGTGATTCGATACCTCAAGTATCCTAATGGTTACACCTTTGCAGTGCCTAGTGATTTGATACCTTCGAGTATCTAATGCTCACGATTGTCCATGCCTATACTGAGTTTAAGCTACAAAAGTAATATATAGTGTATGTATACTATGCTCGATAAAAAGGTGATAATTAAGTATGCAATATGCTAATCTAAAATTCATGTATGTGAGATTAGCATGATATAAATTGTATGGTTTTCTATACATTTATACGTTTGTTGATTAATTAGTAGAATGGAAATTTCATGTTAGAACTATATGGTTCTGATTCCCATTTTCAGGATACGTAGGAAGCTTGGAATACTAATTCCGAGTATTGAATCAAATGCTAGATATAATGTTTAAATATTCTAGTGTTAGTGACAAGTTAGGGAAGTGATTTGTGGAAGAGTTTTTAGGTATTATTAGTAACTTTGAGGCAATAACTTAAAAAGAAAATTCTAAGTGACCGTAAGTTTCTGAATAGAGGAGAATGAACAACTAGTGAAGGTAGTTAAACTAAAATAAATAGTCAATTTGTTTGTGCACTTAAGAATAATTCTAGTTAATGAAGGTTAGTGCTAGTTAACTTTTAGTAATAAACATAGTTGAACAAAATAATAGAGTTATGATTGAATTAGGTACATCTTAATTATACTTAATGAGCTATTATTATAAATAACTTAATTATGCATTGCTTGAGTAGGTTTGTAGTTAAAGGAGTTCCAAAAGGACTAGGGATCATGACAACCATAATGAATATTTAGAAGAATAGTGTAGATCATAGAAAGTATTTTATATATATTGTAAAAACTCTTAATGGTATATCCAACTAAAATTTAGAAAGATTTGAACATGTAATTAAACCTTTGTAATTATTTATAAAGATTTAAGTTGAATGTTATGTACCTTATTAAAGATCGAATGAGTTATGTAGTGATGTTTATTGGCTAACTGGTATGATTTTAGTGGTTGTAGCATCCTGAAATACTCCTGAGGGTATTGTGGTGTTACAAAACCTTTAATATAAAAGGGATCATAAAACTTATTTGGAGTTACTGAATTACTGACTCTATTTTACACACCAAAATCATGTTCTCCCTTTTTTTCTTCATCTCTAAAAGCCTTTTAGACCATGGATTTGATACCTTTTTCCCTACTGTATTAGCTTATGGTTAAAGGCCTAATTAATTATGCATAAACAAAAATCTCATGCTTCTGCTTTCTCAAAGATTTTTGCTCTAGAAAAGGTAAATATGTTTTCTCTCATTTATTATAACATGCTAGAATTATTTTCATGTTTATTTGTGTGCATGATTTCCCGTCAATTTCATAGTTTGAGTCTATTCAATTTATTTGGTTTTTTTTTTTAACTTTATATATTTGGCTTAAGTAAAAGAAATTTAAAGAATGTAATATTCAACAAAACACATCAAATATTTGATAAAAAATGACAAATGGCACAAAATAAAAATATAAAAATTAAATCAAATAATACCATAAAAAAGACTGTAATGCATTTTTCGTATTATCAAATCAATACAAAAAAATCACAAATAGCAACAAAATTTAGTGAGGACAAAATCATCTCTAAATCATTGATATAGCAACCAAAATTGTGATAGATAATGGCTTTTGTCATAAATATTGGTGGCGACTTTTGTTACAAATTTTTTTTCATCGTTAAACTAATTTAGCTACGGAAAAGCATCATTTAGAATTCTCGCTATTTTGCATTTTTTTAGTGGATGGCATAATTAATAAAAATTCATGTTCTCCGAAATTGTCAAAAGAAATAAATTTCATATCTTTTCTTAATTGTACCTTTTTTAAAAAAAAATTTCTTAAGTCATATTGCAAGTATCTTACTGCAAAAGTGAGGAATTTGCATTTTTTCCACTTTCATAATCAAAATATTAATACAATTATTTATAATCATGCATAGTGCTACCTTACGAGGAGTATAATAAAAAAGATAATGCCCATCAACTAAACGTGTACATGAATCTAAATTTTTTTTGTATTGAATTGAAATATAAAAATAATTCAGAATCAAATTATTACAATTGATTTTATTTTGAACGGATCTAGATATTTTATCTCGAACTGAGATCGAGAATCATATTAAACTATACCGAACTATCTAAAATTGAATGGAGCTAAATAAACGATTTTTAATAATAATAATAATAATAATAATAATAATAATAATAATAATAATAATTTATATATAAATATTATTTATAAATTTTATATATAAATTTAACTTCATAATTATTTGTATTAAATATTTTAATACATGAAATTAAGATAATAATTAGCTAATAAATTAAAGTAAATATTTTAATTATTAATAAGATAAATTTAATTACTATAATAATTATGATATCTATATAAATATGAATATGAATATGTAACTAAAATAATTTATATTTAATTTAATTTAATTTAATTTACCACCTATGATACTCAACTAATAAATTTTTTTTTTGTACAAATATCTATATAGATATGTAAACTCAACAATTTATCATATAATGATTTTATCAAATAACTTCATTTAATTCTAGTATCACTATACTAATACTCATATATTTTTACACAATATATATGTGTGTAAATTAAAAATGTAACTATATATAGTTATTATTTGTAATGAAATTTTACCAATCAATGTAAATATATGAATATAAAATTATCTCACCGATAATTTCATAAACTTTTAACGTCACTCATCTAGTGATGATCTATTTTTGACATTATGTATATATATATATATAAGTAATAGAATATTTAAATTAATAATGTAATTGTATACAATTATTATACTAACGAAATTTTACCAATTAATATAATTTTATGTGTATATAATTATCTTACATTAATTTCATTTACTCCTAATATTACTAAACTATTATTCATCTATTTTTGATAGAATACTTATATTGATAATTGAGTATGTAAATTAATATTGTAATTGTAATATACAATTATTACATGTGATGAAATTTGCTAATTTATGTAGTTATATGAGTATATAATCACCGTTACCAATTAATTAATTTGCTGTTAGTATCTTTTTAACTAGTACTCATTTATTTTAGGCACAACACCTATATAAGTATGTAAATTAATAATGTAATTTTATATAATTATTATATATAAGAAAATTTTATCAATTAATTTAATTATATGAGTATATAATCACCTTACTAATTAATTTTATTTACTTTTAGTAACACTCAATTAATATTTATCTATTATTTGTACAATACTTATATGAGTAATTGATTATAAAATTAATAATATAATAATATATAGTAATTATATAATGAAATTTTACTGACTAATGCAATTATACGAGTAATATAATTACATTATCAATTAATTTTATTTATTTATTGTGTCATTTTAATAATATTTATTTATTTTTGGCACTATTACGTATATGAATATGTAAATTGCTTATGTAATTATATATAATTTTATATATAATGAAATTTATAGTTATACATTTAAAAATGATAAAAGAGAAAAAAATAATTTTTTTTGGAGAGAATTAAGAATTAAACTTAAAAGTTTTTAGAAGGAAATATTTTTTTATTTTGAGTTACATGAAGGGAAATTAAAAACTATTTAAGGTAAAAAAAAAAATTAAAGGAGAACGATTAGGTCAGTTGCCCTTTCCCCTCTCTTCCTTGATTGAAACCTCTGCCACTTTCACTTGCCACCTGCCCCTTTGCTTCTCACCCCAGTGCTCTGCCTCTCACCACCATGCTTTGTCTCTAGCCACTGCCCTTCTCCACTTCTCACAACCAACACTTTCCTCCTACGCCATCTCTTATTCATGCACATTATATGCACACACATACGCACATTTGGGGTTGCAGTGGTGTGTGAAGGCTTTGATGGATGTCATTTTCTCTAATATCATGAATGATTGGTGAAACTATGAGATCTGAGGGCTTTTAATACTGAAAAAGTTTTTGTTAGAGTTATATTGATTGTTCAGTACTTGACTAAAGTTTTGGAATCAACTTTTAGTACTGGAGGGAGAACTTTCAAAAATTTAGAAGGTTTTTAATCTCCACTATAGTCAAGGTTCTTATTTTTTTGCCAAAATTGATTAAACTCGCTACACTTTTGCCTTCAAAAGCGTTAAATGAAAAACTTGAAATGTTTGAATGATTGCATAAATTCTTAAATTGTGCATTTAATATGTAGTTTTTTTGTGGTCTAGTTATTTAATTTTTTTATTATTTTTAGATACTATTTAAAATTCTCAAATGAGTGCAAATATAATAGTGGAGGAAGACTGCCGAATATTAATTTTCAAATTTTTGTACTTTGAATAAAAGTTTTAATTGTACTTATTAAAATATTTTTAATTGTATTTATTATTGTATATGTTTATTTTGCAAATTTTTAATAATATTAAATTAATCGAAATACCGCATTGTGTTGTTTAGTGCCGAAAGAACCAAATTAAAAGTGTACCAAATTTTATAAGAACTGTAACCAAATTGTACAAAATTTTCAATACAATAACAAAATTTTTAAGATAACTAAAATTTCAAGACAACAAGAAAATTTATAAATTTTTAGAATTGTACCGTACTGTATACATCCCTGCTATCAACCATGTTTTTTAATTATTAATTATCATATTTTTTTTAATGATAAATGTAAAATAATCTAACTTTATCCTAATGAAAAATTAATTATTTATATTAATATTAACTGAATGGCAAATTAACCAGCTGGAGAAAGAAAATATTTATACATTATGAACTGCATCAAACAATGTATTTTACGAATTATAATTTTCAAAAGCAATAAAAAACACTATGAATTATTATTTAAATTAATATTCAAATATATATTTTTAGGTTATTATATTTTATAATTAAATTACTAATATAACTATTTACAATTGCACAAATCGCATGCTCTACATTTAGTTCTGATCAATATAAATTCAGTGAAAACAATTAAAGTCGTTTTATAAAAACTTGGCATGTGACCAGAATTTAATTGAAAAGAACGAAAGGTTTAATTTAAATTTTTTATATTGGCGTTTTACATTAAAATTAGATTATGTATATCCTGTAAAATTAAAATTAATTTTGTAAAGCATATCGGTTCTCGCCTTTTAAATAAAATTCAAGTAAATTTTAACCAACCAACAATTGTGATTGTATATACTGTATTATTTTTCTTGTCTCGAATTGCTCTCTTAAAAAATGAAAAATCAACAGATCAAACTAATTAAGAATTTTCATTTTTGCATTATATGATAACTTGTGGGTTGCTTGGTCCGCAAATTTTTCTTGTGGGCCCACGTCTCTTTTCAATAGGCAGAGGTACCCACAATGGTGGTATATAGTTGCCTTGGATAGGATAGAGGCGAGGACACTCATCCCATGCTTGAAGCTGTTCAAAGTGTCATCTGGGTCTTCTTAGTTTGATTTGTTCATAGTCTCGGCCAACTCTTGGCAAGTGATCGGAGTGTTATTTTGAGCCATTTCTTCTAAGACCTTGTAAATTTTCAGTAATGTTGGTGAAGGAGTCTTGCGGATAAATCACCTACGCAGGCTTTTCCAACTTTTCTTGGGTAGCTAATCTATTGTGGTTGTCATCTTTAAAGGGTGAACACATGATGCATGACAATATATTTATGATGATGCATGTATCTATGAGATGCACGTGGATGCAACAATAACAAGCACAAACAAAAAGCTTCCAATCTTATTCCTTCCTAACTCAATCATTTAATATGTCTAATTTAAACTCATGTTAGATTTTTTTTTTAAGTTTATTTTTTATTGATAAGGCAATATTTACCATCTTCTTTCCAATGGACTTTAGGAAATACCTTAAAAAAAATCTGAAAACCCCAATTAACTCTAATTATCAAAAACAAAATCAAACTGAATCATGGTAGAAATTCTGATATCTCTAACTAAAGTTCACCTATAATAACCTAGGATATTATAGTGAACAGTAATTTTTTTCTTGCCACATTTTCTCTTTCATCTTTTATTATACCTGGGTCTGGGATCTCATTGAATCATCGAGACTGTTTATCCCAGTAATTTTTAAAGATCATTTTCTGGTATTTTTAGGTACTAGAGATCTATTTCCTGCCAGTTGACCTTTCCATGACATCCATGCTAAGACGGGGGAATAAGACATTTGAAGGGAAAAGAAATGGTATAAGAGGAGTAGAACGATAAAGAAACCTTCTAGAGGGATTGACTTATTGATTAAGGAGAGTAGGAGAAATTTGGATTCCCCAACGAATAAAGAGAAGAAAAAGCTTGTAGAAAAATGCTAACAATTTTTCTATACCTACTTTATATAGGAGAAAGAACGAGAGGTTGGGAATACAAAAAGTCACCAACTCACATTATGACACATGCACCAATGACTGCCATGTGGCAAACATAAATTAAATCTTGGATCGAAATGCAAATTTTGGCACCCAAAATTCATCTCAACCCTCCCCACATCTTTCTTTTTTAATATATATAAATAATTTCCTTCATGTTTCAATTCTTGATAACATCAAGTAGATGCAAGAAAGCAAAATTATTATAAAAATAAAAAAAGAGTATGAAAGTTGTCTTCACGCACTCATTGCTCAAAATTATATGAAATTAACCAATAAAAAAAATTATTCGAATATTTATGTTATTAACAACCAGACTATAATTTGAATCCTTTAAATTCGGATAGAGTTTAAATTTATGTATGAAGATTACCTCTATCTTTTTCAAATGATGGGAGAGTTGGTAGTGAATTATCACCAAATCCATCTTTATTTTTTATTGTACATGATTGCATATCTATAAATTACAAAGAAATAAAGAAATGATTTGGGGTTGAGATAGGGTACTTTACGCAAGTAGGGGTGAGCAAAAACCGAATAAAACCGAATTGAACCAATCGATTTTTTAATTTGGTTCGGTTTTCGGTTTTTAATTTTGAAAAACTTTGGTTTTTCAGTTTGATTCGGTTTTTGAAGGAAAAAACAGCATAGAAACCGAACCGAACCGAAATTTATATAATTATATAATTTTTTTTATTTTTTTATTAAATAATTATTTTATACATATAAATTATTTTATTTTTAGTTGTAAATTATATGAGTACATTTATCAATTATTAATATCTATTTTTTAGGTGATAATTTAGAATTTTAAAGAGTAAATTGAAAATCGATTAAATAAAAAAAATTTAATGGTTTTGTTGTATTATTTATTATATATTTTAAAATTATTTCTTTAATTTGAACTTTTATTTGTATAATTTAGATGTTTTACTTTAGTATATTATAATTTATAATTTTTTATAATTTTTAGATACAATATTTTTATTTTTTAAAAAATAATTTTAAATTTCGGTTTTTCGGTTAATCGAACCAAACCGATCGAAAATTTTGGTTCAATTTAAATTCAATTATTCTAAAATATTGGTTCGATTCAATTAATAAAAATAAAAAAAACTTTAATTTTTAATTATTTCGATTCGGTTTAGTTATTAAACCGAACCAATCGTTGCTCACCCTATACGCAAGTATCAAATATGGGGACAATTATACTACTAACTACGGTATGTAAGAAAGGTGTGACGTTGCCGGAAGACAAGGGTAAGCGTGATTGGTTGGATGAAATGTAAATATATGAATTATTATATATATATATATATATATATATATATATATATATATATATATATATATGAATTATAAATGCAAAAGAAGCTGCTTAACTGCATATTTTTAGTGAAAATGTCGAGATTTATGGTCTGATTCTGAATTCAATGTAGCCCGCGGACGTCACCATCCTCACCTATTTTATTTTCTTTCTTTTTTTTCTTTTTCATTATTATAAATTTGCATCAAATAATACCATGTAAATATAATAGCTATAACTCTGGTTTATTTATTGGTTTTCATTTGTTTTTGAAGTCATGGATTCATAATTTTGGCATAGCTTTTATATAATGATGTAACTAGATTCTAACAATATATTTATATCTTCTATATGATTCCTTTAGTACAGTTTATATTAGAGAAGAACATGGAAGAAAAAAAAGTGATAGAGAAGAGTGGTTTAGTTATGAATTACAAAATCATAGTTCTTGTTTTTCATCAACAGCCGGATCAGTATTAGTGGATCATGATCAAGATCAACATGCTGTAGTGAAGAGTTGAAAGTTATTAAAATTAAAGGATGATTTGGGATCAAATTAATGGCAGCTTTTGTATGATTTCATCTTTCCTATGTCGCTGCTTTTTTTTTAATGAATTTGGTTTTTGTAATTAATTAAATTGGATGAAATAATTAATTATCTATAGCGATTAACTGATATATATATATATATATATATATATATATATATATATATATATAAGCATTTTTTTTTTACTTTTTTACTTTTTTGGAATTTTTAAGATTGTAACAGAGAGCGAGAGATGTGCAAGATTCTTAGTTAAATATTTACCCTATCTGAAAAAAATTTGTGAAAAAGAAATAAAGGAGTCCTTGAAGAATCAATTAGATAATTAAAGGGTAAAATATTCTTTCCAAAAATCTCAATTCTGAGGTCACTTTTGCTTTTGATCTCTAAGCTTTTTTATAGTTTATTATAACCCCAAAATCGACTTTCATGTCACGAATGATATCAAGTGGAGTGTATACCGTTTTCACATTCAACTACTTTGTTTTGATGATTTCTCTAATCACATTCAATGTTGTCTGTCGTTAATTGCCTAATCCTGTTTGCAAAGAGCAAGTATGAATGTTGATGAACTTTTTAATTTTGAATATACTTGTATTGCCCATCTTTGATGCTCTTAATTGCTAATTATAATTCTCATTCAGGCTATTCAAAACATATCTCATGACACATGATTTATGAACTTTGTATTGGAAGTTGTTTTTTAATGCAAAGAAGCTTAATGCCTTTGTAAGGGTTTCCTTATCATTGAAAAGTTGTCCCATCTCTATATTATGATATCTTTGGTTACTTATGATAATAGATTCCGTTGTTCCCATATCTTGCTGTTCTTCTTCAATTTTGTCTTCTATTTTACCAATAGTATTTGTGCTCAATATGCTCACATAATCCATCATTTCAAAAACATTTCCTTGCAATTCTAAAAGTGGTTGGTCTTATAATGATGAAGAATTTGTTATTGATGCTTAGATTTCAATTATTGGATAGGCATTTATGCTATTGTTATATCTTAAATATAAAAAGGATATACTAAAATCCAAATTCAAGATTTTAAGTCCTCTTTTGGAATTGGTTAGTATATTGTCTGGTATACCAAATTTTAGAATGAAAATTATATTTTAAAATTTGGTATACCAGTAAATATATCTGGTATACCGTCCGATATATCAAATTTCTAAATAAAAATTTTATTCTCAAATTTGGTATATTAGATGGTATACCTAATATATTATTCGGTATACCGAATTTCAGAATGAAAATTCTGTTTTGAAATTTGGTATACTTGGTATATAGTTCAGTATAACAAATTTCAGAATGAAAATCCTATTATGCAATCTGGTATACCAGTCACATGTTATGGAATCTGGTATACTAGACGGTATGCCCGGTATACCATCCGGTATACCAAATTTCAAATTCCAAATCATTTTCTGTTTTTTGTACCAAAATTTGTTTTGAAATGTAAGTCATATATTTAATTAAATGTGTTGTTTATTCCAATGAAAAATCTTTGACAAGATACTTTATGTTAAAATGGATTAATTTTTTTATTGATTTTCAATTGATCTTATATTATACCTACAATATGTTCATAGCTACAAGCATTTGGATTTAATACCCCTTTAATTTCAAAACCTTCAAATTTGTTATCACCATTTCATTCTCCTTTATGTTTAATCTAAATTGGAATGTTATCCATCTAATTCCACTAATGAATAATGCTAAAAATTGTGCATTAAAAAGTTGACAAAATACAATATCAATAAAATTCATTAGAAATTAAATATTTTAGAACATTTTCTCTCATAAAAAATTTCATATGGCATTTTGTAAAACACTTTGCATGCAACAATTAAAAGACCCAATTTTAACAAATAACAGAGTTTATTTAAAAAAAAAAAGAAGAATGGATTCAAAAAAAGTGACAGAGTAAAAACTTGCTTGGATAATTGAATAGTTGATCCAAAACTAGATGAAAAATTTTTCTAAACTAAGTGCTCAAAGTTCAATAAATGACGCAGTAGCAAGGCAATTTCAATTTTAGTGCTACAACACCTGATTAGGGATTTGATTCTACTTTTAGCTTTAATTCATCTTCAAACTTCTATGGTTTTCAATTGTTTGATGGAGATTCTGTGTTTTTGGAACAAGGACCATGAAGAAGAAGAAGAAAGAAGATTCTATGTTTGAGTTAAATATGATATTTTAAAAGAAGGGGTATTTTTAAAAACGAAAATTTCAAAACAAGGTAATTTTAAAAGAGAAAAAAATGAAGGGTTATTTTTTAGGGGAATCCCTTTTTTAGGTATTTTTGTGAAACTCAAAAAATTTTATTATGGAATTTGGTATACTGTTCGGTATAATCGGTACACTATCCGGTATATCAAATTTCAAAATAAAAATCTTATTCTGGAATTCTGTACACCGATTGACATACCTAGTATACCGTCCGATATATCAAATTCCATAATTAAAATTCTGTTATAGAATTTGGTATACCAACTGGTGATATAATGCAATATAGCATAGTCTTTTTGACTATTTATATTCTATTTTGTTAGTTTTATGCATGTGTTTTGTTAATTATATTGTGTTATGTTTTACCCTTTTGGTTTCTTTATTTTTGTAGGTTATTTTTGTCCACTTAAGTGATTTAAGTACAATTAGGGGCTTTAGATTATAGAATTGAAGGAAAAAGAACATAAAGATAGGAATAGAGCCTGTGCTGACTTGTGCCGTGGGTGCCGACTCGTTATAGTACTTGGATATGCCAACTTATGCCTTACTATGCTGAGTTATGACCAATTAGAGAGCATGTCAACTCATCCTTAGATGTGCTAACTAGTTATAGAGCTAGCCAGTGCTGACTCACCTAAATCACCACCAGTGTGCCGAGTCGTCACCAATGCCAAGCATCATAACCTTTCAAGCACCCTTTTATGTTTATACCCCTTGTCGAAAAGGCATCATTCGGGACACTTTAGGGGTCTATAAATACATGAAGTTAATCATATTTTGGGCATGAAAAAGACTACCAATTAACTATAATTCAAATAAAAAAGATTATGAGGAAAAAGCATACATCAAGGAAGAGAAAAGATTCAAATAGGTCATTCAACATTCAAGTACTTTTCTAAAGAAGCATTCAAGATTCATCAACCATTTTTCTCTTTCTTTTTAGATTATTTTTCTTTATGCTAGTTCTCCTATTTGTATTTTGCTTGCTTTGATCACTATGTATCTAAGCTAAGTTTGTTAATTAGAATTGCAAGTATGAATTGATCTTTTATAACAATATTTTTATTATGCATGGATGATTTAAGTTAAATTAGATGTTAAATGTATTATGTATACTTGATTACCATATATAATGTGTCAATTAATGTGTTCTCAATAATGAGAATTAGGACATGGTGGTGGAAAAGCAATTGAATTTACTTAAGTGTTAGAAATCACTTAGAGACAAGGGTTTTACTTTAAAGGGTAAAATAATAGGCATAGAACTTCATGATTTTCATTTATTTCTACAATGACATGAGAGTGCTTGTGGACTCTAGATGGAAATATCCTTATTTGACAATGAAAATTGCATTTAGGGAAAGTAAGCCATATTCTCCAATCAATTGCATGCATATGTGTTAATTGAATCTCTACTTGATCAATTCATTCTTGTAATTCTAATAACTTTTTGAATTGTATTGTTTAATTAGAATTTAAGATTAGTTTTCTTTAGTTTGGTGACTTTAGGATTTTAGTATAATAAACTCTATCAATTTATAATTGTTTATCCATCTAAATATTTATTTAATTAATATAAATAAATTCAAAGATTTCCTATGTTTGACTCCCTACTCACTCTATCTAAATCTTAGAGATTATGGTAATAAAATTACACCGCAGCAGCTAATATATCAAATTTCAAAATGAAAATCATATTTTAAAATTTAGTATACCGGTTAGTATACTTGGTATATCGTTGCGTATACCAAATTCTAAAATAAAAATCATGTTATAAAATTTGGTATATTGGTTGGTATACCTGGTATACTAAATTTTAGAATAAAATTCATGTTATAGAATTTGGTATACTGGATGGTATGCCCGGTATACTGTTCGATATACTAAATTCCAAATCCTCTCTTATTTTTTGTACCAGAATTTGTATTGAAATGTCTAAGTCATATATATAATTAAATGTGTTGTTTCTAACCTTTATAAATCAACATAATAGATAAAGGGTATGCTGTGAAATTAGATTCCCTCTTTATTAATTCCAAGTAGAATTTCATGCTATTATCATCATCTATTTCCAATGAAAAATCTTTGACAAGATACTTTATATTAAAATGGATTAGTTCTATATTAATTTTCAATTAATATGATATTATATCCATGAGATGTTCATAACTGCAAACATTTGAAATTAATATCCCTTTAACTTCAAAACCTTCAAATGTTTTATCACCATTCAATTCTCATTTATGTTTAATCAAAATTGGAACGTTATCCATCCAATTCCACCAGTTATTAATGCTTAAAAATTTTGCATTAAAAAACTGAAAAAATACAATATTAATAAAATTCATTAGAAATTAAATTTTTGTTGAATATTGTCTTATATCAAAAGGATCATATTGCTATTTTGTCAAATACTTTGCATGCAACAATTAAAATACCAAATTTTAATAAATAAAATAATAAATTTTAACAAATAAAAGAATTTGTTTTAATAAAAGAAGAATGAATTCAAAAATAAAAGTGAAATAGGTGTAAAAACTTGCTTGGATAATTAAAAAATTGATTCAAAACTAGATGAAAAATTTCCCAAAATCAATGCTCAAAGTTTGATAAACGACACACTAGCAGGAGTAGGCAATTTGAGTTCTAGTACTACAACACCTAATTAAGGATTTCACTACAAAAAAACTGCTGATTAGCGGCGGACAATTCGTCGCTAATGACCTTGTTTTCGTCTCTAATTTAAATTAGCAACGCCGTGAAGAACAGTCGCTAAAAGGCCAGTCGCGAATATATTAGAGACGGAATTCAAACTCAGTTGCTAATTTAGCGACGAAATATTTCGTCGCTAATTTTTTTTTCGTCGCTAATTTATATTCCTAATTAGTCGCCGAATTATAAAAATAATATTTAGCGACCACATTTTCCATCGCTAAATAAAAATTTAGTGTAAAATTTAGCGACGACATATTTGTCGCTAATTATTTCCCAAATTATATCTATTACATATCAGCGACACATTTGCTGTCGTAAATCCGTCACTAAATTATTAATTAAAATTTTCTTTTGCTGTATTTTAAAATTTTAATCCTGTATACAATGATCGTTATTTATTTATTTATTTTCAACCTGTAAACAACAATGATCTCACACATACAAATATATATTGATTCCAAATCAAAATATGTTCCAAAATACACATATATAGATAATAATTTGAAACATTACATAACATTATCCTCAATCTGTCATGAAACACTAAAATAGAAAATATTATTGTACTAATTTGTGTCAACAGTATCATCTAAATAATATAATGATAAAACATATAGTGCGGCTAAAATCACTGGGAAGCAGAATGACCACCATGAGCCAATGGAGAATCATTATGTGGATGATCATCTTGTGCAGCTGAAGGCGCAACATCATCATGCACTACAAGAAAATAGCAAAATAGCAACGGAATTTTTTTCGTTGCTAATTTAGCAACGAAAATCAAAATAGCAATGGAAAAAAATTTTCGTTGCTAAAATTGGTTGAGGTTTTATTGAATTAGCAACGGAATACAAATGGTTGTACTCCATTGATAAAAAGGGAGGGAGATTTATGCGCCAAAATTTAGCAACGGAAACTCATTTTCGTTGCTAAATATGGCGGCACTTGATGGAGGGAAAATTTGGGATAAAATATAGCAACGAAATCGAATTCCGTTGCTATTTAGGTAAAAAACAGGTGAAATAAATTGGGTCCAAAAATAGCAACGGAAATGAAATAGCAACGGAAATGAATTTCCGTTGCTATTTAGCTACCAAAACTATTTTCGTTGCTAAAGCCGTTGCTATTTCAACTAACCCTAGGTATAAATTGGCCCACTTTCTGCATTTTTTATTTCTTTTTGCGCCTCAACCATCTCCCTCTCTATCTCACGCTTTCTACCATAATTTATCACAACCATTTTCGTGCCCTCTCCCTTCGATCTTCATCTATTTTTGAAGAAAAACTATTTTTAGGAGGAAAATCAAAGACTGTTGGGTTCTTTGCTGTCATCTTCCTTGCATATCCGATTCTTTTGCAGGTCAGTGGTCCAATTTCCTTGCCCATCTCTTTCTGTTCTCCTCTCCTGTCCATGTTTTCCTTCCTAACTATTAGATCTCTGTATTGTTCTTGGTTTTTGCTCGAAATAATCTCATAGGCTTGTTTTATTTTATCGATTCAGCTAGTTTTAAAGAAGAGAGTGGAATTAGCTCATAAACCATTTGTCAAAGAAAAGAGCTTTCTGATTACGTCCCTTTGTTGGCTGAATCCTGTTAGCATTTGTGGCTCTTTTTCAGTTCAGACAGAGAACTCAAATTTTGGCATTCTGCACAAAGACTCCTTTTACGGGTAACTTAATTTCTAAAAACTAATTTGCTTATTAAGGTGCAAATTTTGGCATTCTGCACAAAGACACTTGATTGAGAAGCTGGACCCTTATCCAGCTAGCGTTCTTTCAATCTAAATAAATAGAACATGCTTTCATACAGCATTGTCAACTTTCTAACACCCTGAAATTAGGGATGAATGGAGAAAAACAAAATAAAACCATATGATACGACATTGAAATTGTCTTAGTTATGTTTTCACTTTCAACTATGCATTTTATGAGTTAATTGTTTCTTTCTTGATATTTGCGAGCCATCTGCTTCAGTTCCATACTGCATACATAAGACTGACTTCATTGAACTTGTCAATAAATGTGAATTGCTATCGTTCTTTCAATCTAAATAAATAGAACATTCTTTCTTGATATTTGCGAGCCATTTGCTGTCGTTCACTGTGCTTAAAAGATTGATCTCTGAATGCTTAGTTAGTAGATTTGGGTGGCCTGGATTTTGGTTCTGTTAATGGTAGATGCCTGAAGTTTTAATGGTTACTTCTCTTTAAATAGAGGTTCTATTGATTTTGCTATTCTTTACTAACTCAGCATGCTATGGATTTTGAAAGCTGCTACATGTGTAATGACAGATTTTGGTGTTGGTAATTTGGAGACAATACATTTAGGCAGATAGATCTTTGGGTTTTCTCTGTTTATAAGTTAAATTGATTTGAAATAACTAAATAAGATTTAATAGCACTCTAAAAAATATTTGAGTTAAAAGTAGATTATGCCTAAAAATAAGTTATTGATTTTGTGTAACTTTTCTTTGTTAATTGCTCTGTTGCCTTTTGCTTTCTAAGCTGTCAAGATTTTATGCTTGCTGGTTTTTTTTAGTCATTGGTTATATGTGAGTTTTTTTATTGTTGCAGGGGATGGCTTTTCCTGTTCTCTAGTACCATTACAGGAGGTTAGATTCATCTCTGTATAGCCACATTTGTGAGTGAATTTCACCCCATTGTTTTTCAGTTTTTCAAATCTGTATAGTCATAAGTTTCGTATTATTAATTGACGTATGGACTACTGAAGATGAATACTTTGATAGAATGCTCTTAATATTTAGGTATGACTCAAATTATAATTTTAAAGTGGGGTTTGGTCAGTCCTTGTAAAGTTGATGTATATATGTTATGTTTGTCAGGATTTGCTTCCTTAAATATAGATGATTTATCAGTTTACTTCATTTGCAAAATTATCTCACTTGTGATTGGCAAAGTTTAAATCTTATTGAGTGACTGATTAGAGAATTCTCGTAATGGCTTGCATTGGAGTTCCATTTGTATTTGTTGCACATGGAGGCTTCTAACTGTTGCATAACTTATATTTTTTCATTTAAGCCAGTGTTCTTCTCTTTGAAGTGCTTCCAATTTGTCGATATTCATTGGTTTTGGAAAAGATGAATAGGGTACTGGCTTTGATAATTGCTGATGCTGCAAATTCTATCAAGTCAAAATAATTTTAGCTGCAAAGTAATTCAAAATACCTGGTTATTATATGTAAAGGACTGCAAGTTGAAGCTTGTTAATTTTATTTGTCACGTCCAAATAGTGCTTCTAGATACAAAAATGATAAATATGTAGATCCCATAGTGGGGCTGGTGTTTTTTAGTTTTTCAAATATGTATAGTCATAAGAGATCTGTGGTTGAATCAGCACGTTACTAGCATTTCTTCCCCTCCTTAAACTGCTAGTAACCAGATTGCTAAATGACATTTTTTAACGATTTGTTTCAGTTCAAAACCAAAGGTGATTCTCAGCTGAAGGAGCTTTGTTCAGCTCTAACAAAAGAGGATTGCAGGCGCCAATCTGGTTCTTTTATTGCATGTGAGAAGGTCAGTATAAATTACAATATATTGGTATAATTTATTGGTGTTAAAAGAACTTTGAACGACCACGTTATAGTATGATTATATATGCATATATATATGTATGAAATTAGCACTATAAAATAATTTTCAAATAAAAAATTATCGAAATGATCAATAATGCTGTAATATTCAAATCTAATTAAAAATATAGAAATTATCACTTAATACTGTAAACATGAGATATAATAATTATGCATCATATCTACATTTAGTTTTGGTGCTGTTTATGGAAGTGTGAAGCTCAAAATTCTTAAGGTAATACCTTAATTGTTGTTATTTTTCTCATTTGTGATTTCAATTGTATCCAGGTTTCAGCAAGATCATATTATAAATTAAGAAAAGCTCATATCATTTTGTAGTAAAAATATAAGAACGTTATTAGGAAACTTATCTTGATGTTTAACTTCTCTTGCATATTTATGTGATTTGACTTCTTTGATGTTGCTACAAGAAGTTAAGAGTTGAGCATCTAATGGAATGTGCAAGCTTTAGAAGCTTAATTTGAGTGAAATGGTTCTTTGTAGCTAACTCAAAATTATTTAGCATTTTGGGATAATGTGGTCGGAAAAGTCTGATATGGGTTGATTATACTACAACTGTGTAAGCCTATTAAATGATTTTAATTTGTTGTTTTATAGGGTTGGAATAAAAAGTGAGTATGCAATGAAATAAATGCATATTTTGAGAATGAACCTTTAAATGATCCAAATAATGAATTTGTAGAAATTTTATCTGGAGATGATGACGAATCCATAGATGGACCAAATTATGAAGATGAGCCAGACTTTAATTCCGAATATTTTGAAACAGAGGATGATTTTGATGTGCAATTAAGTGATGAAAGGGCTTAATTTGAGTATGCTTTATTTTATAATTATATCATAATCCAAATATGTTATTATTGTATCAATTAATTATTATTATATATGATGTAATTATATTGTTCTATTACAAGAAGAATGATATATTTATTTGAGTTTTAGGTACGACACATGCCACCCAAAAGAAAAAACAATCTGTTGCCGCCCAGGCTTATATTAACATCGGATAAAGATGACGGTGCACAAGTGTACCCATCTCAACTTGTAGGGTCTATAGGTTTAGGTCTGTGTTCAGATTCTCAACAACCATATCATGCATCACCTTCACCTACTACAAACCTCAATGGCTCTTCTAATCTACCAAGTGATTCAGCGTCCAACAATCCAAATATATTAGCACACGCTACTCCTGCATCAAACTTTGGATCTATACCGACAAATGAACCGATGGTAGATGCCAAGGCTGAAAAAGAAGGCTTTCAACCTGGTGCGAAGGGAGTTGATGGAAGAATTTACATTAAGATTATCAATGATATGTGAGTATTGATCTAATTTTGTATTAGAAGATACCATTAGTTTATATATGTTGCTATGGATATCTAATTTAAAATTGATCTAATTTTGTTCATATTAATAGGTTTATACCATCAGGTATTTGCTCAAGAAAAATTAAATCTAAATTCAAAGAGAGGATAGAAATTGAGGGTTATGTATGGAAGAATCTCTCTTTGCATACAAGAGATTTTTACTATCAAGAGTTTGAGGTAAAAAAGCAAATTATATTATTCGTGATGAAATAGTTGATTTCATAGATTAATGGCATATCTGTTGTATTTTACATTAATTAAATTATGTTCTTTTTCAGAAAGAATTTTTTTGGGATGCAAAATTTAATGGTGTCATTTATCAAGTTTGGAAAAAGCGTGCTCGTCAACGATATAAAGAATTTGTAGCTAAATTACACAAGAGTGGTGAACGACCTTCTTTTATTTCTAAAGAAATATAGGGTCGTTGGCAGGAATACTGGGCATCACCTGAAGCAATTGCCGTTTCAGAGAGAAATTTTTCAAATAAACGAGGATGTTCAGATGGTGAGAGTTTAGCGGTGCACACTGGAGGAACTTTGAGCCACCATGAGCATGTAGATAAATTGGTAAGTATTTGAATTTTAGGAAATTTATATATAAATTTCTATGTCATAGGAGGTAATGATAATGTTGGACAATGATAATGTTTCATAATGTTCGACAATGATAATATTGGATAATGATGATGTTTGATAATGATAATGTTTGATGATTGTTGGATAATGATAATATTTGATAATGATGCATTTTTTAGATAAGTTTTTCATTTCACAGGAGGTAAATGTCTTAAATTTAAAGGAAATTTTGCTGAATTTTTTATAAACGTTAGTTTATTTGGTTATGCAGGAAAAGTCATTGTGTAAGAGGCCAACATATCCTGAAGTTTTTATGTACACCCATACAAAAAAGCATGATAGTCAGACTTTTGTTAATACCCGTTGTAGACAACTCAATGTACGTTAAATTTATATTTGTATATTAATTATTTATTGAAATATAGTTAATTCATTGTAACTGTTGTAATTATAGGAGCAATTACAAGATACTCTCACTCAACAGCTATAAGTCTTTGAAAATGTGGATGAGAGTCGGATATTTCTTGATGTAGTTGGTGGTAAGAATAACCGAGGAAGGATTTTTGGCTTAGGATCAAATGCAAATACATCCCATTCGCATTCCTCTGCATCAACCACAGCTGCTTGTAGTAGGCGTTCTAACCTTCTAAGAAAGTCATTCAGCTTGAAAATATTGTCAGTATGTTGCTCGATACTGTAATCCAATTGAAGAATGAGGTGAAAGAGTTAAAAAACAAGGACACCTCTCAACAGCCAGATCGTCCACCTTCACCAACTACATAGTTTATATTTGTAATATTTACGTATTGATACTGATTTTGAGTTGTATTTCTATATATTGATTTTTATAGATTCTACTATATTATTTAGGTACCAATACTGAGTTTATGTTAATTTTTTATGGATTTCTTATTCATACTATGGATTATACTATGTTATAATTAAGTTAATTGCATTATATTTTTTTTAATGACTAATCAATTCAGATCCTCAAAATTTTGATGATTTCAATGGCTACATTTAGTAACGACAATTATCGATGGAAATTTATGTATGAGTTTTGATTGCTAAAATTAGCTACGGAAAATATAATATTTCCTTTCCTAAAATTAGCAATAGAAAATGTAATTTCGTTGCTAAATTTAGCAATAGAATTGCATTTTCCGTTAGCAACGGAATTGCATTTTTCGTTGCTAATTTGAAATTCCGTTGCTAAATTTAGCAACGGAAATGAAATTTCGTTGCTAAATTTAGCAACGAAATTTCATTTTCCGTTGCTAAAATTTACCAATAAACCGAAAATGAGTTGGTTGAATTTAGCAACGGAATATGATTTCCGTTGCTAAAAATAGCAACCGCCGGATTAACAACGGAATTTTTCGTTGCTAATTTCCATTGCTATTTTTTTTAGCAACGGAAAATTAGTATTTTCCATTACTATTTTCCGTTGCTAAATTGTATTTTTCTTGTAGTGATGTCCAGGTCCATCAGTAGCAGTATTAGGCTGATCAGCAGGTGGTTGTTGAACCCCCAAGTAAGGAAACAATGCTCGAATGGTTTCTGTCACAATTTCCTTGACATCTTCCTTGGTTAAAATGTTGTACTCGCTACGGCGTGATGCAGCTAAACTGGATCCAACATGAGGGACATATGAGCCCAATCCATATAATCTTCTTCTTTTATTG